>CM038146.1:359041245-359625716 GCA_021437245.1 Aegilops speltoides
CTCGGTCTCACGAAACTAGTGTTGCCAAGCTTCAGAACATACATCATCAAATCGGTGTCACCGAGATGATAAAGTCGGTCCCACCGAGATTGGCAAACCCTAGTCTTTGGAAGAATCGGACTCACCGAGATTGTATTTTCGGTCCCACCGAAAATCCCAATATTCACAAGATTTGAACTTTCGGTCTCACCGAGTTGTCAACTTCGGTCCGACCGAGATTGGTCAAATGTGTGTAACGTTGGATTTTGTGTGGAGGCTATAAATACCCTCCACCCCTCTTCATTCGTGGAGAGAGCCATCGAAAGAACTACCACTCCTACCTTACATTTCGAGAAGAAAACTACCTACCCTTGTGTTGAGATCAAGTTGCTCCACTCCCACCATATGAAGCTTGATCTCTAGCCTTCCCAAGTTGCTTTCCACTCAATCCTTTCTTCCACCACAGCCAAATCAGTGAGGAGAGTTGAGTGTTGGGGAGATTATCATTTGAAGCACAAGAGCAAGGAGTTCATCATCACCAACACCATCTATTACCTTTTGGAGGTGGTGCCTCCTAGATTGGTTAGGTGTCGCTTGGGAGCCTCCGTCGAGATGTGGAGTTGAACCAAGAAGTTTGTAAGGGCAAGGAGATCGCCTACTTCATGAAGATCTACCCCGAGTAAGGCTAGTCCTCCGTGGGCGTATGCCATGATGGCATAGACAAGGTTGCTTCTTCGTGGACCCTTCGTGGGGAGCCCTTCGTGGACTCTCGCAGCCGTTACCCTCCGTGGGTTGAAGTCTCCATCAACGTGGATTGACGATAGCACCACCTATCGGAACCACGAGAAAAATCTCCGTGTCTCCAAATTGCGTTTGCTCTTCTCCACCTCTCTTTACTACATGTGCAATTTACTTTCCGCTGCTTATACTCTAGAATTGCATGTGTAGGGTGATACTTGACTTGATCATCATCGTGAACTTTGCCAAAAACTTGTCTTTATCAAAAGGCTGAATTTTTATATTGTCAAGTACTCTAATCACCCCCCTCTAGACATACTTTCGATCCTACAAGTGGTATCAGAGCTTCGGTCTCCATTGTATTGGTCTCCATTGCATTGGACTCCATAAGCTTGGTTTCACAACCTAGGAGAGTATGGCGTCTAGTGAGGGTAATTTTCGTAGAGGTCCTTACTTTGATGGTTCAAATTTTGCTAGTTGGAAGCATAAAATGAAAATGCATATTCTTGGACATAACCCTGCCGCATGAAGCATTATTTGTGTTGGCTTGCAAGGTGAGTTCTTCGAGGAAGGAAAAGTTCGGATCGTGAAGCTACAAATGATGAATTGCGGATGTTGCAAAACAATGCTCAAGCTTGTGACATTCTCTTCAATGCTTTGTGTCCCGAGGAGTTCAACAAAATCAGCCGTCTTGAGAATGCAAAAGAGATTTGGGATACTTTGGTGAAATGCACGAAGGTACCGAGTCCGTGAAGGAATCAAAGCTAGATGTTCTTCAAGGTCAACTTGACAAGTTCAAGATGAAGGAAGGTGAAGGAGTCGCTGAAATGTACTCTAGGCTTGCTCTCATCACAAATGAGATTGCCGGCTTAGGAAGCGAAGAAATGACCGACCGATTCATCATCAAGAAGATTCTCGAGCTTTGGATGGAAAGTATGACACCGTGTGCACTTTGATCCAAATGATGCCAAACTACAAGAATCTCAAGCCTACCAAGTCATTGGAAGAATTGTTGCTCATGAGATGACACTTAAAGATAAGGAAGAGCTTCACAACAAGTCAAGTGGTGCTTACAAAGCTACATGTGATGCTCCCACAACCTCAAGTGACAAGCTAGTTTCCAATGAAGAGATAAGCCTAATGGTGAAGAACTTCAACAAATTCTACAAGAGTAGAAGCAAGGAAAGAAGCTCAAAGTCTAGATCATATGATGAAAAGAGATCTTCTAGTCGTGATCGAAACTGCTACAATTGTGGAAGACCGGACACTACTCAAATGAGTGTTCGGCTCCCCACAAGAGAAGAGAACAATCTCCAAGAAGAAGAAGCTCAAGAGAAGAGTCACCTCGGAAGAGAGAAGGAGTAGAGATGATCGTTATGAGCGAAGATCCTCTCGGAGAAGCAAGGATTAGGAAAGGAAAGACAAGTCATCAAGGAGCTACACAAGAAGAAAACATCAAGCTCATGTAGGTGAATGGGTCTCCGGCTCCGACTCCGACAATCACTCGAAAGAAGCTATCACTCCAACTCCGACTACAGATCAAGATGAAGGTGTTGCGGTCTTGCTCTCGTGTCCTCCAACTCCAACTCCTATGACTTATTTGATTCACCAAATGAGGGAATTGGAAGATGCTTCATGGCTAAAGGCCCCAAGGTATCACACCCTGAATTCATTGACTTTGATAGTGATGAGGATGACTTGCTTGGTGAAGATGAGCTTTTACATGATAAATCTAGTGAGCCTAGTAATGATGAACATGCTAGTAGTCTTTATAGTCGAGAAGAGTCGAATGACAATGCTATGAAGGAGATTGAGCGTTTAACTAAAGAACTAAACACTCTTAAGTTAGCTCATGAAACAACTCAAGAAGATCATAGAGAGCTCCTAAGATCTCATGAGAAGCTACGCTTCGAGAAGCTCAATCTAGAGCAAGAACATGAGTTTCTAAAAGCTATCAATGACGATCTTCGAAAGAAGAGTTCTTCATATCTTGCCAAACGACTTCTCTTGTCTAATTTCTTGCCACCTATTAAAACTAAGCATGACAAGCATAAGAAAAATTCTTCATCTAGTAGTAACAATAACCATGCTAAATCCAATATTGTTGCTCCTAGTAATTCTCTTGATTCCACTAACAATGTTTCAAGCCAAGTTACACTTGAGCAAGAAAATAGCTTATTGAAAGGGATTATAGAGAAAGGTGTCTACAAGAGCCTTGCCGGAAGCAAGAACTTTGAGGAAATTGTTGGCAAGCAAGGAAGGCACCGGAAGAATCAAGGAATTTGTTTTGAGCGAAAGTTCAACGCCGAGGGTGTTGAATGGGAAGAAGGTCAATATCCCACTCCAAAGTTTGTTTCTCAAAAGGAGAAGTATGATCCTACTTCTTCCAATGTGGAACAAGCTCAAGATGACGTTCCACCACAAGACCACAAGCTAAAAGGGAAGGACAAGCTTCAAGAGGAGATTGATGCATTCATTGAAGCACCTAAAGCCATGGTCAAGTGGGTTCCCAAGGAAACGTCAAGTTCTACTTCGTCAAGCTCAACTACAACCCCAAGGATTCCCATCAAGATGATGTGGATCCCGAAGAAGAAGAACTAGAGAGTTCTTGAGGGTGACTCCGCCAACATACTTCACTCACATTCATTTTGGCAAGAACTTGTGCAATCAACTTCCACATCTTGCACTAGTTCATGGAGTCACAAACCCTCTTGTTGGTAAGTCAAGGGACAAGGTAATCATTGCTTTCATGGACATCATCAATTGTGAACTTCAATCTATGTCCATGGATATCCTTGTTTGTTCCTTGTGGGACTAACCCATGTAGGTATTGAAAGTGCCCGAATCCAAAGGATTGCTCCCAACTCTTGATGATCTTCATCAACATTGAGCATCCACATCTTCAACATCTACATGAAGTCTTCTCGACAACCCAAGGTTAGTTTGACCCTTTAAAGGGTTCTCACATCAAGGGGAGCTTTGCTCTAAAGAATTGAGCTAAAGCATCTTCAAATGATGTGAACACATTAATGCTTTATGTAAAAGTGGTAACCCCACTTGTGCTTAAACGATGAGTATGACCTATGATCAAATGTTCTCATTTGACTCCTAAGTCAATATACTCATATAAAGATGACCTAGTCATCCACAAATTGTGTGATAGTAGCTAGAGTTTTGATTGTGCATGTTTGACACATATTTCATTTGCTATCTTATTGTGTGAGCATGTTGGATGCATGATTTTATCCATTCGAGGACATCCATTTGTTGCTTTGGTCTTTTTTGATTTCTCTGACCAAATGGATGGACAAGAATGCCTAAGTACCTCCCCTAGCTATCTATGCTTTCTTGTCTCAAATTCTATTCATGCTTATATCACAAACTTTGAACAAGTCTTTTTCGGACCCACCGAGTGAGGAGCACTCGGAGCCACCGATCCGTCAAAAGCTTAACTTCCAAAACCTTCTAAGTAATTTCGGTCAGACCAACCCACTCAAACTCGGTCAGACCGAAAGCACTTGGATTGATCTAGGTTTTCACCTCGGTGAAACCGAGTTGTACTTTTCGCGTGATCGAAGTGTGTAATCGTGCGATTATCCATCTCGGTGCCACCGAGTTTTACAACTCGGTCCCACCGACAGCAGAGGGGTATAAATACTCCGTGGGTCGCGCGCATTGATTCTTACTTCAAAACGCCTCGCCCCCACACCCCTTGCTGCCGTCGCCATGGTCTCCGGATCGTCTCCGTCGTCGCCTGTGCGCCCTCGCCGCGGGTCTCCGTCGCCGTCAACGGTCATTCACTCCGCGCCATTGCCGCCGTAGAGGAACTCCACCAAGTTAGGGTGAGTTTCGATCCCTCTCGTGCTTCAACCTCCGATTCTATGCACGATTGGTTTGCCTAGCTTCTTGCCACGTTTGAGATCTTCCTATCCAGCAGATTAGTTCGTAAGAACGAAATTCGAGTAAGAGTTTTAGGGTTAGGTTTCCGCCGAACACATCTCGGTGAGACCGATTCTACATTCTCGGTATGACCGATTTGGCCTCTGGCCATTGCACTGCACTTTTCGGTCCAACCGAGTTGTGCAAATCGGTGCGACCGAAATGAGGATTTAGTGAAACCCTAGTGTTTTCGGCAAGACCGAAACCCATTTCGGTCCAACCGAAAGTGGTGTGAATGGTTCTGTTAGGACACTTCGGATTCACCGAATTTTAGACTCGGTCTGACCGAAATGCATTCTGTGAAAACCTAAAACTGAAATTTGAACTCATTTTTTTTAAAAAAATCTTCTGCAGTTTGTGATAACTCTTCTACTCTGCCTACACCTAATCTATTCACGGGTTGTCACCATGTCGATGCCGTGACAGCGAAACAGGTCTGAATCACCAATTGCTGAAATTCCAGAGGCAGGCACTAGTCCTGAGGCCAGCAGCTTTTCAGATGATGGTGAAAGGAGCACACCAAGTGGATTGCCTCCTGCAGCCACCAGGGCCAGAAAGAAGAGGAATTCTGATGAAGAAGATTCTGATTTCATAGCTGAGGAAGAGATCTCCTCCAAGCCAAAGAGGAAAGTGGTTTCCAAAGAGCATCAAGGGCAGCAAACCAAGAAAGGCACCAGTAAAGTGAAGAAGTCCACAGTTGCTAAGAAGCTGAGTATGGAAGAGGAAACTTCAAGCAAGGTGAAGAAAACTTCCAAGAGGAAGAGGATTGTGCATGATGAAGCAGCAGATGATGATGATGAGGATGAGGAAGCTCCACAGCCTCCTCCTCAGAAGTCTAAGTTCATGGGAGATGCCATCAGGGCAGGAGCACCTTCAAAGCCCAAGCCTTCTGCTCCAGCAAAGGCAGCTCAAGCCAAGCCTGCTGCCAAGCCCAAGAAGACTGTCAAGAACATCCCAGCTTCAGAGAAGAAGAAAGACAATGTGCCACCACCGAGTCGGATGATGAGGCACTGTATTCTTGAAACTTCGACGAAATTGCCAATTCACAATGATGCTCATCCTCGAGCTGAGAACATGAAGGAAAGAAAGGATAAAGGTCTCGGGCTATGGAGACAAGCTGATCCATATCTTTGTGAGGAGAAGGACTGCTGTAGATCCAAGGTTCCACACCGAGAGCAGCAGGACTTCTATGAGATCATGCTGATGGACAAGAAGCCCATTGTTGCGAGACACTCGCTATGTTGATGGGCATACATTGATAGTGAAGAGCACAGAGACTTCTTTCCACATGTGCATGAGAGCTTTCTTGCATGTGGTGTTGCTGAGTTTGTTGGTCAAAAGTTGTGATTGGAATGATGAGATGATCATGCAATTCTATGCCACACTCATTTCTATCCAGATGGTAAGATCACATGGATGACTGAAGGCCAAAGATTCTCTTCAACTGTTGAAGAATGGGCAGCACTGCTGAATGCTCCAGTACCAAGAGAAGATGATGTTGATGTCTATGGTATTCCCAAGAAAAACCATGAATCTATGAAGAATATGTACAATGAGGTACCACCAAGGATGTAGAGATCTGGAAGCTCGGCTCGATGTATCATCTCGAGCGCAGTCTCCCTACCACTAACACAATTACGAGGCATACCACGATGCCCAAGTCCGAGATCATCGCATGATCGGAGGGTATTCTATCAACATGCTGCATATACTAGATCGAAGGCACCTTTCAAGGTGATGGACACGATAGTTGAGACTATCAAGAGGACTGCAGCAGACTGTAAGAGGTCATGTGGATTTGCCCGCACATTCAGATGCTTATCAATGCCAAGTTTGGCACGGGCACCTACTTGTTGGATAGACCACACTTGTCACTGCAGCCTGAGCATGAGGACAATGAAGTTGTGATGGATGAGGAGGACCCAACGTTAGTTGAAGGTCAAGCAAAGTCTGAAGCTGCCAAGAAAGCTAAAGCTGAGAAGGAAGCAGCAGCAGCAGCAGCTAAACCCAAGAGTGTTGGAGAGCAGCTCCTTGAAGCTACCGAGAGGATTGAACAACGCTGGCCAGCATTATGCGATCTCGGGAGAGTCTTGAGAGGATTGTTGAAGACAAGATCCATGCTCTGGATGTCAAGTCGATGAAGTGCAAGTCACCGTCAACAAGCTTGAGGCAGATATCGAGGAAGCAAAAAGGGAGAAGGAAGAGCTCATGCGTGAGATGCAGGATGACCTAGTCGGGATGATTATGAAAAGCCTGCTCCGGTTCCTACAGACCCGATCATTGCTATTCGATGGAGACACGAGGCTACAAGACATCAGCACCTCCTCAGCTCCATCGGTTCCAGCTCCAGCTCCGGTGACCACTCCTCCAGCCTGACATCGCGAAGCCTTTGCGGATGCAGCCATCTCAACTCCATCAACCTGCATAGAGCCGCCAACAGAGTCCCTAGTGACGTTTAGCTCTATACCTTCGAACTTTTTGGTAACTTGTTGCCAAAGGGGGAGAAATTGTATAGATCACAGGACTTCGAGAGAGAGAGTGCTCGCTTTTGCTCTTTCGTTTATTTGCGGTTTCCTTGAGATACTTTTGAGATTTTCGACAGATTTTCGAGACATTCCGTGTGTTTGATACTACGTTTGCTCTACTTTGATGAGTGCTTGGTCGTACTATGCCTTAATGTGTGCTTAATGCTTATCATATGCTATTCATATCTTGTATGACCATTTACTCATGTCTTGGTGATTGGGTGCATGCTATTCATTCTTATCATTTTGTGCGCTCCACCAAGATGTATGTGACATGGAAGAGTGACCCATGATCCTAATCGATTGTGCATTTGCATTCAAACGCAAATCTTAAATAATGCACAAATTTAGGGGAGCTCTTGCTTATCACATACTTCTCAAAGCGACGATATTATTCATTGATTATATCATTTGTTGAAGCTTTGATCTATATGTTGTCATCAATTACCAAAAAGGGGGAGATTGAAAGTGCAACTAATCCCCGGGTGGTTTTGGTAATTAATAACAACATATATATCATTGAACTAATAGTTTCTTGAGAATCATTTCGAAAGTTCAATGATATGGGAATGGCAATGGTGAAGAAGTGGACCCCTCAAAATGCTAAGGCAAGCATTGGCAAAAGCTCAAGACTCCATTTTTGGTTTAGTGATCCAAGATCACATTGAGTCTATAGGAAAGCCAATACTATTAAAAGGGATGAGGTTATGATAATGATCTGGTTGCTCAAAGTGCTTAGTGATATATCTCCCAAACTATCAGCAATCTTTCATTCCAATATACACTCATAAGTAATCTCGGTCCCACCGATTCCATAAACTCAGTCACACCGAGATGAACCACCTCAGCCATAAAGCCAAACCCTAGAAATTTCGGATTTTCCGATTCTCAACTCGGTCTCACGAAACTAGTGTTGCCAAGCTTCAGAACATACGTCATCAAATCGGTGTCACCGAGATGATAAAGTCGGTCCCACCGAGATTGGCGAACCCTAGTCTTTGGAAGAATCGGACTCACCGAGATTGTATTTTTGGTCCCACTGAAAATCCCAACGTTCACAAGATTTGAACTTTCGGTCTCACCGAGTTGTCAACTTCGGTCCGACCGAGATTGGTCAAATGTGTGTAGCAGTTGGATTTTGTGTGGAGGCTATAAATACCCTCCACCCCTCTTCATTCGTGGAGAGAGCCATCGAAAAGAACTACCACTCCTACCTTACATTTCTAAGAAGAAAACTACCTACCCTTGTGTTGAGATCAAGTTGCTCCACTCCCACCATATGAAGCTTGATCTCTAGCATTCCCAAGTTGCTTTCCACTCAATCCTTTCTTCCACCACAGCCAAATCAGTGAGGAGAGTTGAGTGTTGGGGAGATTATCATTTGAAGCACAAGAGCCAGGAGTTCATCATCACCAACACCATCTATTACCTTTTGGAGGGTGGTGCCTCCTAGATTGGTTAGGTGTCGCTTGGGAGCCTCCGTCGAGATGTGGAGTTGAACCAAGAAGTTTGTAAGGGCAACGAGATCGCCTACTTCGTGAAGATCTACCCCGAGTAAGGCTAGTCCTCCGTGGGCGTATGCCATGATGGCATAGACAAGGTTGCTTCTTCGTGGACCCTTCGTGGGTGGAGCCCTTCGTGGACTCTCACAGCCATTACCCTCCGTGGGTTGAAGTCTCCATCAACGTGGATTGACGATAGCACCACCTATCGGAACCACGAGAAAAATCTCCGTGTCTCCAAATTGCGTTTGCTCTTCTCCACCTCTCTTTACTACATGTGCAATTTACTTTCCGCTGCTTATACTCTAGAATTGCATGTGTAGGGTGATACTTGACTTGATCATCATCGTGAACTTGCCAAAAACTTGTCTTTATCAAAAGGCTGAATTTTTATATTGTCAAGTAGTCTAATCACCCCCCCTCTAGACATACTTTCGATCCTACACCGTTACAGCACTTGGCGACTTAACACGCCATTCTTGCTTGCCGACCCCTTTTTGATTATCTTGCACTGGCCGATTGACACTATTGTTCAAACGGCCTCGTGTGGGATAAAAAGTCTCTCATGAACGGGCCTCCTTGGCTCTGCCCAACCCGGATGAAAAGCATAAGGGGCCATTGGGGGCTGCCCCCATCCTCCATTGAAGCCTCTCATGTAGTATGGTGCATAAGGGGGCGGCGCCATCTGTGCTCCTGGTGCCCATGACCCATATGGCCTTGCGTGATGCTGAAATTCTTCCCTCGGAGGTGATCTTGGGCGCTTCAAATTTGATGACCGGGTAGAGCTAGAACCGGCCACTTGATTGGCATATTTGGACAACAGCATATAAAAAGTCGGCTTGATCATTTATGCTGCACTTTAACTTCATTCTTCTTCCACTTGCCAACCACGGACTCTTGGGCTTGACAAATTTAACATGAGTATTTTCTTGCACTTGCGGTTGCCCCCCGAGTGTAGGATTCTTGATGGTGATTTTGATCACTTCCTTGCCATCGGGTTGCTTATCAAGCACAACCTGTCTCCCCAAGACCTTGTTGTCCTCCTTGTCTTTCCTGGGCTCACCAATAATGACATTAGCTTTATTAGCAGATTCGGCTACCTCCGGCCGAATGAGCAGCTTCTTCCCCTCCAAATCCATGGTATTCATTGGAAAAGGTTGTTTATCAACTTGCATCTCAGAAAAGTTCAATCGTCCGTCATTAATGGCCGATTGTATCTGTCGTCGAAAAACATTGCAATCGTTAGTAGCATGAGAAAAAGAATTATGATACTTGCAATAAGCACGCCGTTTTAGCTCTTCAAACGGCGGTAAAGTATGAGATATTCTAATAATCTTAGCCTGCAGCAAAGCATCAAATATTCTGTCACACTTAGCAATATTAAAAGTAAACTTCATCTCTTCATCACGATTCTTATGAATCGGTTTCAGATCATTGCAAGTAAAGGGTTTGGCCTTAGATGGCCAAACAAATTCAGTAGCAAAAACATCACCCTCATCGTCTGAGTGATCACTGTCATATTCCACCATATTCATCTTTGGACGATCAGCTTTGTATCTATGCACTTCTTTGATGTCTTTGCTTCGGCTTTCTTGAGCCAAAGCCCTTTGTAAAACTTGGTTGATATTTAAGAACTCGTAGCCTTCTAGCTTTTCTCTAATGAGAGTTCTCAAACCACTCAGCACTAGGTCTGCCAAGTCTCTCTCGGTTATCACCAAACTAAAACACCGGTTTTTCGTTTCTCTAAATCTCTTGACATAATCGGAGACCGATTCGTCATGCTTCTGTTTAACCGATGTTAGATGTGACAACTTGAGTTCATTATCGCCGCTATAAAAGTGATCATGAAACTTCTGCTCTAGCTGCGACCAAACCCGAATGGAACCATGTGGTAAAGAAGAGAACCATGAAAATGCAGTACAGTTAATGATAAAGGAAACAAACGCACTTTCAATTCATTCAATGAACCTGCTTCACCTAATTGTGCCAAGTATTGACTAACATGCTCCCATGTGGTTTTGTGCCCTCTCCATTGAACTTAACAAAATCTGAGTCTTATATCCCGGAGGGCACTTTGGATGGCATCAAAGTATTGAGTGCGGCTTTTGGTAAATCCGATTCGAGGTAACTCAACTCCAAAATTTTCTCGAAGCATCTTAGCCATCTCCTCTCTAAGATTAGCTAGACCATCATCCATAGTGGACGATGCAACTTGTGGCAGCGGCATAGGAGGAGTAGGACTACTAGCAGTAGGTATGAACTGTGGCATGTATGCCGAACTATAGTTCGGTAATGGCCGAGTGGTTGTAGCTGTAGGTAGGGTTTGGTTCGGCGTTGCCACCGAACCTGGCATGCTCATAATAGGATTAATGGGTGCAGTCACAATCTGGTTTGTTTGAGTAGGATAATAAGTCATCGGCATGGGAGGCGCCGATGAGATAGGTAAAGCCAGATTAGGGTTTTGCACACTAGCAGCTACACCATCATTACCACTAGATGATTGAGATATATTTTTCTGAGCATTGGTATTTTCTATGAAAGTTTGATAGACCAGATTGTTACCATCGATGTCGACTCTCAATCTCAGCCCACCGCTCGGAGAAAAGGTAGTACTCACGGCGGGGTTTAACACCGGCTTGAAGAGGAGGAACTTGATTTCTTCAATCGGAGTGATGTTGCCTTGGCGATCCTTCTTGAATTTTGCAAGGAACTCCTGCAAATCCTTCTCTTCGCCGCCTTCTTGTACTCCTCATAGACTTGGCGATGATCGGCCGATATCTCATCAAGACTAGGCTTAATGATGTTATCGGCGTCTACCTCGAGATGGCTTGGGAAGATCGGACATGGTGGATGATGATGATTGATCTTCTGTCCCCAGGTAGTCGCCAAAAGTGTGTTGACACACGAACACGTCACGTGTACCCTCGGCGCCGGGGTGATGCACGCAGCTCACGTCGAAGGAGACCCGACCGCAGCGCGATACGCAGGAGAGACGGTCGGCGCTTTTGAAGACCGAAACCCCACACGCCGGGAGGGACCCGTCAGTGATCGGCGACTATGGGCTGCCCTAGGTCGATTCGCTCGCTCCTAGAGCCTCGTGGATCGCTGCCCTCCAACGTGAAGAACGAACGCAGAACGAGAAAGAAAGATACAAGGGTAGGGGATAAAGATAGATGAACACGAAAAAGTAGTAGATGTGTTTGTTCGATTGTGTGTTGTTTTCAATCGGCCGTCATCCCCAACATATATAAGAGGCGGCTGGACTTCCCGTACAAGCAAAGGATTTATCTAAGCTTTCCTTACAAGAAAATTACATCAATTTACGTCCAAAACCCTAGTCAAATCTGGACTGGTTTTATCCGAACTTTCCAAAACTGTTCGGTTTAAACTGGCTGCACCTTGCGGGTCTTTTTTGTGGCAGTAAACGACTTCGGATGAAAACGAGCCCAAAAGCAATCTTGACCGTTTCGACGAGGCGAACAACTTTCATGTTGAACATTTTTTGATCCGAAGTCATATTGAGGGTCATATCGGTCGCGCAAAACAGACTATCCTCGCGCTACCCATCAAACAGGGTGTCTGGTGGGGCGCACCAGTTTTTGCCTCCTGACAGGGCTGGATTCTGATGGCTCTAACTTTTGCATCCGAATTCGGATTGGAACGATTTTTATATCAAAATCGATCGTTTCGATGAGACGAACAACTCTCATGTTGAACGTTTTTTGATTAGAAACAATCTTGAGAGAGTTTTTGGCTGTTTTCCGAAGTCTGCAGCAGAAAAGTGTCCGGCCATCTACTGTAGCAGCATCTTGTAGCGGCTATAACTTTTACATACGAATTTGGTTTGGGACGATCTTTATATCAAAATCGACCGCTTCGATGAGACGAACAACTCTCATGTTGAACGTTTTTTGATTAGAAGCCATCTTGAGAGAGTTTTTGGCTGTTTTCTGAAGTCTGCAGCAGAAAAGTGTCCGGCCATCTACTGTAGCAGCATCTTGTAGCGGCTCTAACTTTTGCATAAGAATTCGGATTGGGACGATCTTTATATAAATATCGACCGCTTCAACGAGACGAACAACTTTCATGTTGAACGTTTTTCCATCCGAGATCATCTGAATAACCTTTTGAGCCCATTTTCAATTTCTCGTCCGTTTGACTATCACAGCCTCCAATCCGGCAAGTTTTCTATCCGAGTAAGCTTTCCACGCCGACAATGTTTCTATCCGGTAAGCTTTCACACGGCAAGGTTTCACTCCGGCAAGGTTTGTACTTTGGCAAGGGTTCACTCCGGCAAGGTTTGTACTCCGGCAAGGGTTTATTCCGGCAAGGGTTCACTCCGGCAAGGTTTGTACTCCGGCAAGGTTTCACTCTGGCAAGGGTTCACTCCGGCAGGGCTTGTACTCCGGCAAGGTTTTCTTTCCCACTCAGGGCCGGCCCGCGAAGTGTTGCCTCTAACTTTTGCATACGAACCCGGATTCTTAACCATGTCAAAATCTGGTGTCAACACAGAGTTTGTACTATTTAACCACAGCCAACGGATTTCAGTAGTCATGAAGAACTAGTTCCGTTTATGGTATTTCAGTAGAAACACATCTAACTAGTACACACCCATTTCCACCTCACGATGCCAGGAATCACCGTAGGCAACGTTCAAGAAAAAACTTTGAGACAGGGAGGCTACAACCTCGAATAGCATGGGATCAAATTTATATACGCGCGCTCTAAGGGGTTCCCCCCTCTCAGTCCCAACCAGAAACACCCATGCCCTCTGACCGGATGACTAGCTTTAATCCAGGGCCATGGAACCCTCATCACAGCCTCTCTATCTAGTGTGTACGAGGAAAGCGGTTTGCAACTTACTAAACCATATTCCTTGCAGAAAACATGTGGTAGCACAAAAAGAAGGAATGGGTGATAACGTGACTTGATCCACGTTAACACTGGAGTTGAATGGTTTGGCATAAGACTGGCATGCTTCAACACTGCCATCTTACCACCTCTCATGTCACCACATGATCATGTAAACTCACATCAAAATCATATGGAGTTTCGAAGCTCACTTGCCTCATCTTTGCATGCAATATAACACTTACTGCTATGCATATAAACATGCCATGAACCGACTACTCAATGCAAACATGCAAAACACTCATTATATCGAAGGTTCAAACATGCTTTCCTGGTTCGGAGTAGTCGGAGTCTAGCTCGGTGAAGTTCGCGGTTCCGTCACCTCCTCCGGTATCTATGGTATAAAGAAAATACGTACTAACGTAAATACCGTGTGTGCACGAAAGGTGATCCAAACATTTTTTTCAAATAAATATGATAATAAACTAGACAGAAAAATGAAGGTGATAGAAAAAGAATCAACAAAAAATCATTTTCTGTTTAGAAGTTATTAAGGTTTTAGTCCAGGGACTTGTCTGTAATGAAACAGAAACTTTCCGGGGGCTAAACAGAAAAGGACAGAAAAACGTTTAAGATTGAAAGCGTATTTGCTCGAAGGCGCTTTCCAGAAGAAAAAAAGGTTCGAATATGACAGAGAGGCTGACGAGGGGGTCCCACTCGTCTGGTTTAAAAATTTGAGAGAGAAAACAGAGCGCGTCAGCGCCCGAAGGCTGCGGTGGTCGCCGGCGGTGATCCACGGTGAGTTAGGAGGAGTGGATGGTACCTACGGGTTCCTTGGGTTCTTCCGCACCTGTGGGTGGTGAAGTTGGTCGTCGGTGAGCACCACGTCGACGGCGGCCTCAACTCCGGCGGACGGTGGATCGGGTGTTGTTGGATCTCGTCGGGGAGGGCTGCAAACTTCAAATTGGGGCATGGGTTAGTGGAGTGGGTGCACTAGGATGCCACTGGTACACCGAGTGGGGCGGGGGTGCATGCACTCGAGCTAACCTTGCCGGAGCCCGAAGCGGATCGGGGCGGCCGGAGACGGAGGAGAAGGCCTCCTCGGGGTCCTCCTGGTGCCTTGGCGGGGCTCTGGTGAGCTGGAGGGACTAGTGCTGGTCGAAGGCGAGCTCGGGGTGGCTATTTATAGCCGGCCCGAGGTGGTTCCCGTGAACGGGATAACTCCGGCGGCAATTACGGTGATGCAGTGGCCGGACGGGTGGTTTAGGTGGCTAGGCATCAACGTAGAGTTCCACTGGTTTCATTCAGACGCTAACCTCGGTTGGATTAGACTTACTCCGTGGTTTCAATGGAACGGCGCTTCATGGGCCCGTCAGTGGCAGAGAGCGCGCCCTGTGCTCGCCAAGCCACGGCGACGGTCTTTGCAGCGTCTTGTTGGCAAGCGAGCTGACGGCCACGCGAGGCCTCGGGTGGTTTAGGCGGTCTTTGGGCGGCGCAGAAGCTGGTCTTGGCTCCGCATGCCCGCCACGGGTGGCTCTGCCACCGCAGAAGTTGCCGGCATCGGCGAGGCACGCCGCCACCGACACCTGTGCCCGTCCAAGAGATCGTGCGGTGCTCCGGATAAGGAGGAGGAGCAGTGTGCATAGCGCCAGAGCATGCACTGGTGAGATCGACGCCAAGTCTCTGAAGAAAACGACACCGACAGCCGACTGAAACACTAAATCTCTGAACATGTACAGCAAGTGTGCAGGTGTTCGATGAAATGATTTTGGCATGTGGAGAATTTATCTGGATCTGATATTTGGTGAGGTGGCCTCTCAATGCACCTGGGGGCTACCTGATTTTTGGTAGAATTTTTGGAAAAGGAAAAATATGAATTTCACCAAAAATGATGAATCTGGTCCAAACTTGCATTGAGCAAAATTTGAAAATCTTGAACTGTGGAAGAGTGGATCTTGATGGATCTAGGTTGGGGGTGCTAAGGACTAGCCAGAGGAGTTGGTTTGAGATCAAAACTCAAAGGGAAACAGATACTTCCTTTGTAAATCACCTAAGTCCAAAATAAAAGGCAGAAATAGTTTTGGGGTTAAAATAAATGAAATAAAAATCCAAAATGGGTTGAACTTGCTAGGATTGGTTACTTGACTTAACCCAAAGTGGAGGGAGGTGTTTTGGGGAAATTTTTTAATATGAGACATGGTGAAAGAGGATGGTTGGAATAAAAAGGAATAAATCCAAAACCCTAAGGATTTCTTTTTAATTGAAAAACTTTCAAAAATAAATTTTGATGAGTCAACACCAATAAAGAGCCTTTAATATCAAATCTCAAGGTTGAGGATGACCCAAAATAAAAGTTTTGACATAAGAGAAAAGATTTGAGAAGGAGAGTCTTTTTATCTTTTTTAATTTTTTTAACAGCCTCCTTCAAATCAAATAAAGAATTTACTGAAAACCAAATAAATTTTTTTTGAGTGTCACAACACGTACCCCCTTACGAAAAATCTTGTCCACGAGATTTCAGCTGATCCTCAAATAGGTGTGGGTGCTCTGTCCGGAGAAAATCATCTCTTTCCCATGTTGCTTCATTCTCGGTGTGATTGCTCCACTGAACTCTGAAAAACTTGATTGTTTTCTGACGGGTCCTCCTTTCAGACTCCTCCAATATTTTTATTGGACGTTCCATTAGGTGAGGTCTGGTTGTACGTCAATGTCTTCATGGGATACATGCTTCGCTGGGTTGCTTACGCACTTCCTCAACTGTGATACGTGGAACACATCATGGACATCTGACAGTTCTTCGGGTAGGTCTAGCTACTGTGCCTCTTCGTGCAACTACACAGAAGGGTCCGATGAATCTTGGTGCTAGCTTTCCTTTAACCTTGAATCGTTGTAGGCCCCTCATAGGAGATACTCACAGGTACACATACTCACCGGGTTCAAAATTGACTCCCCGATGTTTTCGATCGTAATAACTCTTTTGTCGACTTTGAGCTGACTCCCCGGGTTCAAAACTGCATCCGCGTCTTGGACGTGGACGGGGCTCACATCATGGCGCATGCAGCAAAGGCCGAGGCCCTCCTGGGCTTCTATTCCAGCCTCCTGGGCCGCGACTTGCAGCCCACTTGGCGTTTCGACCTGGTGGCTCTATACATTGGCGTCCCGCCTGTCGATGGGGCTGCTCTGGTGGCTCCCTTCGACATGGATGAGATCAAGGCTGCCGCCTTCTCCCTCAACCGCACAAGCACCCTCGGACCCGACAGGATCGGGCTGGCCTTCTACCATGCTGCCTGGTTCTCCGTCCGGGACGACATCGCCTGCCTGTTTGAGGATATCTGCACCAGAGCTGCCTGCCTGGACGAAATTAACAAGGCGTACATCACGCTCGTGCCCAAGGGCGACGGCGTGCCCACCCCCGGCAAGTTCTGGCCGGTCTCCCTTCAGAACGCGGACATCAAGATCTTCTGCCATGCGCTCACCACGCCGCCAGCGTCGACGAAGATCAGTCAGGCTTCATCCCTAGTCGGAGCATCGCCGAGAACTTCGTCTACGCGACGGAGATGGTTCAATGCTGCTACAAATGGGCGGCCCCGGCCCTAGTCTTCAAGCTGGATTTCGCCAAAGCCTTCGACTACATCAACTGGGCGAGTTTGCGGGCGATCATGTTGGCCCGCGGCTTTTCCTCCGCCTGGTGTGACTGGCTGGATGCAATCTTCAGGTCCTCGCGCTCTACCGTCCTCCTCCACGGTGTTCCTGGGCAATGGTTCCCCCTCCGATGTGGGCTCCAGTAGGGGGATCCCGTCTCTCCCTACCTCTTCCTACTCGTGGCCGATGTGCTTCAACGCTTGATCCGGCAGGACAGCGGGATGCAGGGCCCCCTGGTCGACGATGCCGCTCCCCTAGTGCTCCAGTACGTTGATACGTCCCCAACGTATCTATAATTTTTGATTGTTCCATGCTATTATATTACCCCTTCTGGATATTTATGGGCTTTATTTTACACATTTATATCATTTTTGGGACTAACCTACTAACCTGAGGCCCAGCCCATATTGTTTTTTTTGCCTATTTCAGTATTTCGATGAAAAGGAATATCAAACGGAGTCCAAACGGAATGAAACCTTCGGGAGCGTGATTTTGGAACGAACATGATCCAGAGGACTTGGAGTGCAAGTCAAGAAGCAGCCGAGTCATGTTGCCATCGCATGATCATGTAGTTGACATCGTATTTGTGGCAAAGCCACCATGCATTAATTTTCATACATGTCACTCTTGATTCATTGCACCATCCCGGTACACCACCGGAGGCATTCATATAGAGTCATATCTTGTTCTACTTTCGAGTTGTAATTCATATGTTGTAATCAATTAAAGTGTGATGATCATCATTATTAGAGCATTGCCCAAAGAAAAAAGAAGAAGAAGAAAGGCCAAAAAAAGAAAGGCCCAAAAAAAGAAGAAAAAGGAAAAAGAAAAAAAGAAAATAAATAAAAAGGCCAATGTTACTATCTCTTTTTCCACACTTGTGCTTCAAAGTAGCACCTTGTTCTTCATGTAGTGAGTCTCATATATTGTGCTTCAAAGTAGCACCATGTTTATCATATAGTGAGTCTCATAAGTTGTCTTTTTCATACTAGTGGGAATTCTTCATTATAGAACTTGGCTTGTATATTCCTACAATGGGCTTCCTCAAATGCCCTAGGTCTTCGTGAGCAAGCAATTTGGATGCACACCCACTAGTTTTCTTTTGTTGAGCATTCATTTGTAGCTCTAGTGCATCCGTTGCATGGCAATACCTACTCCTCATGTTGACATCAATTGATGGGCATCTCCATAGCCCGTTGATTATCCTCGTCAATGTGAGACTTTATCCTTTTTTGTCTTCTCCACACAATCCCCATCATCATATTTTTCCACCATAGTGCTATATCCATGGCTCACGCTCATGTATTGCATGAAGGTTGAAAAAGTTTGAGATTATTTAAGTATGAAACAATTGCTTGGCTTGTCATCGGGGGTATAGAAGTTGGTAACATCTTTGTGTGACGAAAATGAAGCATAGCCTAACTATATGATTTTGTAGGGATGAACTTTCTTTTGCCATGTTATTTTGAGAAGACATGATTACTTTGATTGGTATGCTTGAAGTGTTACTATTTCTTTTATCAATATGAACTTTTATTTTGAATCATTTGGATCTGAACATTCATGCCACAATAAAGAAATTACATTGAGAATTATGCTAGGTAGCATTCCACATCAAAAATTTCTTTTTTATCATTTACCTACTCGAGGACGAGCAGAAATTAAGCTTGGGGATGCTTGATACGTCTCCAGCGTATCTATAATTTTTGATTGTTCCATGCTATTATATTACCACTTTTTGATGTTTATGGGCTTTATTTTACACATTTATATCATTTTTGGGACTAACCTACTAACCGGAGGCCCAACCCATATTGCTGTTTTTTTTGCCTATTTCAGCATTTCGAAGAAACAGAGTCCAAACGGAATGAAACCTTCGGGAGCGTGATTTTTGGAACGAATGTGATCCCGAGGACTTGGAGTGCAAGTCAAGAAGCAGCCGAGGCCTCCACGAGATAGGAGGGCGCGCCCCCCCTATAGGGCGCGCCCCCTGTCTCGTGGGCCCCTCGGGCGTCTAGCGACGTACTTCTTCCTCCTATATAAGCCTACGTACCCCGAAAACATCCAGGGAGCCACCAAAACACAATTTCCACCGCCGTAACCTTCTGTATCCACGAGATCCCATCTTGGAGCCTTTGCCGGCAATCTGCCGGAGGGGGAATCGACCATGGAGGGCTTCTACATCAACATCCTTGCCCCTCGATGAGTTGTGAGTAGTTTACCACAGACCTACGGGTCCATAGTTATTAGCTAGATGTCTTCTTCTCTCTTTTTGGATCTCAATACAATGTTCTCCCCCTCTCTTGTGGAGATCTATTCGATGTAAACTCTTTTTGCGGTATGTTTGTCGAGATCTGATGAATTGTGGGTTTATGATCAAGTTTAACTATGAATAATATTTGAATCTTCTCTGAATTCTTTTATGTATGATTGAGTTATCTTTGCAAGTCTCTTCGAATTATCAGTTTGGTTTGGCCTACTAGATTGATCTTTCTTGCCATGGGAGAAGTGCTTAGCTTTGGGTTCAATCTTGCGGTGTCCTTACCAAAGGATGTAAAGGGTTGCAAGGCACGTATTGTATTGTTGCCATCGAGGATAAAAGATGAGGTTTATATCATATTTCTTGAGTTTATCCTCTACATCATGTCATCTTGCTTAAGGCGTTACTCTGTTCTTATGAACTTAATACTCTAGATGCAGGCAGGAGTCGGTCGATGTGTGGAGTAATAGTAGTAGATGCAGGCAGGAGTCGGTCTACTTGTTACGGACGTGATGCCTATATACATGATCATGCCTAGATAATCTCATAATTATTCGCTTTTCTATCAATTGCTCGACAGTAATTTGTTCACTCACCGTAATACTTATGCTATCTTGAGAGAAGCCTCTAGTGAAACCTATCGCCCCCGGGTCTATCTCTTATCATATTTGCTTCCAATCTACTTTTATTTGCATCTTTACTTTTTGCATCTATATTATAAAATACCAAAAATATATTTATCTCTATTAGATCTCACTTTTGCAAGTGGGCGTGAAGGGATTGACAACCCCTTTATTGCGTTGGTTGCGAGTTCTTTGCTTGTTTGTATAGGTGCGTGGGACTTTTGAGGATCCTCCTACTGGATTGATACCTTGGTTCTCAAAAACTGAGGGAAATACTTACGCTACTATTGCTGCATCACCCTTTCCTCTTCAAGGAAAACCAACGCAAGCTCAAGACGTACCATACGCGGATGACACACTCATCATCATGTGTGCGGATGTCGATGCGACGGGGTGTCTCGGGGCCACCATCGACGACTTCGCCACGGCAACGGGCCTCGTCATCAACCTGGAGGCGACCTGGAGGCGATGGTGGCTGCTACTAGGTGCAGGCTGGAGGGGTTTCCCCAAACCTACCTCGGGCCGCCCCTGTCCTGCTCCAAGCTCACCCTGGCGGAATTCGACTTCCTCATCGCCAAAGTGGATCCCTACCTAGCTGGGTGGCGTGCCCGTATGCTCTCCCCCGCTGGTCGGCTAGTGCTCATCAACACCGTGCTCGACACGATCCCATCATATGCCATGGGCGTGCTCAAGCTCCCCCCGAAGGTGATTCCGGCGCTGGAGTCTCTTTGCCATTCGTTCCCGTGGAACACCGCAGAGCGCGCTACCAGGGTGCAATGCTTGGTGGCTTGGGAGCGGGTGTGCAGGGCCATGTCGGAGGGGGGGCTCGGGGTCCGGGATCTCGGCACACAAAATGACTCCCTCCTTCTCAAGATCCTTCATCGCCTCCATGCGGCGAACCCGTCCCGATGGGCTCGGTGGGTCTAGGGCGCCCTGGACGGCCGCCCCCTCCTCAACGGGCGGGAGTCTCCCCTCGTCGGCGATCACTGGGTGTGCCTGCGAAGGCTCATGCCCCTCTACCACGCGCTCGCCCGTGTAGAGGTGGGGGATGGGCGTAAAACCTCCTTCTGGAAGGACCACTGGCTCCCCTGCGGGCCCCTCCGCTGTGCCTTCCCCGCGTTCGCCTCCCACACCTCGCGCCCGGAGGCCTCGCTTTAGGCAGTCCGCTCCCTCGGCCTGGACGCGGTCCTCGTCCCTCGACTCTCGATGATGGCGGCCAGGGAACGCCTTTCCCTTCTCCCTCTCATCAGGCGCGGAGGTGGAGGTGGGGGCAACGCTGTGGCCGCCGGTGACCTCCGGGTTGCGGTGCTCTGCTCCGCGCCTTATGGTGGGTTCGCTTCCCGGGAAGCATACCGGCTCGCCCGTCTGGGTGGTGCGGGCATGGCGAATGCTGCCTTCCCCTGGCAGTCGCCTGCCCCCTCGCGTGTCTGCTTCTTCGCTTGGCTGCTAATGCAGGAGAGGATTCACACGCGGGACAACCTCTTGAAGAAACATATCATCAAGCTGCGAGGGGCTGGATGAAGGAAATATGCCCTAGAGGCAATAATAAAGTTATTATTTATTTCCTTATTTCATGATAAATGTTTATCATTCATGCTAGAATTGTATTAACCAGAAACATGATACATGTGTGAATGCATAAACAAACAACATGTCACTAGTATGCCTCTACTAGACTAGCTTGTTAATCAAAGATGGTTATGTTTCCGACCATGAACAAAGAGTTGTTATTTGATTAACAAGGTCACATCATTAGTAGAATGATCGATTGACATGACCCATTCCATTAGCTTAGCACACGATCGCTTAGTATGTTGCTACCGCTTTTATCCATGACATATACATGTTCTGTAACTATGAGATTATGCAACTCCGTTTACGGAGGAACACTTTGGGTGCTACCAAACGTCACAACGTAACTGGGTGATTATAAAGGAGTACTACAGGTGTCTCCAAAGGTAGATGTTGGGTTGGCGTATTTCGAGATTAGGTTTTGTCACTCCGATTGTCGGAGAGGTATCTCTGGGCCCTCTCGGTAACGCACATCACTTAAGCCTTGCAAGCATTACAACTAATGAGTTAGCTGTGAGATGATGTATTACGGAACGAGTAAAGAGACTTACCGGTAACAAGATTGAACTAGGTATTGGATACCGACGATCGAATCTCGGGCAAGTAACATACCGATGACAAAGGGAACAACGTATGTTGTTATGCGGTCTGACCGATAAAGATCTTCGTAGAATATGTAGGAACCAATATGGGCATCCAGGTCCTGCTGTTGGTTATTGACCGGAGACGTGTCTCGGTCATGTCTACATTGTTCTCGAACCGTAGGGTCCGCACGCTTAAGGTTTCGATGGATCGTTATATTATGAGTTTATGTATTTTGATGTACCAAGAAGTTCGAGTCCCGGATGTGATCACGGACATGACGAGGAGTCTCGAAATGGTCGAGACATAAAGATTGATATATTGGAAGCCTATATTTGGAGTTCGAATGGTTCCGGGTGAAATCGGATTTTACTGGAAAACCGGGGTTACGGAACCCTCCGGAGGCTATTGGGCCTTAGTGGGCCTCGAGGAGAAGAGGAAGGGCCGGCCGGGGTGGCCGCGCCCCCCCCCTAGTCCGAATAGGACAAGGAGAGGGGAGCCCCTCTCTCTCTTCCCTCCCCCAATCCTACTCCAACTAGGAAGGGGGAGTCCTACTCGGGAGAGTAGGACTCCTCCGTGGCGCCTCCCTTGGGCGGCCGCACCTCCCCCTCCCTCCTTTATATACGGGGCAGGGGGCACCCTAGAACACACAAGTTTGATCTACGGATCGTTCCTTAGCCGTGTGCGGTGCCCCCTCCACCATATTCCACCTCGGTCATATCGTCATGCGAAGCTTAGGCGAAGCCCTGCGCGATAGAGCATCAAGATCGTCACCACGCCGTCGTCTTGACGGAACTCTCCTCGACACTCGGCTGGATCGGAGTTCGAGGGCGTCATCGAGCTGTCGTGTGTCAAGAACTTCGGGCGCCGAGTAACGGCGCCGGATCGGTCGGATCGCGAGGAGAACGTCGACTACTTCCTCTACGTTGTGATCGCTTCGCTTCGGTCTCACGAGGGTACGACAACACTCTCCCCTCTCGTTGCTATGCATCACCATGATCTTGCGTGTGCGTAGGAAAATTTTTGAAATTACTACGTTCCCCAACACTGGATGCCCTGCTTGTGATGCACCCCTCGGGACGGCGGATCACCTGGTGTTTGGGTGCCTATTCACGCACGAGTTCTGGGCCGCGCTCCGCCTGCGCAGCTTGGGGGGCACTGTGCGTGAGCTGCACCTCTTTGATGCCTCGCCCGCGGTAGGTGGTGCCTCGCCGGGCACCTTCGTCCACCTCTGCTGCTGGCATTTGTGCAAGCGCAGAAACGCGGTGGTGTTCCAACACGAGGTCCGGCCTCTGGGCACCAGTAGGAAAGCTTGCCGGGACGACGCGATCCTCTGGCGGGGGCGGTTCGGTATGGACCAGCGCGGCCACGTGGACGTCTGGCTTCACGCCCTCTCTCTCTAGTCGCTATGTATAGGCTCTCCCCCCTCGCTCCTTCTCTACTGTTGTCTCCTGACGACTGTAACTCTGTAACTCTGTGGGGGAGTTCTCTCCCCCCCCCCCCGGTGAAAATTCAAAAATAAATAAATTATGTGCCCTCCTGATGGCAGATGAAGAACACGTACTCGTCATTCCCGACGCTCACAGAGCCCATGTACCGATGATGTGCATCGCGGTGCACCATACACGACGTCCACTGTAATAGTGGCCGCTATCGTGTCATCACACATGCATCATGTGGAGCTGCACCATGGTGTCTACGACACTATGCCACGACTAAGATGTGTCCCCAATGGCCTAGCCACGTGTTGCCACCACTGGTGGCCCTGCTGGCTATCACACACCATGGTCTCCGCGTCATGGGTTGGCCTACTGCCGCATATTTGCGACTAGGTCCCTAGCATACAAGGATTCAATCTTTTGGGAGTGTAGCATTGCAAAAACCTTCATGTGCAACCATAAACATCTTCAAACAGTCGCACCTAAGAGCCATCTTCAAACCAACTGAATAAAGCATGTGCAACCATCTTCAAACGGTCGCACCTAAGAGCATCTCCAACAGCTCCTGTAAAAATCTCCACATAGAAGTGGTTTTACTAGGTGTTTTAGGGGAAGTTCTCATGTGAGGTCTTTTCTCAATTCCCGTAAACACCTGCCCCCAAAATATGTTTTTTTATCTGTCATTAAACAAGCATACAAATGGAGCCGATGAGCGCTCGAGCAACGGGTGGCGGTGCGGGGAGGCGGGCGGGTGGCGGGCGGATCATCCGAGTGTGCGGGGCAGTGCAAGGAGGCGTCGGCGGGGCGGTGCGGTCGGTTCCTCCGGCTGGCGGTAGGGCGGCGAGGGTGGCAGAGCTGGCGGGAAGAGGCGGGCGTGAAGGCACCCTGAAAATTCAATTGTTTCCTCCCACCAAAGTTTACGGGAAGGCTCATCTTCCCGTGGACGAATGGAAAGTTTAGAGAATTACGGGATCCAGTAAAAAAATACGCGTTTACAAAAACTGTTTGAGAGCCTTTTTTTGCTCAACTTCCCCTAAACGATCGTTATATTTGCGGATACGGAACGGTCGGAGATGCTCAACTTCCCCTAAACAATGATTATTTTATGGATACGGGATTGTTGGAGATGCTCTAAAGGCCATAAGCTTGAAAGCATTCCCTCGCTCACCTTGCTGAAGTAGCCTTCAATCATGTGAGCTAGATAAATCTATGTCCTTAGAGCAACTTCAATGGGGCGACCCATTTTGTCCGTTTGGGTCATCTGGACATAAAGTTGACCCATCGGGGCGACCCAAACGGACACAGCGTCCGCTTGCTGTCCGTTTCGTGTCCGCTCAGACCCATTTCCAACCCAAATTTGAGACATACTTGGGTCACAGGCGGACACAAAAGCGTGTGTCATCTCCGTCCGCCTCTGCCCGCTGCATGTGCCTGCTTGGCCCACTTGCCATCCACCCACCCGTCCCATCCCATCTCTCTCCTCCTTTTCCTCTCTCTCTCCAACCCACCCACCTAGCCCATTCGAGAGTTGGAGCATGGCCAGAGCCGGGGCAGCGCCGGAGAAGCGCCGCAGCTGGGCCAACGCCGACGTCCTGCTTCCCCAGCGCGGGGCCGCCATTTGTGCTCACCATGGGCGCGCCCTTGCTAGCTAGCTGCCCGTCACATGCGTGCTAGTTAGGGCATGTACAATGGAGGCAGTACCCTGCTATTGCCCCATCTGCCAACAAGATAAAGAGAATCTGAAGCTACATGCATTACAAAAGTTACCCAAGGCATGGGGTGGTCTCATGTATTTTACTGGGTCTCATGATGATTCTCCTATCATCAACTTTATTTGCATGTAGATCGATTTTTCCTCACAGCACATTCTCTTCCTTCCCTTTCTTTCATGGAGGACCACACTTTTTGGCTGAAGAAGCCTGGAATCATGGGGCATGTGTCCAAGCGGGACCATTGGCCATGCCCTTAGCTGGCTAGCTAGCTAGCTGTGCGTGCTTGCTAGTTGCGCGTGTGCTAGCCGGCCGGTGGCTGGTGATAGCTGACTAGCTCGCGCGCCCGACCGCCTCGCCGCTCGCGTGTTGGAGCCATGGTCGCTGCGTCTATCCGCCATGCGTGCCGCCCCCGCCGTGCCGAGCTGCGCCGCCCTGCCTCGTCTCGCGTGTTGGAGCTCGCCGCGCCCAGCTGCGTCGAGCCGCCATGCTTGATGTGCTCGCCGAGCCGCGCTCGCCTGTCTCGTCTCGCGCGTTGGAGCTCGCCGCGCCCAGCTGCGCCATGGAAACCGCGCCGAGCTGCCATGCTTGCTGTGCTCGCCGAGCCGCGCTCGCCCTGCCTCGTCTCACGCCCCTGCCATGCCGCCCCGCTCGCACGTCTCCTCGTTGGAGCTCGCGCGCCCGGCCGCCTCTGCGTTGTGGCTCGACCGCTGGACTTGCCTCGTGCCCGGCCGGTGCTGCTGGAGCAGGTGGTCGCGCCTGCCAGGCGCCCCTCCGCGTCTAGCCGTCATGCGTGCCACCCCGCCGTGCCGAGCCGTGCTCGCGTGGGTGCAGCTCGTCCCGACATGCACCGGCGTCGCTGCCTGCTATGTGTTCGACAAAATGCCAGGACGGACATGCGCAAAATGCATCCGCCTCGCGTTGGGTTCACCGGCCGACCCAATTGAAAAAGCGGACGCGGACGCGCGGACGGGCGACCCAAACGGACGAAAAACGGACAAAATCGATGTCCGTTTGGGTCGGCCCATTGGAGTTGCCCTTAGCATGAAAAAGTTAGTCGCAGATTTATATATTTATTTTGGACAGGGAAAGGCGCCCGAGGCACCAAATTTCATTCAGCTCAGTAACAGTATACAGCGTGAAGGGCTGAAGGTAGAAAGAAGAGAGATTACATGGCAAGGCACGTTCCTGTGAGATGAACCAAAGGCCAAAGCAACTAAAGATAGGTTCCAAAGCACAACTTAGAACCTGTTGAGCAACATTGTGAGCTATCCCATTGGTCTCCCTGAAAATGTGAAACACCTGCGCTTGAAGATCGTCTTTCGTCCTGTAGAAATCTGCAAGAGTAATTCTATTCGTCCAGGGAGTGGAGTCAGCCCAAATATTTCTGGCCGCTGCCGCCGCCGCCAGAGAGGTTGTCTAAGAAAGGTTGGTTGAGGAACCTGCAACTGCAAGAGCTGAGTGACCTTGGCTGCAAGAAGAAGAGACCCTGCTTCTGCTTGAAAAGGTGATTGTGTAATCAGTAATCGGGGCAGAAGCTTAAATCTGAATTTGAATGCTCCTCTGATCCTGCAAAAAGTTGAGGAAAACTCCAATGCCCGTTGCAGTGCTTCCGTTCAAGTCTGGAATTTTTGTACATGTGCAAGAGGCATCAGAGTAAATTCTGTTCCTGTAATTAGAAGATCAGACCTGAGTGTCTCTTTATTAGACTGAAAGAATGGCATGGGATGACAGGTTGACAAAATAGCAACAAGTTCAGAAACTTGAGCTCCGTGACTCGTTCACACAAGTAAATTAAATTCTGAAGCATCTCACCATAACTAACAAGCCACAGATAGTGATGCCCAATTCTGAACAAAAAATGACATTTTAGGAAACTTAAGCTTCAAGCTGTGCTAGTACTCATAATGCACACATATCACAAGATAACCAATACGCCACAGAACAGGAAACAAGAATCGAATATGGAGCATTTGATCTGAAAAGTAGCTCAAGCAGCAGAGTAACTGTTTCACTGAGTAACCGCTTCTGATTTTGAACCAGACGTTTGCAGTATGTTTCCAAGTTCCAACCGACAGCTCAAAGAAAGAATAAAAATCGACAAAATCAGAATCGGCGTCTGATTAATAGGATCGACATGCTATCCCATATCATAATTTACTATCTTCACGGCATTTACTGTTTCTCGTTCATCAAAGAGACCAAATGCGGTCAAATGTGACGATCTGCTAGAAGAAAAGAGACCAAAATCTGCAAAAGCCTACTCATTTCTTTCTAGTAACTACATGCAGTCTCCCATCCAAGAATCCTGTACACAACCGTGTACTAGCAGACTAAGAAAACTAACAAGAACTGCTCTCCCGAGCCAAGAAAACTAACTGGAGTTACGTCAAGAACGCTTCTTGATCAGAAGTTCAGAGGCGGACCAAGAATCGTCAAGAACCAAGAAAGCGCGCGCGCGCGCCCCGTGTCAGCACCCCGGAGCAGTCTTGGCCACCGTCAGCGAGGCCTGCGGCGACTGCGGCGTGGCCCAGATGTTGCACACGGGGCAGCGCGGCGAGATGGCCAGCCACCGATCGACGCAGTCCTGGTGGAAGGCGCGGTTGCAGCCGGGGAGGACGCGCACGGCGCGGCCCGGCTCCATGGCGTCGAGGCAGATGGGGCAGAGCGCCTCCTCCTCGTCGTCGACTGCGGCCTCCGCCTGGACGACCCCGCCAAGCCGCCTCAGCTCCGCCTCCGATAGCCCGTTCTTGTCGTCGCCGTCGCCGTCTTCGCTCGTGTCCAGCGTCTCCGGCGGCGGGGCGGGAGGCGGGCCCAGCGCCACGGCCTGGAACAGGTAGCAGAGCCAGACTCCGAGCACCCCGAGCAGGCCGATGGCGAGCGACCCCACGGCCAGGAACACCGCCCAGAGCTGCGCCATCCCGCTGCCTCGTCTCGTCGAGCGCGCGGTGGTAGCAGTTTCGGGCTCAGGCGCGTGCCATACGTCGTGGAATAGCAGAGGACGCAGGTTTTATTTTAGCGAATAACACTAGGAGGCTTTATTATTGCTCAGGCCTCGCTCGGTTCATATATAATACTGTAGAAATGTCATCGAAATTAGAAAAAATCATATAAAATGAGATGATATGTAGTATCTCATTTTCTATAAGAAAAGAGACGTCATTTGATTCATAGGATGTGATTTTTTTTCATTGAGTCTAGACTAACCCTTTTCTTTCTTTAAAATGTAATTTGAAGAATTAGTTCCTATCCTGCAGATGGGATGCCGGCCAACCTGCCATGAGGGGCTTGGGTAAGAAACCTGAGACTGCAATCGCTTTTCATTCAGAGTGAGGTGAACATGGCTTCGGCGTACGGACCCGCAGAGGCCGTGGCAAGGCTTGTCGATGATGATGGACTCGGATGGTGTTTGATAGTTTGGTGAGCATCATTATGGGCGAAGGGTGCTTTTCTGGAGAGACAACAGGTGGATTCATGGTTTCTCAGTCAAAGACACCGCTCCACTTCTCATTCATCTGGTCGGCACGAGAGTTGTGAACACTCGAACAGTACATCAAGCTCTGATCATCGAACAACGGACAATGGACATCGGGCCGTGCAGCTCCTTCATGGCCATCCTACGGATCATGCATCTTCTGCACGACATTACCACGATCAATAGAGATACCGAGGTTCCCAAGTTTTTGCTTCGCCAGCCTTGCCCAATGGAGTCTATACTGCTAAGTCCACATATCAGCGCTTGTGCCATGGTCTGACTCGATTACCATTTGCGAGCGGCATCTGGTGGAGCTGGGTCCCCCTAAAGTGTAAAATATTTGCCTGGCTCATAGTTCAATATCGATTGTGGACATCAGATAGACGCGCACGTCATGGGCTCCAAGAACACCCCTCCGCTTGTTACACTTGCTTACAGGAGGAGGGTAACTTTGACCACATCGTGACACAATGCGTCTTTGCGAGGGAGGTGTGGCAGAGGTTTTTCGATCTGTTGCAACTAAATGTGGGTTGCCCGACAACTACTGACACATTCACTAACTGATGGACTCGATCTAGGAAGCTATTCAGGAGATAGGGCATGCGTGGTTTTGACACCCTCGTCATCGGTATAACGTGGGTGTTCTGGAAACAGATGAATGCTAGAGTGTTCGATAGGCACCATCAGCTTAGGGAGCCTTTAGACTTAGCCATTCAAATCTTAGACGAGATCAAGGATTAGAAACTTGTTGGTGTTGGTTTAGGTGGCTAGATTGTTTTATGAGGAGTTAGCTTAGGTCTCTTGGTGTGCATGTGGGTGCCCCAACGATTGATGTTCGTATCCTTCGTTGGACTCTTGTAACTATTTTGCTCTCTTCTATAAAAATATGGTACGTCATTGGCGTACTCTTGAAAAAAAGAAACCGTTCCTACAAACCAAAGGGATCCAAAGATATTACCTTCTATAAAATTCCTATCATTTAGAATTCCAACAAAATTCATGTAAACCAAAGAAGGCCACGATTGGTATGTTTACATGGATAACAATGGGATCATGAGAATATTCCAACCATAAATGACGCCCCTAATCTAATGATAAGGAATGCCTAGTAAGATTGTGAGCTTCACAATTTGAGCTCCTAGACTCATGAGCAAAATTATAAGCGGTAAAAGTATTCACCCAGCTTCTAATCTCCTTGATAACTCATTCATGGATGCCCCTGAACCTTCATGAATATGGTTGATGACCGTCTTGCAATCCGAAGCAACGAACAAGTTTTGGACGCCCAAATCATCAATGCTGGAGCTTCACATTACGGCTTCAAGCAACATAGGATTGACAACCTATGAATAACAAATGTCAACAACTAGATAGACACCATTTTCATCATGACAACGCGTCGTCGTTGTACCCAAGTTTCTTTCACGAGAGACTCTTGTCGACATTAAATTGCACCCTTCCATCCATAGGGGGGCACTCCTCATGTGCCATTGCTCATGGAGCAGCCCTTGGGGCATGATTGAGGTGTTCTTATAGATGCCAGGTTAGTAATAAATCTTGTGACAAAGAGGTCAATGGACAATTAATGGGCTTTGGTTAACTCTCTCATAAATAAGTTTTATCCTTAGTTTCCAGATGGAGCAAAGTGCGACTATCATTCGTGTACAAGTTTGATGCGATAGCTAAACGATCATGGGAAGCAACCAATTTTTAGCATTTGGTTTGGTAATCGCGATCATGTGCTCCATGAGATATCGGTCTACCAACTCCCACACACAACGAGCCATCATGCACTTGAGAAGGCCATGCCTTCATGAATCTTCCATCCCCCCACACAGCACATGTACACTCTTTTTCCGTCTTCCCATGCATATGAACATCTTTAGTCGGCAGCGATTGTTGTGCTAGCCCTACGGAATGATTTCTGTTTTGATGGGACATAAACTTTTCAAAGCTTCACCCATAATTGCTCCTTTGTCGAATTGTTAGAGTATTTGGCTCTCTTTTTGAGCCAATCTTCCCTTCGCCTTCTCATGCCCACTATCATCATATATGTTGATTGAACACTAAATACACCAGATTTTCCAAAGTTCTATGACCAGTAACCATTCAAATTCTGCAAGCAAATCAGCATTCATAATATTGTTGATGCATCAATGAATAGATAGATCTACTCAATTATAACTCCCTATTCCATCAAGCATTTGAATTATTTATCAATTCATACACAAACTTGGGCGCATTTGCGACTCGAGAAACAATAGGACTCATCATTTTGACCTAGGCATCCAGCTATCATTCCATATCTCTATTGTACTACCATCACCGATCCACTTAATAATGTCATGCTTCATAATATTTTTCCCTTCAACAACTTTTAGACACACCTGGGAAGGGTGATTTCACACTTAGGCCTCCAGAATAGAAGAATCTGGGTAGTAGATTGCCTTCCAGAGTGCTAGATTAAAATGTTCAAAATCTCTAGAGCTAAGGCTTTTGCTTCTTCTAATCTAGGAAGTTGTTGGGTCCGAAAGTACAAAGGTTAGTATGCAAGTAGCTATTTCCCTTAAGTGGGTGATCTTAAAGTGTATGGAACCAGTAGGAATATTTGAGCACCAACACTAAAAATTACAATACATGTCTTGGTCCCAAACGAAACTAGTGGGATTGTCAGTCTCACTAGCCTTGCTAGTTGCAAGAATTAATGCAATAACATCCACCTTGACCTATGAAGGTTTTGTGCACCCTTCGTATGGAGCAATCACCATGGCATTTCCCTGGTAAGTCCATGGACCTTCCTCCATAACTCTCTCCCAATCCTCAAGACATGCAAATTGCACTGTGTACAGGTAGTCCTCAAGGGGGCGAATTTTCACTTCCATAGCGAGATCCTAAGTCATATTAAAACAGAATTGGTTGTAAGGCTTTACCATGTGCACTCTTGCTATGGCCATCCACTTGATGGATTCCGATGGCGGTGCTTCCTCCTGCTCGAAGATCACATCATCAACATCCTCTTCTTACATCATGACTTCAATCTCGCTGGATTCAGTACCTGAACTCGAAGATTTTCCATCCAATGTCAGTTTCTTGGACGGTCTCTTGTTTGTTGGTCTTCAAAGAAGCAGAACTGTGTATCTCTCTCCACTTCTAAATCTGAATACATTGCTACTGGATCTTGCTATGCCCAGCTTCTCTAGATGAAGCAAACTCTCAAGGACTATGGAATCAACATGAAGAATGTGCCACTCTTCTGCGACAATGAAAGCGCCATCAAGATTGCCAAAAATCCAGTTCAACACTCGAAGACAAAGCACATTGAGACTCGTCATCACTTTCTCAGAGATCATGTCATGAAGGAAGATATTGATATTATTCACGTCAACACTGAAGAGCAATTGGCAGATATCTTCACAAAGCCCTTGGATGAGAAAAGTTTTTGCAAGCTACGGTGTGGGCTAAATATCCTGGAATCCTCGAATGTCCAGTGAATGGACACACATCCTAACGCTTATGCATGTTGATGACTTAGAGGTGCAACACACAAACTAACGTATTTCTTCAATCAATGAAGACTTACCATCTGAGTGTGAATACATTAATGTGGAATTTTACTTCGGAGCGCCACCGATAATTGTGCATCATGTCTGGGTCTAATATTTCCTATACGGTGGTAACGCCACCACCACACTTTCTTGAAGATTTTCATTTGGCATCATGATTGCATTATCTTCATATTTGGATTGTCTTCAACATTGTTTTGTCTTCAAGTTTTATATCTTCACAATGTTGATTTATCTTCAATGATATATACATATATATGTGTTCTGTCCTCTACAGTATTCACTTATAGCTATGTCTTCAAAGTTGCTATTCTTGACCTAAGTGAATGTGATCGGACCCTAACCCCATATGTGCTACTCCATCAAATTCTCTCTATCTAGTCATATGCATTATGTTGACTCGTGTCGAATGTCCTCACTATGTCCTTGTCAGCTGAAGATACAGAGACACACATTTAAAATAGATTTTAATGCTCTATCTCTTTTGCCTGAAAACCGGAGAAGCTGGAACAACCACCGGACAATCTAGGCACTCGTGGGAACATGGATCAACTCACAATAAGTTGCATGCCTGCCATGTGTCATCCAGATATGAACCACCAGGGGCACCTGCGTAATTGCGATGCGCCGCCCTCCTCCTTATAAATTCTTCCACCCGTGCAGTCATTATCCCTTCTCCCACCTCGCCACCTTGCTTGAACCCTAGCGCCACCGCTAGCTTCCGTCGCTGCCGGAGTCGAAGCGCTTAGCTGCCGCAACTACTCCGACGTCGTCTTCATGCCGGCCACGGACCTCGTCTTCTCCGCCGTCGCCGTAGGTGTCTTCCACCGCCAAGTTAGGACGCAAGAGATTGGACTGCTCGGCATCCACATCGCCTCGTCTAGCAGTTCTTTGTGCGGTAATTAAAACTCACTTTTTACCACATGTTTGATCCGTTGAATCTATCAACTTCTTCCAAAAGTAGTTTGTACACTTCCAGATCTACTCTTTCTGTTTCTGCATCTCATAACTTGCAAGTATATTCACTTATGCCTCAAACTAGTTAGATTCCTCATTTATACTTATTCATGGATTCGTACAAATCTGGAACCAGCTCACTTCAAATAAGTGAATGTCTTCGCGCTATGAGGTCAATGTCTTCAAACTGATTTATCTTCAAAATCTTCTGAGAATGCATATGACCTCTTCCCCTTCCCTCGCATATCTAATGATGTCACAGGTACATGTCCGTGGGGGAATCCCTTGGTTCCCATAGTCTGCATTCATTTTTCAGAGTTCTTACAGCGGCATATTGACTCACCTGAAGCCAGTTCTTGCCTGGCAAGTAGATTGAAGCCAAACTTTGTTGTGAAGCCTTTCAGGTTGCCACCAATGGCTTCTAACAAATCTTCCAAGAAGGGTGGTAGGCAGCGCCATGGAAATACTGCTCTGGATTTGCCCCCAGATATCTATGAGTTGTACACGTCTGATCCAGAAGAATCTTATGGTCAGCGCAAATCTAGGATCCAATAGATTTGAAGATATTGGGCAGAGCAGTGGTTCAATTATCGCTTCGTGACTCCTGAATATGCTGAGAAGAATGCCATCAAGCGGCCATGGGGTGAGATTCTCTATAAGAAGCTACAGCCTGCAACTAAGGTTGAAGCCATTGCATAGGAATTCTATCCTTTAATGGTCCGAGGCCCCCAACCTGAAGATGTGGACCCATCTAGTCTTAGATGGTGTCGTGAAGATGATCTGTTCAAGAAGAATTTTGCGTTTGCAAAGGAGTCTACAGCCAAGAACAAAAAGGCCTTTGGACTCAACTTCAACCCAGGGCCATCTTCTCCAAGGTCTGATGGCACTTGTGAAGCCAATGGGAATAGGATTGGCCCCTTCAATGGCTTCGATGGGCTCCTATCCCATATTGCTGCACAAAGGGCCAAAGTGGAACAATTTGCCGAAGAAGCTGATTCTAAAGATGCTCCTGAGTCCCCGAAGCCAAAGAAGAAGTCTAAGGCTTCAAAACCTCCTACTGCACCAAAAGCTTCAAGAGTGAAGCCTGTGAATACTGCAGCTCCCGAATCTAGTGTGCAGTCTGAAGATCAGTCCCGCATCTCCAAGAGAACCAAGTAGCCGAAACCCATGAAGATCTCTGGGCATGATCTGACGCCAGCTAGCATTCTGAGGGATGAAGAAAATATTATTGACCGGTTGATACGTCTCCAATGTATCTATGTTTTTTTATTGTTCCATGCTATTATATTACCTGTTTTGGATGTTTATGGGCTTTTCTATACACTTTTATATTATTTTTGGGACTAACCTATTAACCGGAGGCCCAACCCAAATTGTTGTTTTATTGCCTATTTCAGTGTTTCGCAGAAAAGGAATATCAAAATGGAGTCCAAACGGAATGAAACCTTCGGGAGAGTTATTTTTGGAACAAACGCAATCCAGGAGACTTGGAGTAGACGTCAGGGAAGCAACGAGGTGGCCACGAGGGTCCAAGGCATGCTCCCCACCCTCGTGGGCCCCTCATGGCTCCCCTAGCCGAATTCTTTCGCCTATATATATCCATATACCCCGAAAACATCCGGGAACACAATAGATCGGGAGTTCCGCCACCGCAAGCCTCTGTAGACATCAAAAACCAATTGGGACCCTGTTCGGGCACCCTGCCAGAGGGGGATCCTCACCGGTGGCCATCTTCATCATCCCGGCGCTCTCCATGATGAGGAGGGAGTAGTTCACCCTCAGGGCTGAGGGTATGTACCAGTAGCTATGTGTTTGATCTCTCTCTCTCTCTCGTGTTCTTGAGGTGATACGATCTTGATGTATCACGAGCTTTGCTATTATAGTTGGATCTTATGATGTTCCTCCCCCTCTACTCTCTTGTAATGGATTGAGTTTTCCCTTTGAAGTTATGTTATCGGATTGAGTCTTTAAGGATTTGAGAACACTTGATGTATGTCTTGCATGTGCTTATCTGTGGTGACAATGGGATATCACGTGATCTACTTGATATATGTTTTGGTGATCAACTTGCGGGTTCAGTGACCTTGTGAACTTATGCATAGGGGTTGGCACACGTTTTCGTCTTGACTCTCCGGTAGAAACTTTGGGGCACTCTTTGAAGTACTTTGTGTTGGTTTGAATAGATGAATCTGAGATTGTGTGATGCATATCGTATAATCATACCCCACGTATACTTGAGGTGACATTGGAGTATCTAGGTGACATTAGGATTTTGGTTGATTTGTATCTTAAGGTGTTATTCTAGTACGAACTCTAGGATAGATTGAACGGAAAGAATAGCTTCGTGTTATTTTTCTACGGACTCTTGAATAGATCGATCAAAAAGGATAACTTTGAGGTGGTTTCGTACCCTACAATAATCTCTTCGTTTGTTCTCCGCTATTAGTGACTTTGGAGTGACTCTTTGTTGCACGTTGAGGGATAGTTATATGATCCAATTATCTTATTATTGTTGAGAGAACTTGCACTAGTGAAAGTATGAACTTTAGGCCTTGTTTCCTAGCATTGCAATACCGTTTGTGCTCACTTTTACCACTTGTTACCTTGCCGTTTTTATATTTTCAGATTACAAATACTCATATCTACCATCCATATTGCACTTCTATCACCATCTCTTCGCCGAACTAGTGCACCTATACAATTTACCATTGTATTGGGTGTGTTGGGGACACAAGAGACTCTTTGTTATTTGGTTGCAGGGTTGCTTGAGATAGACCATCTTCATCCTACACCTCCCACGGATTGATAAACCTTACGTCATCCACTTGAGGGAAATTTGCTACTGTCCTACAAACCTCTGCACTTGGAGGCCCAACAACGTCTACAAGGAGAAGGTTGCGTAGTACACATCAAGACCTTTTCTAGCGCCGTTGCCGAGGAGGTGAGTGCTTGAAGGTTTATCTTTAGATCTTGCAATAGAATATTTTAGTTTCTTGTTTTATCACTAGTTTAGTTTATAAAATAAAACTACAAAAAATGGAATTGAGTTTGCCTCATACGCTTCATCTTTTTAATATCTTTCGTGAGAATGATGGAAAGGAAAATTGTGCTCAAGTGCTAGAAGAAGAAGTCCATAAAATGTTTGGCACTAAATCTTTGAATGATGAGCATGATTGCAATGTTGTTAGTATGAACTCTTTGAATATCCATAGTACTAATGATGATTGCACTAGTCATGATGAAAATGTCTCTTATAAGCATGTCAACTTTTGTGGAGTGCATAGAGTTTGCAAGTACACATCAAATAGGGAAGATAGATTTTGCAAGAGGCATAAGTATTTAGAAACTAAATGGTTGCAAGAAAGGCTAGATGCTTGTGCAGAAAATTTAAAATTTCTTTGCCATCCTTGTGAACTTTGCAATGAACGTGATCATTTAAATCCCCAATGCAAATTGTTTCATGATCGTATCATGTCCAAAAATTGTGATGACTTGATTTCCCTTGCACATCATAATGAACTTAGTTTGTTTCTGGGTTATGAAGAAATGAAACATATAACTAAGGATATGCCAAAATGTGTCCTTGATAAAGTTCTTGATTTTGATCTAGAAGAAATTTTTATGTATTGTGCGGTGAATTGCATTGAAAATCCTTATATTGCTAATTACATAAAGAAAAGAAAGCAAATAGAAGATGAAGAGAGTACTAATGAAAGGGAAGAGACCTCCCAATATCCTCCTATTATTTTTATGATGAATCAGGTAACGAGGAGGAGCTTTCTATTCAACCAATCTCATTAATAAGGAGCTCAAAAAAGAGGGTTAAACCCACACACGATGTGAAGAAGAAAAAGAAAGACGGAGAAGCAAAGGTAGAAAGGTATCCCTCCCAAATGATGTTGCTCCTATTACTCATTGTGATTATGATAATTGCTATACTATTGGTGCTATCCATACTATTAATGATGAGAGTGATTATGCTTATGACATGAAAAGGCCCAAGATTGGGGATGCTATGTTTGATGAGAATGACATGTTTGAGAATATATTTGCTGCAATTAATGTTTGTCCCAAGCTTGGGGATGCTATGTTTAACGAAGATGATATTTTTAGCCTCCCAAGTTTCGATGAGCAAATTTATTATGATGATAGCATGCCTCCTATTTATGATGGTTATATTGATGAAAGTGGGTTTGGAAGAGTGTCAACTTTATGAAGTAATGATCCCACTATTTTGGAGGGTGTTGAATCTTATAATATTTATGAAAGTGGATTTGTATAGGTCATGACTTTATTTAGTGATGAATCCACTAATTTGGAAGAGGTTTCAATTGATTATGATGAGAACAAAGTTGCTACTTATGATGATTATTGTGATGAAACTTATGCTATAAAAAGTAGTGATGATTATATTTATAAAACTTGTCATGATTATTCTTACCCTTTTTCTGAATATTACTCTTTTAATATGGAAACAATTTATAGTATTCGAGTCTCTTATGATACTCCCACTATTCCGAATGAGAAGAATTTTGCTTATGTGGAGAGTAATAAAAATTATATGCCTGTAGATCATGAAAAGAATGCTTTATGTAATGGTTATATTGTTGAATTCATTCATGATGCTACTGAAAATTATTATGAGGGATGAACATATGCTTGTAGGAATTGCAATAATATCAAGTTTCCTCTCTATGTGCTTAAAATCTTGAAGTTATGCTTGTTTTGCCTTCCTATGCTAGTTGATTATTGTTCCCATAAGTTGTTTGCTCAAAAAATCCCTATGCATAGGAAGTTAGACTTAAATGTGCTAGTCATATTCTTCATGATGCTCTCTTTATGTTTCAATTCTTATCTTTTATGTGAGCATCATTGAAATCATCATGCCTAGCTAGGGGCGTTAAACGTTAGCGCTTGTTGGGAGGCAACCCAATTTTATTTTTGTTCTTTGATTTTTGCTACTGTTTAGTAATAGATACTTCATATATCCTCTGTTTAGATGTGGTTTTATGTTTTAATTAGAGTTTGTTAAAAGTATAACCTTTGGGAAGACTTGGATGAAGTCTATGCAATCTTGCTGTAAAAAAACAGAAACTTTTGTGCTCACGAGATTAGCTCCCATTTTTTACTGGAGAGTGCTTTTAGGTTGATTCTTTTTGAATATGATTAACAGACAAATTCCTCAGGTACACCAATTTATTTCAGAATTTTTGGAGTTACAGAAGTATTCGAATGATACAGATTACTACAGACTGTTCTGTTTTGACAGATTCTGTTTTCATTGTGTTATTGCTTATTTTGATGAATCTGTGAGTAATATCGGAGGGTATGAACCATAGAGAAGTTGGAATACAGTAGATATTACACCACTATGAATTTAGAATGAGTTCACAACTTAGGTGTGATTTATTTTCTTATACTAACGGAGCTTCCGAGTTTTTTGTTGAGTTTTGTGTTGTGAAGTTTTCAAGTTTTGGGTAAAGATTCGATGGACTATGGAATAAGGAGTGGCAAGAGCCTAAGCTTGGGGATTCCTAAGGCACCACCAGGTAATATTCAAGGACAACTAAGAGCCTAAGCTTGGGGATGCCCCGGATGGCATCCCATCTTTCGTCTTCGTTCATCGGTAACTTTACTTGGAGCTATATTTTTATTCACCACAAGATTTGTGTTTTGCTTGGAGCGTCATTTTATTTTCTTTTGTTTTGCTTTCTGTTTGAATAAAATACCAAGATCTTAAATTCTTAAATGTTAGAGAGTCTTCACATAGTTGCATAATTATTCGACTACTCATTGATCTTCACTTATATCTTTTGGAGTAGTTTGTCATTTGCTCTAGTGCTTCACTGATATCTTTTTAGAGCACGGCGGTGGTTTTATTTTGAAGAAATTAATGAACTCTCATGATTCACTTATATTATGAGAGTCTTTGAGAACAGCATGGTAATTTGCTTTGGTTATAAAATTAGTCCTACTATGATGGGCATCCAAGATGGGTATAATAAAAACTTTCATATAAAGTGCATTGAATACTAAGAGAAGTTTGATACTTGATAATTGTTTTGAGATATAAAGGTGGTAACGTTAGAGTCATGCTAGTTGGGTAATTATGAAATTGAGAAATACTTGTGTTAAAGTTGGCAAGTCCCGTAGCATTCACATATGGTAAACGTTGTGTGACAAATTTGAAGCATGGGGTGTTCTTTGATTGCCTTCCTTATGAGTGGAGGTCGGGATCACGCGATGGTTAACTCCTACCAACCCTTCCCCTAGGAGCATGTGTAGTAGTACTTTGCTTCGAGGGCTAATAAACTTCTGCAATAAGTATATGAGTTCTTTATGACTCATGTGAGTCCATGGATTATACGCACTCTCACCCTTCCACCATTGCTAGCTCTCTTGTGCCGCGCAACTTTCGCCGGTATCATACACCCACCATGTACCTTCCTCAAAACAGCCACCATACCTACCTATTATGGAATTTCCATAGCCATTCCGAGATATATTGCCATGGAACTTTCCACCGTTCCGTTTATTATGACACGCTCCATCATTGTCATATTGCTTTTGCATGATCATGTAGTTGACATCGTATTTGTGGCAAAGCCACCTTTATAATTCTTTCATACATGTCACTCTTGATTCATTGCATATCCCGGTACACCGCCGGAGGCATTCACATAGAGTCATATTTTGTCCTAAGTATTGAGTTGTAATTCTTGAGTTGTAAATAAATAAAAGTGTGATGATCTTCATTATTAGAGCATTGTCCCAAGTGAGGAAAGGATGATGGAGACTATGATCCCCCCACAAGTCGGGATGAGACTCCGGACTATATGAAAAATAAAAGAGGCCAAAGAAGCCCACCAAATAAAAAAATGAGAGAAAAAGAGAGAAGGGACAATGCTACTATCCTTTTTCCACACTTGTGCTTCAAAGTAGCACCATGATCTTCATGATAGAGAGTCTCCTATGTTGTCACTTTCATATACTAGTGGGAAATTTTCATTATAGAACTTGGCTTGTATATTCCAATGATGGGCTTCCTCAAAATGCCCTAGGTCTTCGTGAGCAAGCAAGTTGGATGCACACCCACTTAGTTTCTTTCGTTGAGCTTTCATACATTTATAGCTCTAGTGCATCCATTGCATGGCAATCCCTACTCCTCGTATTGACATCAATTGATGGCATCTCCATAGCCCATTGATTAGCTGCGTCAATATGAGACTTTCTCCTTTTTTGTCTTCTCACATAATCCCTATCATCATATTCTACTCCACCCATAGTGCTATATCCATGGCTTACGCTCATGTATTGCGTGAGGGTTGAAAAAGCTGAAGCGCGTTAAAAAGTATGAACCAATTGCTTGGCTGAAACCGGGGTTGTGCATGATGGGGGCATTTTGTGTGACAAAAATGAAGCATGGCCTAAATATATGATTTTGTAGGGATAAGCTTTCTTCGGCTATGTTATTTTGATAAGACATGATTACTTTGTTAGTATGCTTGAAGTATTACTATTTTTATGTCAATATAAACTTTGATCTTGTATCTTTTGGATCTGAACATTTATGCCACAATAAAGAAAATTACATTGGGAAATATGTTGTGTAGCATTCCACATCAAAAATTCTGTTTTTATCATTTACCTACTCAAGGACGAGCAGGAATTAAGCTTGGGGATGCTTCATACGTCTCCAACGTATCTATAATTTTTGATTGTCCATGCTATTACATTACCTGTTTTGGATGTTTATGGTCTTTTCTATACACTTTTATATTATTTTTGGGACTAACCTATTAACCGGAGGCCCAGCCCAAATTGCTGTTTTATTGCCTATTTCAGTGTTTCGCAGAAAAAGGAATATCAGACGGAGTCCAAACGGAACGAAACCTTCGGGAGAGTTATTTTTGGAACAAACGCAATCTAGGAGACTTTGAGTAGACGTCAGGGAAGCAACAAGGTGGCCACGAGGGTCCAGGGCGCGCCCCCACCCTCATGGGCCCCTCGTGGCTCCCCTAGCCAACTTCTTTCGCCTATATATATATCCATATACCCTAAAAACATCCGGGAACACAATAGATCAGGAGTTCCACCGCCGCAAGCCTCTATAGCCACCAAAAACCAATCGGGACCCTATTCCGGCACCCTGCCGGAGGGGGGATTCCTCACCGGTGGCCATCTTCATCATCCCAGCGCTCTCCATGACGAGGAGGGAGTAGTTCACCCTCGGGGCTGAGGGTATATACCAGTAGCTATGTGTTTGATCTCTCTCTCTCTCTCTCTCTCTCTCTCTCTCGTGTTCTTGAGGTGATACGATCTTGATGTATCACGAGCTTTGCTATTATAGTTGGATCTTATGATGTTTCTCCCCCTCTACTCTCTTGTAATGGATTGAGTTTTCCCTTCGAAGTTATCTTATCGGATTGAGTCTATAAGGGTTTGAGAACACTTGATGTGTGTCTTGCATGTGCTTATCTGTGGTGACAACGGGATATCACGTGATCTACTTGATGTATGTTTTGGTGATCAACTTGCGGGTTCAGTGACCTTGTGAACTTATGCATAGGGGTTGGCACACGTTTTCGTCCTGACTCTCCGGTAGAAACTTTGGGGCACTCTTTGAAGTACTTTGTGTTGGTTTGAATAGATGAATCTGAGATTGTGTGATGCATATCATATAATCATACGCACAGATACTTGAGGTGACATTGGAGTATCTAGGTGACATTAGGGTTTTGGTTGACTTGTGTCTTAAGGTGTTATTCTAGTACGAACTCTAGGATAGATTGAACGGAAAGAATATGTCAGGACCGGATTTCGGGATATTAATTTCCCAAAAAAATGGCCCTTGTACTCACCAGCCCCAGGATTACTGTTAGCTGATGAGTCACCAACTTGTTACAGAAATTCCAAGCAAAATACAAAATATGTAGTACAAGACCATTCTGGCCTATGAGTACAACAAATGGTTTCTAGTGGTTGATGGCGGAAGCGGTCTGTGGTTCATCTGCGTCTATGGGACCCCATTTCCCACAGGAACAGCTGACCTGGATAACTCCTATCTTTGCGAGGCTGCTATCACCGTTGCTTAGGTTCCGAGGCTGTCATCGCAACGCTCCTCTCCAAGCAAGAAATCTGGCCAAGACAATAGCCAGGGACAAGCCAATGAGTACTTTGAATGTACTCGCAAACATTATGAACACGAGTATAATATAACAAATGATAACCATGCTCCGAATTATTCTATGATCACAACGTTAGTCACAAAATAAAATCCATGATGCATGTAAGCAAGTTATTCATATACAACATGAATATGCAATCAGAGAGTAGAAATAGAATGCGCCGACCGGGTGTCTGAAGCGACGCCTCGAAAGGATAATGATATAAAGCATGCCTCGGTCGGGCGTCTGAGCGACGCCACATAAAGAGCTTATAAGTGAAATGAGTATCAAACATGCCGCAGTCGGGCGTCTGTACGACACCACATAAAGGGCTTATAACGTAAATAAATAACAAACATGCCACAGTCGGGCGTCTGTGCGACACCACATAAAGGGCTTATAAAGTAAATAAATAACAAGCATGCCACAGTCGGGCGTATGAGCGACACCACATAAAGGGCTTATAAGAGGATAGTCACAGAGAATATCCAGGAGGTAGAACCATCCCAGGGATACTCAAAAATTCAAATAATATAAAGGGTTAGTCCATAATAATAATAATCATAATCATCATAAGTCACAAGTCATGATCCATGTTCTGGTTTAGCAGTTTTTCCTCCGAAGACCGACACTAAGACCGACACTTGACCCATCCAGACTGTAGTCCTTAACCATGGACACGACTATTCGAATAGATATAACCTCTGCAGAGGGTGTACTCTTTACCCATGAGTAACGGATTCCTTTAGTCCATCGGGACTAATTCCATTTACGGTCTTTTAGTTGAAAACACACCTGACCTGCACACACCAGCTTAACTTACCGGTGTCTGGAATCACCCACGACACTTGTCAAGCAAAACTCTAAGTGGAGAGGCTACAACCTCGATTAGCATGGGATCAAATTTATACCGCGCTACTAAGGGGTGCCCCCCTCTCGGTCCCAACCGGAAACACCCATGCCCCCCGACCAGGTGGCATGCCTACCGGATGCAGCCGGTATCTTCCACCATGGCCTCTCTGTATGGTGTGTGCCAAGAAAGGGGTTGACAACTTACTGGACTGTACCATACCTGCGGCAGGGACAAGTGGTAGTACGAAACAAGTATGGGGGTTACTGGAACAAGACTCGATCTATGGTCGACTCAGGAGGTTTAAGTATTCCCTGCATGATTAGCATAACAAATATATTTCAACCAACAGACAGAATCACCACTCATCATACCTCATCATGCCATACCGGACACAACCGTCTTGACGAGGAGCTAGAGACAAGCTCGTGTCTACCCAAGACAGAGACTTTCCCGGCTTCCTTCTGGTAGGCACGAAAGGCATACGAGGATGGTTACTATCACAAGCATATCCATTTCCAACAGCAAAGAATCTTCATTATGCACTCATGCATATGATCGAATCATCACATAAAATAACGAATGCTCCATGTCAAGGTGGTGTTGTAACCGTGTCAGACAACACACAAAAATATTATTGCCAGGGTTCAGAATGCTTGCCTTCAAGAGTATGCAAGTGGGGGTGCACTTTTTGAAAGTTGCCTTCTTCTTCAAAATCCTATTTTTGAAAATATTCAAATTAACACAAACTTTAAAAACAGTACAAATTTTTTTAATTATTTTTGAAATAAATCTTAAAATAAACTAGGTGAAATTTGAGAGAGGTAGGAAAAAGAATCAACTCATTTGGAGCTTTATTTTAAAAGATATGTCCAGTCAAAGTTCTGTTTTTTTAAATAAAACAGAAAAAGAAAAACTTTTCGAATAAATACACGTAGGAGACGTACTCTGGGTTTACGCCTCCACTTACGCCAGCGTGGACCGGCCCGTGGGTCACTGACAGTGGATCCCTTGGGCCCACTGGTCAGGTTTGACCAGTCGCCCGCCTCCTTCCTCCTTTGTCCGAGCGGAGGCGGGGCTCCGGCGATCAACGCCGGCGAACGGCGGCTCCCCACTGGGTTCTGAGGGCGGGGACGGATCCGCCAGTCCAGGGCGGTCCTCCCGATGGTCGAGAGGTTGGCGGGGGTGGAGGGAGTCGCCGGCGGCGAGCACTGCGGCGGACGGTGGCTTCGGGAGAATTGGGGGTTTGGGCTACGGTGGTTCCCCGTCGATGTTGCGAGGTTGGGCGGCTCCGCAAGATCAAGGGGAAGAGAATGGTGGCACTGGATGGGCTGGGGAGGCCTTGATTGCGAGGAACGGGACCGGAGTGCGGCGGCGACCGAACTGATCGGAGACGAGGAAGAAGGCTTCCCGCCGTCGGTTGCTGGCCGTGGGGGGCACTAGTGGGATGGTAGGAGGTCGCCTGAGGGCCAGACGAGCTCGGGGGTTCCTTTTATAGGCGGCCAAGGTCGGTTCCGCGGCGGCCGTGGATAAGCTCGATGGTGAACCGCCGTTCTGTTGTAGCAGGGCGACGTGGCGGCGACGTGCGCTAGCAAACGAGCTCGCGGATGAGCTCGAGCTGTTCCAAGGGCAGCTGGCGCGCGGCTGTGGCTTGGGCGGCGCCGTCCATGGCAGGAGCTGTCAGAGCGGCAGTGGCAGCTTGCGGTGGTGGCGCTGCAGGCGCTAGGAGGTGGCCAGGGCGGTTCTACGACGAGGGAGGAGTCGGGGCACGCTGGCTGTGAGTGGGAATGGATCAGAACGAGCGCGGGGAGGCGGCAGTGGGACGCGGCGACTCGGTGCGTGCGCGTGCAAAATGTGCGCTCTGGGCGCGCCCAGTGCACGCACGCGAGGTGTTCGGCAAAAAGCCAAGGCATGCCAGGAGGCTTGGGTGGGGCTGGGGATTAACAGATCTAGGCTATAGTTTGCAAGAAGATTAGTGGACATGGTGGTTTGGTCAGGGGATCAAGTCCACAAAGTAAACTAAAAACCAAGCCAAAACTGGCCATGCACACAAGGTGTTTGACAGAATGCCAAGGGCATCTAGGCAACTTTTGGGGTGGCCAAAATCTCTAGATCCTAGTCTCTTTAGATGATGAAGAGGTTGGCAAGATTAGTTTGGTAAAAACAGAAACTTGTTAGTACAAGTTTTTGAGAAAACCAATTCTGAACAGAAACTAAAGGCTATCACTTCATGGACCAAAAATACTCCAATGGGTCCACTCTCCTGGACTTAAGTGTTTTGTAGGGTGGTCTATAAGCATGAAAAAGAATCATGGGCAACAGATCAAAATAAAATGGGGTTGCAGTAGAAAATGCCAAACTGGACCAGAGAGCAAAAGAGGATGATTTGCTCAAATTTTTCAAAGAACACCAGTGGATTTTTGCATAAAGTTGAATAATATACCCCTACTAACATCCCCTAATTTTGGTGGAAACTTTAAAGAAATATTTAAATAGGTTGTAGTGCAAAGGTGCAAACTGGACCGGATTTGAAAACTTGTGGTAGAGCTCAAAATCTCCAAATGACTAAAAGATATTTTTGCATAAAAGTAATTTAGAAACATCACATGTCATCCCCAAATTTGGTGGGATTTTTAAATAAATTTATCAAAGGGTTGTAGTGCAAAAGAGGCTCTAAAGCTGGTGAAAATCATTTTTAAAAGAAGTAAAGCTCAGGGAAAATAATCATATAAATAATTCAACTAATAAAATAAATGTCTCTTGAGAGGGTATATAAGTCCAACAATACTTTTGAAAAGTTTTTACTTGGGGTGGAAACTCCACAATTCAGAAGAAAAGAGTGGTTCTGAATCAAAGCTAAAAAAAATCCAGAAAAAAAAATTTAATTTACCAAGGCAAAATTTTAATCAATAAATCATGGTTAGATTTTTTTTGGGTGTTACAGAATAGCTTCGTGTTATTTTACTACGAACTCTTGAATAGATCGATCAAAAAGGGTAACTTTGAGGTGGTTTCATACCCTACAATAATCCCTTCGTTTGTTCTCCGCTATTAGTGACTTTGGAGTGACTCTTTTTTGCACATTGAGGGATAGTTATATGATCTATTTATGTTATTATTGTTCAGAGAACTTGCACTAGTGAAAGTATGAACCTTAGGCCTGTGCTCACTTTTACCACTTGTTACCTTGCTATTTTATATTTTCAGATTACAAATACTCATATCTACCATCCATATTGCACTTGTATCACCATCTCTTCGCCGAACTAGTGCACCTATACAATTTACCATTCTATTGGGTGTGTTGGGGACACAAGAGACTCTTTGTTATTTGGTTGCAGGGTTGCTTGAGAGAGACCATCTTCATCCTACACCTCCCACGGATTGATAAACCTTAGGTCATCCACTTGAGGGAAATTTGCTACTGTCCTACAAACCTTTGCACTTGGAGGCCCAACAACGTCTACAAGGAGAAGGTTGCTTAGTAGACATGACCTGTCCAGTGATGAAGACCTTGCTGATGATGCTCTAGAAATGTTGATCAAGAGCAAGCAAGAAGCTAAGATCTTCAAGGATCTGCCTCTCTTTGACGCAGATATCTTGAATAACTTCATTGATGAATGGTTTGAAGATCCTACTATTACCATTGATGATATGTAGCTACCCATTGACATAAGCGTCACATTCCAAGGCATCATTGCAAAGGAGCTTGCTATAGCTCAAAAAATTTGAGTTGAAGAACAATATTGACTATGAGAAGGTGTAGTTCAAGAAGCACATGGCAAGTCTCAGTGTTGCTGATTTGCAAAAGTTCAAACAAATGATGATTGACCTCAAAGCTCAATTCACAAAGAAGCGCGAGGAAGCCAAAGGCTCTCGTAAGCGCATGAAGTACTGATACATCCATTTTGCATCATGCTTTTATATCAATATTTATTGCATTATGGGCTGTTATTACACGTTATTTCACAATACTTATGCCTATTGTCTCTTATTCTACAAGGTTTACATGAAGAGGGAGAATGCCAGCAGCTGGAATTCTGGGCTGGAAAAGGATCAAATATTAGAGACCTATTCTGCACAACTCCAAAAGTCCTGAAACTCCACGGAAGTTATTTTTGGAATTAATAAAAAATACTAAGCGAAGAAAATACCAGAGGGGGGCCACCCACCGTCCACGAGGGTGGGGGCGCGCCCTACCCCCCTGGGCGCGCCCCCTGCCTCGTGGGCCACCTGGAAGGCCTCCGGTGCCCATCTTCTGCTATATGAAGTCTTTTACCCTCAAAAAAATAATAAGCAAGCTTTCGAGACGAGACGCCGCCGCCACAAGGCGGAACCTTGGTGAAACCAATCTAAGGCTCCAGCGGAGCTGTTCTGCCGGGGAAACATCCCTCCGAGAGGGGGAAATCATCACCATCGTCATCACCATCGATCCTCTCATCAGGAGGGGGTCAATCTCCATCAACATCTTCACTAGCACCATCTCCTCTCAAACCCTAGTTCATTTCTTGTATCCAATCTTTGTCCCAAAACCTCATATTGGTACCTGTGGGTTGCTAGTAGTGTTGATTACTCCTTGTAGTTGATGCTAGTTGGTTTATTCGGTGGGAGATTATATGTTCAGATCCTATTTGCATATTAGTACCCCTCTGATTATGAACATGAATATGATTTGTGAGTAGTTATGTTTGTTCCCGAGGACATGGGAGAAGTCTTGCTATAAGTAGTCATGTGAATTTGGTATTCGTTCGATATTTTGATGAGATGTATGTTGTCTTTCCTCTAGTGGTGTTATGTGAACGTCGACTACATGAAACTTCACCATTGTTTGGGCCTATAGGAAGGCATTGGGAAGTAATAAGTAGATGATGGGTTGCTAGAGTGACAGAAGCTTAAACCCTAGTTTATGCGTTGCATCGTAAGGGGCTGATTTGGATCCATATGTTTCGTGCTATGGTTAGGTTTACCTTAATACTTCTTTTGTAGTTGCGGATGCTTGCAATAGGGGTTAATCATAAGTGGGATGATTGTCCAAGAAAGGGTAGTACCCAAGCACCGGTCCACCCACATACCAAATTATTAAAGTAACGAACGCGAATCATATGAGTGTGATGAAAACTAGCTTGACGATAGTTTCCATGTGTCCTCGAGGGCGCTTTTCTCTATATAAGAGTTTGTCCAGGCTTGTCCTCTGATACAAAAGGATTGGTCCATCTTGCTGCACCTTATTTACTTTTATTACTTGTTATCCGTTACAAATTACCTTATCACAAAACTATTTGTTACCGATAATTTCAGTGCTTGCAGAGAATACCTTACTGAAAACCGATTGTCATTTCCTTCTGCTCCTCGTTGGGTTCGACACTCTTACTTATGGAAAGGACTATGATAGAGCCCCTACACTTGTGGGTCATCAAGACTTCTCTGTCGCCATTGCCGGGGAGTGAAGCGCCTTTGGTAAGTGGAACTTGGTACGGAAAATTTTATATAGTGTGCTGAAATTTACTGTCACTTGTTACTATGGAAAGTAATCCTTTGAGGGGCCTCTTCGGGGTATCTTCACCCCGACCAGTAGAGCAAAGAGTTGCTCCTCAACCTACTGAACCTACTGAAAATGTTTACTTTGAAATTCCTTCGGTATGGTAGAGAAACTGCTAGCTAATCCTTTTACAGGAGATGGAACATTGCATCCCGATTTGCACCTAATCTATGTGGATGAAGTTTGTGGATTATTTAAGCTTGCAGGTATGCCCGAGGATGTTATCAAGAAGAAGGTCTTCCTTTATCTTTGAAGGGAAAGGCATTGACATGGTTTAGTCTATGTGATGATATGGGATCATGAAAGGATCGAGAAGAGGTGTCTAGAGGGGGGGGGTGATTAGACACTAAGTGAGAAAAGTTGCAGTTTTTAACTTCTTTAAGTTTAAGTGGAGTTTTGGCACAAGTTTAACAATCACAATACATATCAAGCAAGCATGCAAAGAGTATATGAGCAGCGGAAAGTAAATCATGCAACTTGCAAGGATGTAAAGGGATGGGATTGGAGTGTGCAAACGCAATTGGAGACACAGATGTTTTTGTCGTGGTTCCGATAGGTGGTGCTATCGTACATCCACGTTGATGGAGACTTCAACCCAAGAAGAGTAACGGCTGCGCGAGTCCACGGAGGGCTCCACCCATGAAGGGTCCATGAAGAAGCAACCTTGTCTATCCCACCATGGCCGTCGCCCACGAAGGACTTGCCTCACTAGGGTAGATCTTCACGAAGTAGGCGATCTCCTTGCCCTTACAAACTCCTTGGTTCAACTCCACAATCTTGTCGGAGGCTCCCAAGTGACACCTAGCCAATCTAGGAGACACCACTCTCCAAGAAGTAACAATTGGTGTGTTGATGATGAACTCCTTGCTCTTGTGCTTCAAATGATAGTCTCCCCAACACTCAACTCTCTGTCACGGGATTTGGATTTGTTGGAAAGAAGATTTGAGTGGAAAGCAACTTGGGGAAGGCTAGAGATCAAGATTCATATGGTAGGAATGGAATATCTTGGTCTCAACACAAGTGTAGGTGGTTCTCTCTCAGAAAATGTATTTTGGAAGTGTAGGCATGTTCTGATGGCTCTCTCCACGAATGAAGAGTGGGTGGAGGGGTATCTATAGCCTCCACACAAAATCTAACCGTTACACACAACTTACCAATCTTGGTGGGACCGAATCGTGAAACTCGGTCGGACCGATTTAGCAAATCATGTGACCGTTAGGATTTTCGGTGGGACCGACATGCAACTCGGTAGGACCGATATGGTTAGGGTTAGAGCATAACGTAATCTCGGTGAGACCGATTACACAAACTCGGTGGGACCGGTTTTGGTAAGATTACACAAACTCGGTGGGACCGATTTTGGTAATGGACTCACAGAGGGTTGGTCAGGCAAACTCGGTGGGGCCGATTCGCTCATCTCGGTTGGACCGAAATGTTACGAAGAGGAACAGAGAGTTTGCATTGTAATCCCGGTAGGACCGATTACACAAACTCGATGAGACCGATTTTGGTAATGGACATACACAAAGAGATTACAATCCCATCTCAGTGAGACCGATTTGCCTAGGGTTTGTGGCAGTGGCTATGACATCTGAACTTGGTGGCGCCGGATGGAAAGAATCGGTGGGGCCAAGTTTGACTTTTGGTTAAGGTCATATGTGGATGTGAGAAAGTAGTTGAGAGCTCTGGAGCATATCACTAAGCACTTTGAGCAAGCAAGCCATTAAGCAACACCTCATCCCCTCTTGATAGTATTGACTTTTCCTATAGACTCAATGTGATCTTGGATCACTATAATAGAAAGAGTAGAGCCTTGAGCTTGGAGCTTGAGCAAATCCTTGTCCTTAGCATCTTTAAGGGGTTCCACATCCTCTAGTCCATGCCACTCCATTGTTGAACTTATCTGAAACATACTCGGTAAAGTGTTAGTCCAACAAGAGATATGTTGACATTAATACCAAAATCACCCATGGAGCACTTGTGCTTTCAATCTCCCCCTTTTTGGTAATTGATGACAACATACATCAAAGCTTTAGATCAAGATATAGAAAATAACAAGTAAAGCTTTGGAAAGACATGTAACATGCATAGGCTCCCCCTACATGCATGCAATCATTTAAATATGGAATATTGGAGCATGTGAATGCATAAACATGGCAGAGTAAGCATGTGTTACATGTATCTTGGCTATATGCATCAGAGCAAAAGATGTGAATATGGGAAATGTACCTTCATGCTCATGAGTCCTTCTTGCAAATAGTATGTACATCAGCAAGAATTCCTCATACACATGACTGTGATGCATATACTTACCTTGTGGTCTTGAGTTGGCTTAGGATGGAATGAACCTGCGTAAACAAGGTTAGATAACACAGATGCACCTACTAGCCAGAGCAAACAAAAGAAACCACAAGAGAACCAAGACTGGGATGACATGTAGAGAGTGAGTACTGAGTACCACATTGGATATAGACATGTCCCCAAAAGTAAAGATGTGCAATGGATTCAAGTATTTCCTTCCCTTAGATGTCTTGCTCCCCCTGAATCTAGCATGGGATACTAGGAGAAGATAGGGAACAGAAAATCAGAGCTCAAAGTGAATAAACAGAGCTAATGCGAACAAACAAATATGAACATGTCTTTCCCCTCTTGAAGACATGTGACTTCTCTCCTCTTGAATACCAAGCATCTGGGGTCCTTGATGATTACTCTCTCTCTCACCTTGAGTATTCTCTCCCCCTATAGATATGATTAAGCTTTGATGTGATCTCTCTCCCCCCTTTGACATCAATTCCAAGAAGGGTTCTTCTGGATTTTTGTCACGAATGGGTTTGGTCCTAGAGTCACAGAACAAAGCGGCAAGTTGAATGTGATGCTGGTAGAGGATAAGATTCATTTAGTGGAGCTGTATCAAGTCGAATGCAGAAACAAGTGGCAAGTTGTTGTTCCTGTAATGAAATCGGTGGCTCCGAGTTTTATGCTTCGGTTGCACTGAAAGGTTTTGGTTGGACCGAAGGCAATATACCGGTGTGACCGAGTTCATCACAGAGAAAACACTTGTCACCTCAGCTCACTAGACAAGTAAGATCTCACAAGGATTTGCAAGGAATTAACTGAAGGATTTGCAATGAATTGGAGGCAGGGAATGCAGAACAAAAAGAAACAGAAAAGAAATCTAGATGAAGTTTTTTTTGAAAGGGGAAACAAATATGCATGCAAGAGCACAAAAAAGACACAAGAGAAATTCATCTAGAATTGGTCGGCGACAAAGTCACCTATGTTAGAGTATATTGACTTAGGAGTCAAGTGAGATCACTTGATCATAGGTCATACTCATTGTTTAAGCTCAAAATGGGGTTACCATTTTTCGTTTAAGCATCTTGATGTATTCTCATCTTGTCGAGTTGCTTTGACTCATGACTTGGAGTAAAGCTTCTCTAAGATGGAATGACATGCCTTGGGTGGTGGTGTTGATCGTGATCATGTAGTTGAACTTATGTGGGTTGCTCAAGGTTGATGTAGCTCATCAAGAGTTGGGAGCACCACTTTGGAATTTGAGTTCATCTACCTACATGGGTTAGTTTTTGCAAGGAAGAGCACTTGTGTATCCAAAATGACAATCATGAATCTCAATAATAAATTCGTTAAAGGATATGTTTGAATGGTTTTGTGCTTCCTTGTCTTCAACCACCATTGTGTAGAGACTTGGTGATGTAGAGATTGCTCAAGATGTGAGTGAGTTTCAATCTCATAGATTTAGATTTATCCAAGTACCTACATGGGTTAGATAACATGCATGGTGCAAATATATCCAAGACATAAGATTATCATCATAAGAGAAATATCAAGGATTAGTCATAGGCTCATGTCTTGCATGTATCAAAATGGCGTTCCTACTCCAAGTTTGAAGCATTGATGATGTTCAGTTCACCTCTTAACCTGCAAAACACTTTCTCATCAAGTGGTTTAGTGAAAATATCTGCTAATTGCTTATCGGTGCGGACATGCTTAAGATTAATGTCCCCTTTGGCAACATGATCTCAAATAAAATGATGACAAACTTCAATATGCTTAGTTCGAGAGTGTTGCACGGGATTGTGAGAAATCTTGATAGCACTTTCATTGTCACAAAGCAATGGAACATGTTTCACATATATCCCATAATATTTAAGAGTTTGGGTCATCCAAAGTAATTGAGCACAACATGAACCAGCGGCAATGTATTCCGCTTCGGCGGTGGACAAAGACACTGAGTTTTGTTTCTTGGAAGACCAAGACACAAGAGATCTACCAAGAAATTGACAAGTACCCGAAGTGGACTTTCTATCAACCTTGTCACCGGCATAGTCCGAGTCGGAGTAGCCAACAAGATTAAAAGAGGCCCTCTTTGGATACCAAATGCCAAAATTTGGTGTATGGATTAAGTGTCTCACTATCCTTTTCACGGCCTTAAGATGACATTCTTTAGGAGCGGCTTGATATCGTGCACACATGCACACACTTAGCATAATATCAGGACATGAAGCACATAGATATAACAATGAACCAATCATTGAGTGATAAACCTTTTGATCAACCGGTTCACCATCTTTGGTTAAATCAAGATGTCCACTAGTAGGCATGGGTGTAGTCATACCTTTGCATTCTTGCATATTGAACTTCTTGAATAAGTCCTTGGTGTACTTTGTTTCAGAGACAAAGGTACCTTCCTTAGTTTGCTTGATTTGCAAAACGAGAAAGAATTTGAGTTCACTCATCATTGACATCTCAAACTTCTCCGCATTAGCTTTCCAAACTTTTCACTAAAGTGAGGGTTAGTCAAACCAAATGTAATATCATCAACATAGATTTGGCACACAAATAGTTCTCCATTAACCCTTTTAGTAAAAAGAGTAGAATCTATTTTTCCAATTTCAAAGCCTTTTTCAATAAGGAACTTGGTCAAGCATTTATACCATGCTCTAGGAGCTTGTTTAAGACCATAAAGAGCTTTGTGAAGTTTGTAAACATGATTAGGTTTCTTAGGATTAACAAAGCCGGGAGGTTGCTTAACATAAACTTCCTCCTCTATTTCACCATTTAGAAAAGCACTTTTAATGTCCATTTGGTACAAGGTGATATCATGGTGATTAGCATAGGCAAGTAAGATGCGAATGGACTCAAGTCTAGCAACGGGGGCATATGTCTCACCATAGTCCATACCTTCGACTTGAGTGTAGCCTTGGGTGACAAGACGTGCTTTGTTGCGAACTACTTGTCCATCTTCATCTTGCTTGTTGCGAAACACCCATTTGGTACCGATGATGTTGTGGTTGTTGTCGGGCTTCTCAACCAATGCCCAAACTTGATTTCTCTCAAAGTTGTGTAGATCTTCATGCGTGGCGTTTATCCAATCCGGATCTTCCAAAGCTTCTTCAACCTTCATAGGTTCAACGCTAGAGATGAATGAATAGTGTTCACAAAAGTTAGCTAAACGAATTTTAGAGCGAGTGATTCTCCCGATTTGGATATCATTGTAGATTTGCTCGACGGGATGGTCTTTAGCAACTCTTGCTCGAACTCGTGAAAGCTTTTGCTTGGATCTTGGTTGAACATCTTCTTCATCTTGTTCTTCTTCTTGGCCTTCTTCATTGTTGACGTTGTCATTCTCTTGTCGTGGTGGAGAAGGAGGTTGTTGACGTTCATCTTGATGTACTTCCTCGTTTTCTTCATCTTGGTGTGTCCCACTTGTGGATGCTTCTGTATCAACTCTTGGTTCACCTTGCCAATAGACAAGTCTTGGATTGCTTCTGAGGGGTCTTTATATCCTACATCAATTAGCAATTGCTCTACTTGCGAGCCATTAGATTCATTAAACTTCACATCTACCGTCTCTTCAACCTTTCGGGTGAAATTATTGTAGACACAGTAAGTGTGAGAGTTTGAGCCATAACCAAGTAGGAAACCTTCATGAGACTTAGGAGGAAATTTAGAATGACGATGCTTATCAAGAATGTAGCAGTTTGAGCCGAATACTCGAAAGTATCCAACTTGGGGTTTGTTACCAGTGAGGAGCTCGTATGTCGTCTTTCCGAGTAGCTTGTGAAGATACAACCGATTTGTTGCATGACAAGCTGTCTCAACCGCTTCCGCCCAAAAGTGCTTCGGCGTCCATCAAGCATCGTTCGCGCCATTTCTATGAGCGTCCAGTTCTTCCTCTCAACAACTCCATTTTGTTGAGGTGTGTACGTAGCCGAGAACTCACATGAAATCCCTTCTTCGTCAAGAAAGGTGTCCACATTTGCGTTCTTGAACTCCTTTCCATTGTCGCTGCGAACCTTCTTGATCTTCACTTCAAATTGATTTTGGGCCTTCCTAGCGAAGTTTTTGAAGATCTTTTGGACCTGTGATTTATCATCGAGAAAGAACACCCACGTAAATCTTGAAAAATCATCAACTATAACTAGACCAAAAGAATTTCCACCGAGACTTTTGTAAGCATTGGGACCAAAAAGATCCATGTGAAGTAACTCGAGTGGCCTCCTTATGGACATGATGTCTTCACGGGATGCCTTCCTCCAACCTATTTACCTGCTTGACAAGCACTGCAAAGTCTATCCTTATCAAATATGACATCGTTAACGCCAAGGATATGATTTCCTTTAATAAGCTTGTCAAGGTTTCGCATGCCCACATGACCTAATCGTCTATGCCACAACCAGCCTTTAGAGGATTTAGCAATAAAGCAAGTTCTAGGTTGAGCCTTTTTAGTGAAATCAACAATGTATAGATCACCTCTACGTATACCAGTAAAGACCATTTTATGATTATCACTATGAAACACTTGGCAATCTACTTCAGTAAATAGGACATTGAAACCGAAATCAGCAAGCCTAGATACTGAAAGTAAATTGTATCCAAGAGATTCAACGAGCATGACATTTTGTATGGAGCTATCATGTGATATGGCCACCTTACCGAGGCCAACCACCTTACCCTTTGAGTTTGTCACAGAAAGTGACATACTTTCGAGGGCCATCATTTTCAGCAAGCTCACGAAACATATCTTTATCTCCGGTCATGTGATCGGTACATCCACTATCAAGAACCCATTCCTTTCCTCCTGCCATATATCCCCAAAGATTTGCCATAAGTCCAAAGTGTCTCATTGCATCAACAAGATCAAAGTCACTATCATCATCCTCATCATAGTATCCATGTTCAACATCGTCATGTGGTGGATCAAATCCTAGAGAGGGTGATTCATTAGAGTGAGTTTGACAGTGATCTTCTTTATGAATTTTAATAGCTTCGGAAATAATATCACTAATAATTCCAACATCTCCTTTGGCACGCATAAGGTTTGTAAGCTCAAATAGAAAATCACCAAACATAGGATCATTGGAATTCATCTTACTCAAGGCAATAGACTTATGGAGAATTTCATCTTGATTTTTCAAGGAATAATTTGGAAATCGTTCCTCAAGAAATTTCCATATAGTGTAGGCACACTTAAGAGTAGGCAAACATCCAATCAAGTTTCTAGGCAAGCCTCTAGTAATAAGATTAACATTTCTAAGATTGCGAATCATGACAATTGACTCATCAAGGGTAGGATGCATAGGGTCAACATGAGGTGCACAAGGGCTAGCAATGTACTTGTTCAAATGATATTCATTAAAAATCACAAGCATCTCATTTTTCCACTCATGAAAGTACTCTCCATCAAGTATAGGCACTCTATGTCTCACACTCCCCAAAGTAGACTCATCCATCTTCCTCCAATGGTGTTTAAACCAAAGCAATGTAGTCCAAAGCTCTGATACCAATTGAAAGGATCGAGAAGAGGTGTCTAGAGGGGGGGTGATTAGACACTAAGTGAGAAAAGCTGTAGTTTTTAATTTCTTTAAGTTTAAGTGGAGTTTTGGCACAAGTTTAACAATCACAATACATATCAAGCAACCATGCAAAGAGTATATGAGCAGCGGAAAGTAAAGCATGCAACTTGCAAGGATGTAAAGGGATGGGATTGGAGTGTGCAAACGCAATTGGAGACACGAATGTTTTTGTCATGGTTCCGATGGGTGGTGCTATCGTACATCCACGTTGATGGAGACTTCAACCCACGAAGGGTAACGGCTGCGCGAGTCCACGGAGGGATCCACCCACGAAGGGTCCACGAAGAAGCAATCTTGTCTATCCCACCATGGCCGTCGCCCACGAAGGACTTGCCTCACTAGGGTAGATCTTCACGAAGTAGGCGATCTCCTTGCCCTTACAAACTCCTTGGTTCAACTCCACAATCTTGTCGGAGGCTCCCAAGTGACACCTAGCCAATCTAGGAGACACCACTCTCCAAGAAGTAACAATTGGTGTGTTGATGATGAACTCCTTGCTCTTGTGCTTCAAATGATAGTCTCCCCAACACTCAACTCTCTGTCACGGGATTTGGATTTGTTGGAAAGAAGATTTGAGTGGAAAGCAACTTGGGGAAGGCTAGAGATCAAGATTCATATGGTAGGAATGGAATATCTTGGTCTCAACACAAGTGTAGGTGGTTCTCTCTCAGAAAATGTATGTTGGAAGTGTAGGCATGTTCTGATGGCTCTCTCCATGAATGAAGAGTGGGTGGAGGGGTATATATAGCCTCCACACAAAATCTAACCGTTTCACACAGCTTACCAATCTCGGTGGGACCGAATCGTGAAACTTAGTCAGACCGATTTAGCAAATCATGTGACCGTTAGGATTTTCGATGGGACCAACATGCAACTCGGTAGGACCGATATGGTTAGGGTTAGGGCATAACGTAATATCGGTGAGACCGATTACACAAACTCAGTGGGACCGATTTGGGTAATGGACACACACAGGGTTGGTCAGGCAAACTCGGTGGGGCCGATTCGCTCATCTCGGTTGGACCGAAATGTTACGAAGAGGAATAGAGAGTTTGCATTGTAATGCCGGTAGGACCGATTACTCAAACTCGGTGAGACCGATTTTGGTAATGGACATACACAGAGAGTTTACAATTCCATCTCGGTGAGACCGAGATCCCTATCAGTGAGACCGATTTGCCTAGGGTTTGTGGCAGTGGCTATGACATCTGAACTCGGTGGCGCCGGATGGAAAGAATCGGTGGGGCCGAGTTTGACTTTTGGTTAAGGTCATATGTGGATGTGAGAAAGTAGATGAGGGCTCTGGAGCATATCACTAAGCACTTTGAGCAAGCAAGCCATTAAGCAACACCTCATCCCCTCTTGATAGTATTAGCTTTTCCTATAGACTCAATGTGATCTTGGATCACTAAAATAGAAAGAGTAGAGCCTTGAGCTTGGAGCTTGAGCCAATCCTTTGTCCTTAGCATCTTGAAGGAGTTCCACATCCTCTAGTCCATGCCACTCCATTGTTGAACTTATCTGAAACATACTAGGTAAAAGTGATGGTCCAACAAGAGATATGTCGACATTAATTACCAAAATCAACCAGGGAGCACTTGTGCTTTCAGATCGTGGAACTACAATCGATTGAAATTGGAATTTCATCAGAAGTTTTATCCTATGCATCTTGTTCATCGTGATCGTAATTATATATATAATTTTTGGCCTCGCGAAGGAGAAAGCATCGTTCAAGCTTGGGGGAGGCTTAAGTCAACGTTATATTCATACCCCAACCATGAGCTCTCAAGAGAAACTATTATTCAGAAAATTTATGCTCGGCTTTCTCTCAACAATCGCTCCATGCTCGATACTTCTTGTACTAGCTCTTTCATGATGAAGACTATTGAATTCAAATGGGATTTATTGGAAAGAAGTAAACGCAACTCTGAAGATTGGGATCTCGATGAAGGTAAGGAGTCAGGTATAACACCTAAGTTTGATTGTGTTAAAAAATTTATGGATACTGATGCTTTTCGTGAATTTAGCACTAAATATGGACTTGACTCTGAGATAGTAGCTTCTTTCTGTGAATCATTTGCTAATCATGTTGACCTCCCTAAGGAGAAGTGGTTTAAATATAATCCTCCCATTGAAGTAAAAGTAGTTGGACCTATTAAAGTTGAAGAAAAGACTATCACTTATAATGATCCTATTGTTCCTACTACCTATATTGAGAAACCACCTTTCCCTGTTAGGATAAAGGATCATGCTAAAGCTTCAACTGTGGTTCATAAGAGTAATACTAGAAAACCTACACCACCTGAGCAAATTAAAGTTGAACATAGTATTGCTATGGTTAAATATCTCTTGGCTGATAATATTGATGGGCATGTTATTTACTTCTGTGATGAAGCTGCTAGAATTGCTAGACCTGATACTAAAAATATACATAGACCTGTTGTAGGCATGCCCGTTATTTCTGTTAAAATAGGAGATCATTGTTATCATGGCTTATGTGATATGGGTGCTAGTGCAAGTGCAATACCTCATTCCTTATACAAAGAAATTGTGCATGATATTGCACTTGCTAAGATAGAAGAAATCGATGTTATAATTAAGCTTGCCAATGGAGATACTATTTCACCAGTTGGGATTGTTAGAGATGTTGAAGTCTTGTGTGGGAAAGTTAAATATCCTGCTGATTTTCTTGTTCTTGGTTCCTCACAAGATGGCTTTTGTCCCATTATATTTGGTAAACCCTTCTTGAATACTGTTAATGCTAGGATAGATTGCGAAAAGGACATTGTTACGATTGGGTGAGGGGATATGTCTCATGACTTTAACTTTGCTAAATTTCGTAGACAACCCCATGATAAAGAATTGCCTAGTAAAGATGAAATTATTGGTCTTGCTTCTATTGTCGTGCCTCCTAATGATCCTTTAGAACAATATTTGCTAGACCATGAAAATGATATGTTTATGAATGAAAGAAGGGAGATAGATGAAGTATTCTTTAAACGGGGACCTATTTTGAAACACAACTTGCCTGTTGAAATTCTAGGGGATCCTCCACTACCCAAGGGTGATCCCGTGTTTGAGCTTAAACCACTACCTGATACTCTTAAATATGCTTATCTTGATGAAAATAAGATATATCCTGTTATTATTAGTGCTAATCTTTCAGAGCGGGAAGAGGAGAAATTATTGAAAACTCTGAAGAAAGCACCATGCTGCTATTGGATATACTCTTGATGATCTGAAGGGCATTAGTCCCACTCTATGCTAGCACAAAATAAAATTGGAGAAAGACGCCAAACCAGTTGTTCATCACCAACGACGGTTAAATCCTAAGATGAAAGAAGTGGTAAGAAAAGAAATACTAAAGCTCCTGGAGGCAGGTATAATTTATCCCTTTGCTGATAGTCAGTGGGTAAGTCCTGTCCATTGTGTCCCTAAGAAGGGAGGTATTACTGTCATTCCTAATGATAAAGATGAATTGATCCTGCAAATAAATTTTTATAGGTTATAGGATGGTAATTGATTTCCACAAATTAAATAAAGCTACTAAAAAGAATCATTACCCTTTGCCTTTTATTGATCAAATGCTAGTAAGATTATCCAAACATACACATTTTTGCTTTCTAGATGGTTACTCTGGTTTCTCTCAAATACTTGTGTCAAAAGAGGACCAAGAAAGACCACTTTTACTTGCCCTTTCGGTACTTTTGCTTATAGACGTATGCCTTTTGGTTTATGTAATGCACCTGCTACCTTTCAAAGATGCATGATGGCTATATTCTCTGACTTTTGTGAAAAGATTGTTGGGGTTTTCATGGATGATTTCTCCGTTTATGGATCTTCTTTTGATGATTGCTTGAGCAACCTTGATCGAGTTCTGCAGAGATGTGAAGAAACTAATCTTGTCTTGAATTGGGAAAAATGTCACTTTATGGTTAATGAAGGCATTGTCTTGGGGCATAAAATTTCTGAAAGAGGTATTGAAGTTGATAAAGCTAAAGTTGATGCTATTGAAAAGATGCCATGTCCCAAGGACATTAAAGGTATAAGAAGTTTCCTTGGTCATGCCGGTTCTTATAGGAGGTTTATTAAGGACTTCTCTAAAATTTCTAGGCCTCTGGCTAATCTCTTACAAAAAGATATTCCTTTTGTCTTCGATGATGATTGTGTAGAAGCATTTGAAATACTTAAGAAAGCTTTGATTTCTGCACCTATTGTTCAGCCACCTGATTGGAATTTACGCTTTGAAATTATGTGTGATGCTAGTGATTATGCTGTAGGTGCTGTTCTAGGACAAAGAGTTGATAAGAAATTAAATGTTATCCAATATGCTAGTAAAACTCTAGACAGCGCCCAGAAAAATTATGCTACTACTGAAAAAGAATTTTTAGCAGTTATATTTGCTTGTGATAAGTTCAGACCTTATATTGTTGATTCTAAAGTAACTGTTCACACTGATCAAGCTGCTATTAAATATCTTATGGAAAAGAAAGATGCTAAACCTAGACTTATTAGATGGGTTCTCTTGCTACAAGAATTTGATTTGCATATTATTGATAGAAAGGGAGCTGAGAACCCCGTTGCAGACAACTTGTCTAGGTTAGAGAATGTTCTTGATGACCCACTACCTATTGAGGATAGCTTCCCTGATGAATAATTAGCTCTCATAAATGCTTCTCGTACTGCTCCATGGTATGCTGATTATGCTAATTACATTGTTGCTAAATTTATACCACCTAGTTTCACATACAAGCAAAAGAAAAAGTTTTTCTATGATTTAAGACATTACTTCTGGGATGACCCACACCTTTATAAAGGAGTAGATGGTGTTATTAGACGTTGTATACCCGAGCATGAACAGGAACAGATCCTATGCAAGTGTAACTCTGAGGCTTATGGAGGACACCACGCTGGAGATAGAACTACAGATAAGGTATTGTAATCCGGTTTTTATTGGCCTACTCTCTTCAAAGATGCCCGTCAGTTTGTCTTGTCCTGTGATGAATGTCAAAGAATTGGTAATATTAGCAGACATCAAGAAATGCCTATGAATTATTCTCTTGTTATTGAACCATTTGATGTTTGGGGCTTTGATTATATGGGACTGTTTCCTCCCCCTAATGGGTATACACATATTTTAGTTGTTGTTGATTACGTTACTAAGTGGGTAGAAGCTATACCAACTAGTAGTGCTGATCATAACACCTCTATTAAAATGCTTAAAGAAGTTATTTCCGAGGTTTGGAGTCCCTAGATACATAATGGCTGATGGTGGTTCACATTTTATTCATGGTGCTTTTCATAAAATGCTTGCTAAGTATGATGTTAATCATAGAATTGCATCTCCATATCACCCACAGTATAGTGGCCAAGTAGAACTGAGTAACAGAGAGCTTAAATTGATTTTGCAAAAGACTGTTAATAGATATAGAAAGATTGGGTCCAAGAAACTTGATGATGCATTATGGGCTTATAGAACTGCATATAAAAATCCTATGGGTATGTCTCCATATAAAATGGTTTATGGAAAAGCATGTCACTTACCTCTCAAACAAGAACAAAAGGCATATTGGGCCATTAAAGAGCTCAATTATGATTTCAAACTTGCTGGTGAGAAGAGGTTATTTGACATTAGCTCACTTGATGAATGGAGAACTCAAGCCTATGAGAATTCCAAACTGTTTAAAGAAAAAGTTAAAAGATGGCATGACAAAAGGATACAAAAGCGTGAGTTTGATGTAGGTGATTATGTGTTGCTTTTCAACTCTCTTTTAAGATTTTTTGCAGGAAAAATCCTCTCTAAATGGGAAGGTCCTTACGTTATCGAGGATGTCTATCGTTCCGGTGCCATAAAAATCAACAACTTTGAAGGCACAAGTCCGAAGGTGGTGAACGGCCAAAGAATCAAACATTATATCTCAGGTAACCCAATAAATGTTGAAACTAATGTTATTGAAACCGTGACCTCAGAGGAATACATAAGGAACACTTTCCAGAACGTTTCAGACTCCGAAAAGGAATAGGTATGTGGTATGGTAAGTAAACCGACTCCAAAATAGTTCTAATAGCATTTTTTCTCCGTCTTGGAATATTTAAGAAAATAGGAAAATAAGAAGTAGTTCGAAGAGTACACGAGGTATCCACGAGGGTGGACGGCGCCCCCCTGCCTCATGGGCACCTCATGTGCCCTCCGGACTCTGTTTTCTTGCAGGATACTTCTTTTAGTTAGTAAAAATTCATTATATAATCTCCCGAAGGTTTTGGCCACCGTACCACGACGAAATCCTCTGTTTTTGTTTTGAGTTGTTTCGGCCGCAGATTAGAGCAATATGTCGTCCCAGGATTCGGAGGGAGAAAGCTATGTGGCTGATTTCCTTGCAGACCCTAAGGTCTACGGGGACTTGGAGCATTATGGTTGGACCACTGAGGAAGAACAAGACTACGAGCCTAAGGGAAAGGAGGAGATGAGCTCAGATGAAGATGAAGTCCCATTACCTCAACCTGGGGACATGCATGTGGTGTTTAAAAAGTCAAGCCGCCCTGATAGAGTAAAGAAACCTAAGATCGAGTTTATCCCTTTTCGTCTCTTGTAGGAGAACAAACAGGAACTATGCAAAAGGATATTAAGCCTTGAGTAGGAGATCGATGATCTAAGGGAGCAAAATTGCATACTCAAGCGCAAATTAAGGAAGAAGCCTACATCATCAACACCTCCAAAGAAGGAGACATAATCACATGGGTATGGGCACTCCCCTTGGCAACTGCCAAGCTTAGGGGAGGTGCCCCGATATTGTATCACCATCACACTCCTATCTTTATCGTTTTTCTTAGTTTGGTCCTTTTGGTAATATCTTGATGTACTAGAATAAAGTTTTAGTATGATTTAGTTTTTGAGTTTTGCTTGATGATCCTTCTATGTAATTGAGTCCGTGAGCTATATATAATAAAGATTAGTCTTGAGTCAAGGGCTTTGCTATCTTGCTATGATCTTGAGGGAATAAAAGAAAAAGAAAGAATAAAAAGAAATAAAGAGATCATATGGATCTTATGGAGAGTAATGACTTCACATATTAAGAGTATGATGAATAAAAATTGTTGAGAGTTGGCAAACATAGTTTTGGTCATCGTTGCAATTAATAGGAAGTAATAAAGAAAGAGAGGTTCTCACATATAAATATAGTATCTTGGACATCTTTTATGATTGTGAGCACTCATCAAAATATGACATGCTAAAGAGTTGATGTCGGACAAGGAAGACAATGTAATGGGTTATGTTTTCTTATATCCGAAATAAAGTATATTGTCATGGATCATCCAACATGTTGAGCTTGCCTTTCCCCCTCATGCTAGCCAAATTCTTTGCACCAAGTAGAGATACTACTTGTGCTTCCGAATATCCTTAAACCCAGTTTTGCCATGAGGGTCCACCATACCTACCTATGGATTGAGTACGATCCTTCAAGTAAGTTGTCATGCTGCATGCAATAAAAATTGCTCTCTAAATATGTATGATTTATTAGTGTGGAGAAAATAAGCTTTATACGATCCTGTGATGTGGAAGCAATAAAAGCGACGGACTGCACAATAATGGTCCATATCACAAGTGGCAATATAAAGTGACGTTCTTTTGCATTAAGATTTCGTGCATCCAACCGTAAAAGCACATGACAACCTCTGCTTCCCTCTGTGAAGGGCCTATCTGTTATTTTTGTCTTTTACCTTTTACTAGAGTCATGGTGATCTTCACCTTTCCTTTTTACATTTTATCCTTTGGCAAGCACCTTGTGTTGGAAAGATCTTGATATATATATCCAATTGGATTTAAGTTAGCATGAACTATTATTGTTGACATTACCCTTGAGGTAAAAGGTTGGGAGGCAACACTATAAGCCCCTATCTTTCTCTGTGTCCGATTAAAACTTCATACCCATAAGTATTGCGTGAGTGTTAGCAATTGTGAAAGACTAAATGATAGTTGAGTATGTTGACTTGCTGAAAAGCTCTTATATTGACTCTTTCCGATGTTATGATAAATTGCAATTGCTACTGTCGGTGTCAAAACCGGCAGATCTCGGGTAGGGGGTCCCGAACAGTGCATCTAGGCGGATGGTAACAGGAGACAAGGGACACGATGTTTTTACCCAGGTTCGGGCCCTCTCGATGGAGGTAAAATCCTACTCCTGCTTGATTGATATTGATGATATGGGTAGTACAAGAGTAGATCTACCACGAGATCAGAGAGGCTAAACCCTAGAAGCTAGCCTATGGTATGATTGTTGTTCCTCCTACGGACTAAAACCCTCCGGTTTATATAGGCACCAAAGAGGGTTAGGGTTACACAGAGTCGGTTACAATGGTAGGAGATCTACATATCCGTATCGCCAAGCTTGCCTTCCATGCCAAGGAACGTCCCATCCGGACACGGGACGGAGTCTTCAATCTTGTATCTTCATAGTCCAGAGTCCGCCAAAGATGATAGTTCGCTATCAGACACCCCTCGTCCGGACTCCTCAAGAGCCCCCGAACCAGGCTTCAATGACGACGAGTCCGCGCAAGATATTGTCTTCGGCATTGCAAGGCGGGTTCCTCCTCTGAATACTTCATAGAAGATTTTGAACACAAGGATAGTGTCCGGCTCTGCAAAATAAGTTCCACATACCACCATAGAGAGAATAATATTTACACAAATTCAATCTGTTGACGTATCCCGTGGCGTGACAACACACCACGGCCAAGCCTTTATTCGAATCATTTTTACTGTTCCACCTCAGCGCGTTTAGCGAGGCAGTTTCCTTGGCACGTCTTGTCAAAGCAAAGATTGTGTCCCCTTATTCCGGGATTCTCATCAATACGGGCGTGGGTAACCCAACCGTACCCGTTGGCACGTCTCCTCTATCGAAGGCGAGTCCCGAACGGTCACGGGGGAGGCTCTTGGTATTCAACCTCTTTATAAAGAGACCAAGGCTCCACTCCCTTCTTTCAATCTCAATCGAATCTGCCCCTCGCCTTGAGTTCCAACACCCAAAGCTCCATATTCAGGCGCTTCGGACTTTCGATGATGTCCGGCTCCGACCTGCAAGGCCGGTGGATGCCTTCCTCCTTACGGAAGAAGACATGCTAAAGCTAAGATATGCCAGGTATTTAACCAGCGAAATTTCGCATAGGCTGCCTGCCCAAGGGCAGGTTATTACCACTCCCAAGCCTAGTGAAAGCATGGTGTTCGCGCCTCACTTCCTTTGGGGGCTAAGCTTCCCGACGGACCCCTTCGTGAGGGGGCTCATGTTTTACTATGGGCTGGAATTTCACGACTTGGATTCAGAGTCCATCCTCCACATCTCATCGTTCATTGTCGTGTGCGAAGCCTTCCTCCGCATTACCCCTCACTTTGGATTGTGGCTCAAGACCTTCAAAGTGGAGCCGAAGATGATCAAGGGGCAACATGCAGAGTGCGGAGGGGCCGTTATAAGCAAGAATGCTGATGCTCCGTGGCTTGAGGGCTCTTTTCAAGAGGAGCTCAGTTTATGGCAACAAGAGTGGTTTTATATCACAGCTCCCAGGGGCACCAAATGGGTGGCGCCACCTGCCTTTCACTCGGGTCCTCCACCGCGGCTGGTGTCATGGGTCAATAAAGGACCTGACTGGGGGCCGTCCATGCTGCAGGGCCGCATTCAAGATCTCCTAGAGAGAGATCACTCTGGTCGTAGTAGCGCAGGTCATGCTGATTCGCCGCATCCTGCCCTGCAGACGTCGTCCCCTCCGTCTGTGGGAATTTAACCCGGAGGGACCACGAGCTCTCCAACATTTTATGGGCGTGACGCTCATGGAGATGTACAAGCATTTCTTCGGATCACAAGCGATGTGTCCGGAATTGACCAAGGACGCAGGTCTGAGCTGCAATCGCCCGGATACTCAAGTAAGTAGCCGTGTACTCGGACATGCTATCCCATATTTATCATGAATTTGCTCTCAAAGGAGTTGTCCCTTGAACAGGAGTGGATAGCGAAAGCGAAGCTAATCAGGTGTCCGCCCCCTCCCTGAGACCACGCCGGATCCCGTGTTAACCAGGATGCTGGAGGTTGCGCCTTTGGAAGAAGGTGAAGGGGGGAACAAGGAAGCTACCGCCTCCACGAAGGAGGCTGCCAGGAAAGGAGGGATCGAGAATCCCTCCATCCAGGGGAATAAGAGGACTGCCTCTGAAGACCCGGAGACCATGATCTCAAAGCGGGGGAAGAAATCTTCGTCAGAGGGTCCTGCGCCGAGGGATGCCTCGGTCGCATTGTGCCCCCAAGGGGATCAGCCCTCCACCGAGCCGTAAGTAAGAAAGGGGAGTTTTTATTAAAGTAAAGGATATCCCTGCCCTATTTCTGATCAAGATAACCGAAGTTTCACCTTGTAGTTCGGATCTCAGCCCTTCTCAGCAGAGCTCATCTTCGGGGGATCTTCGTCCGGAGATGATAGAGAGCGAAACGCCTCCCCTTGTCGTACAGTCATGCGAGGCGGGCGACCCTGAGGTGTCGTCGCGGAGGGTTTCTCCGAGTCCGGCGGGGAAGCTGAAGGATCTGCTCGGGCGAGCGTCTATCTCAGAAGATCTCCGTGCATTAATGGGTGCGGTGATTGAAAGGATTTCATCCGCTGAGAGCGGATTGCATGAAGCCGTCAGAAGTTTACTGACAGGTTTTGAGGTACGCCAAGTGATGTACCTTTCGATAGTTCCGCATATGAAATGCGCCCTGTGTAGATAGTAGCCCCTGAGACACGGTGTGTTGTCAAAAATGACAGCGCGCCGAGGATCATAATCCTAGGTATAATATGTTTCCCTTCCTATGTAGGTGGCGAAGTGTCCGGTGGCTAGCCGGACTGATGGATTTGCCGAACTAAGGCGGCAACTTGATGTGGCGGACGCCGACATCGCGCTTGTCAATAAGCGGTTGGACGAGTCACAAGGTATGTGATTTCTCCGCGGACGCCTGGTAAGGGAGCTTGATGCCTGTGCCTTACAACATGTATGCTTGATGCAGATGGTGCCGCTACCATGGAGAACCTTCGGGCGGAGCTCGCCCGAACCAAGGAGCAGGCCAGAAAGAGTGACGCGGCTGCCTTAAATGCGGCCGAAGAGCTAAAAGCCGAATAGGCTGCTCACTGCCAAAGCAAGAAGTAAATGGCCGAGATGGCCATGGAGTTGAAGAATGCTGCCGACCGCTGCGAGCTTCTTGAAGAAGAAGATCGAGTGGTACAAGAGGACCTGAAGAAGGCCACTACCGAGGCCAAGGATGCTCGCTCTGCGATGAGAGCTATGAAGGAGGAGCTGCATCAGGCCGGAGATATCGCGGCTGGAAAGCCCTTCCTACTGCGGAGGAAGTTCACGGATCCTGAATATGCTCAGTTGTACCGGCTGTGGAGTTTGGAGGATGCTTATCTGGACTTGGCGGCAAGTGCCGCGGACGCGGCCGAACACTTCCGAGATCAAAAGGATCACAAAATGGGAAAGGTTTTTTGGTCGCAGCCCATAGTCCGGCGCGCCTCTTCCATTAACCGATCGCTTGGCCGAATGGGCGGAGCTGAATAGGTTATCCGGACTTGCGATGAAGGATGTCGTGAGTCTTTTGTGGCCGAAGAGGCCCGAGCCGAAAAGTTATTTTGGCTTGGTGCAGTAGTTCCTTGGTGCGGTGCCACATATCAATGCAATGAGGAGGTCGGCATGCATAGAGGGTGCACGGATGGCTCTTGCCCATGTCAAGACATACTGGGCGGAGATGAAGGCCACCGATGTTGCATCCCAAGATTCGGACGGAAGCCGAGTACCTATCGAGCACTATTTTCATGAAGTTTTGCAGGGCGCTCGTTTAATAGAGACGCAGTGCTCGAAGGATATTATGTTCGAATAACGTGTATTTATTGTGAAACAATGTTTTGATGAAATATAAAAGCTTTTTATACTTGTGCCTTCAAGAATTAAAATACCTCATTTGCGGCCATTAATGTATATGTGTATATAACCTGAAAGATGGCAGTCTTCGGCTTCAGCCCCCACGCATATAATGCGGGGGTGTTTGCAAAAGGCGCATTTTCACACTTGATCCAACGTTCTTGTCCTATAAAGGAGGTGGTAGCGTAGCAAACTAGGAAACCGGACTATAATGCTTTATCACTTTCACTTAGCCATAGGAGTTTGACAGTGGGGCTACTATATAGCCCCTAGGGGCACCGCGCTCACCCAAATTCGCGGCGCGTAGGTGCCTGACCGGGAAGCGGCCCTTCGTCAATGTGGAGGAATCCTATAGATTCCGGTGGGTCATCGAGTGGTTGACCAGTCTCACGCTATATCATGACAGTCAGTTTTCGGCTTTCTCTACTAAGGTGCTCGCCTGGACGAACCGGGGCACAATCGCAGTAGTTCTCCTAGTGCTGCGTTAGCCGATAGAGCGGAACGTAAGGCAGCAAAACACAGGAGCCGGGCAAACCCAACATTTGACCAAAGACATGATTCGGAGCTGATGCATATAAGGCCTAACTTGAGATGCCGAACACTCCCTAAGGTATTCGGTCTTTATAAAAACGGGCTGAACAACGCCCTTGGTAATAAGTCCTCGGTGTCCGTGCACGCAAAAATTCGACGTGGCCCATGCCAAAACGCCAGCCTCCTCCTCGGTTATAGCAGGAAACCGGGGGATGTGTATCAACAAGAGATAGTAAAAAAGGTTTACGCAGGGTATTAATCTGAAAAGAATCCTTGCAATGGGTCCCTACTGCACGTCTACGCATGTGTCTCCGTTGTGCCATATCCTGGACGGGTGTCACACGGTGTTCATCTGTAAAAGAGAAGAACTTAGTTGAAAAAGATCGTGCGAAAATGTACGTTATATTAAATAAACAAAGTACGTTTCAAAAAATGAATAAAATTGAGCTTTATTGTCTCTTGTTGTATATGCGCAGAGCCCCTAGTGCGGGGTGCGGCTGGTAAGCCCCTGTATGTTTACGCCGGACTCGTCTAACCGTGTCCGGGGTCTGAACGACCTGTTTGGGTGCTTGAATTAGTGAAGCCGGTTTAGTGTGTGGCTGTCGAGGCAGTCACACAATCTTCCGCGCTCGAGGAACACTCGATATTTCCCTTTAAGGAGATGATGCCTCGTGGACCGGGCATTTTAAGTGTGAGGGATGCATAATGCGGTATTGCGTTAAAGCGGGAGAAAGCTTCGCGCCCCAGTAGTGCTTGATAGCTACTTGTAAATGGGGCGAGGTGGAAGGTTAGCTTTTCGCGGCGGAAGTTGTCGGGTGAGCCAAACACAACTTCTAGCAGTAGAGAGCCCGTACAATGGGCATATGGGCCTGGCATTACCCCTTAAAAGGAAGTGTTGCTATGGTGAATTTTGGTTGGGTCTATCCCCATTTCGCGGATTGTGTCCTGATATAGCAGGTTTAGATCACTACCGCCGTCCATTAGGACTTGTTTAAATTGGAGTCCGTTGATTATCGGATCTAATATCAAGGTAGTCCATCCTGCGTTCTGGATACTTCTAGAGTAATCCTGATGGTCGAAGGTGATTGGTTTTGACAACCAATAGCGGGACTCCTCTGGGATAGGCCGTATGGCGTGTATCTCTATGGGCGTCGTTCTGTTTTTCCCTTGTGTCACATAAAGTGAGTTTACTGTTTTGATTTCTTGTGGGAAATTCTTTTGTTGTCTGGTGCTCTGCTTGTGGGGTTCGTCATCGTCCTCGCTTGGTGTGTCGAGCCCCTTGTGTTCGGCATTGATTTTGCTGGACTGCTTGAAGACCCAACAATCTCTGTGGGTATGATTTGCAGGCTTCCCGGGGGTACTGTGGATTTGGCATACCTTGTCCAAGATTTTGTTTAAGTTAGATAGCTCGTCCCTATTATCCTTAGGGGGCAGTTTTTTATGATTCTGCCGTGAGCTTTTGAATCCGGCGTTGACTGTCGTGCTCTTCGGACGGTTTCCCTTAGTCCGGCGCTGGTCCTTGCTTCGACGCGGTTTCCCGTTTCCATCCCTAACTTCGGATGTACTTGGGTCGCTGGTACTGCATCTTGCCAGCCAGCTATCCTCTCCCGCGCAAAAGCGGGTCATGAGGCTTGTTAATGCGGCCATTGTTCTTGGCTTTTCTTGGCCGAGGTGTCTGGCGAGCCATTCGTCTCGGACGTTGTGTTTGAAAGCTGCTAAGGCTTTGGCGTCCGGACAGTCGACTATTTGGTTCTTTTTAGTAAGGAATCTGTTCTAGAATTTTTGGGCTGACTCTCCGGGTTGTTGAATTATGTGACTTAAATCGTCTGCATCCGGAGGTCGGACATAGGTTCCTTGAAAATTTGCCCGAAAAGCATCCTCAAGCTCTTCCCAACTTCCAATGGTGTTTTCGGGGAGGCTTTTGAGTCACTGCCTGGCTGGCCCTTTGAGTTTGAGGGGTAACTATTTTATGGCGTGGAGGTCATCTCCTCTAGCCATGTATATGTGGAGGATGTAGTCCTCGATCCAGACTCCAGGGTCTGTTGTTCCGTCGTATGCCTCTATGTTTACGGGCTTGAATCCCGCTGGAAATTCATGATCCAGAACCTGATCGGTAAAACATAGGGGGTGTGCGGCACCCCTATATTTAGGTGTGCCGTAATATTCTGATACTTGATGTGTTGCATTGCTTACTAGAGCTTGCTTTCTTGGCCCGTAGATAGATCTAACTGGGCCATCTTTTTTGATGCGAATCCATGTGCGGATCGCATGCCGGCCTGTGTGCGGCACCGTTTGCTGCTCTATGTTTGCCATGGGGTCGTCTATCCGACCGGGTGGTCACCTTGTTCTTTGATTGCGGGGGCTCTACGGCCTCCTCATCAAATTCGGGCAGTAGTTTTCGCTTCGGGTAGCTCTTTGTTCGGCAACTGTTGACGTATTTGTCTGCGGTGTTGAGTACTTTGCTCCATCTGATTTTGAGCGCATCTTCCGCTGTTTTAAGCTTCTGCTTCTGCTTTTTCAGGCCGCGTGTAGTGGCGACGAGCCTATTGTGGAGGTTCTTCCGCTCCAGTAACTTGTCCGGCGTGAGATCGTCCAGACTATTATCTTCGCCGGGGACGGGTTGTTTATCCGGAATGTCCTATTTGGACGGTTGCTCGATAGCATGTTCGTCGTCCACCGGTTCGCCCTGCTCTATGGCTGGGTCTGTATGGCTGCTGTCTTTGCCGAGGCGGGATTTTGAGCGGCGCTTACGTCGCCGTTTTGACTGCTTTTCGAGGGAATGATCCCTCGTGGCGTCCCATTGTTCCTCATCGTCGCTTCCTTTAGGTGTGTCCACCATGTATAAATCGTGAGATGAGGTAGCTGTCCAGTGCCCTATAGGTGCTGGTTCATGTTTGTCTTCTACATCGTCGTCCATACCGTCGATGTCTTTGGAATCAAAGTCGAGCACGTCATTTAAACTTTCAACAGTGGCTACGAAGTGGGTGGTGGGTGGGTTTCGAATTCCTTCGTCGTCTGCATCCAAACCTTCCTGACCATAGTCCGGCCAGGACTCTCCTGATAGAAAGAGAGACTTTAGTGAATTTAGTATGTCACCAAAGGGCGAGTGCTGAAACATGCCCGCAGCAGTGAACTCCATGATCGGCGCCCAATCGGACTCGATTGGCAGGGGCGCGGCAGGTTCGGAGTCCGGAGAGGAGTCCGGCACCTTAGAGTCATAGGCTTCGCAAAGGACAGGGTTAGTGTTCGGCTCAATCGCCGCAGAGATTGCAGCCCCCGAGGTGGTGTCCAGCCACCCGTCCTCAATCGGCGTAGTCGGCTTCGAGCTAAAGGTCGGAGCGGACTCTGGTGCAGCCTCCAGGGCACTGTTCGGCGGCAGAGCTAGATCATGCCCATCGTGACAGTGCGGCGCGCTTGGCTATGGCTCGAACCCGTCGAAGATCAAATCTCCGCGGGCGTCAGTCGTGTAGTTTAAACTTCCAAATCCGACCTGATGGCCAGGGGCGCAGCTTTTGATCTGCTCCAGATGGCCAAGCGAATTGGCCCGCAGTGCAAAGCCGCCGAATACAAAGATCTGTCCGGGGAGAAAGGTCTCAGCCTGGACCGCATCGTTGTTGATGATCGGGGCAGCCATCGGGCCTAAAGATGACGACACAGAGGAACTCTCAATGAAAGCACCAATATCGGTGTCAAAACCAGCGGATCTCGGGTAGGGGGTCCCGAACTGTGCGTCTAGGCAGATGGTAATAGGAGACAAGGGACACGATGCTTTTACCCAGGTTCGGGCCCTCTCGATGGAGGTAAAACCCTACTCCTGCTTGATTGATATTGATGATATGGGTAGTACAAGAGTAGATCTACCACGAGATCAGAGAGGCTAAACCCTAGAAGATAGCCTATGGTATGATTGTTGTTCCTCCTACGGACTAAAACCCTCCGGTTTATATAGGCACCGAAGAGGGTTAGGGTTACACAGAGTCGGTTACAATGGTAGGAGATCTACATATCCGTATCGCCAAGCTTGCCTTCCACGCCAAGGAAAGTCCCATCCGGACATGGGACAGAGTCTTCAATCTTGTATCTTCATAGTAGAGGAGTCCGGCCGAAGATGATAGTTCGGCTATCCGGACACCCCCTAGTCTGGGACTCCCTCAGCTACAATGACCGAGAGCATAGTTTGTTAGTCCTCAATGAAGTTTTTGATTCATACTTGACATTGTGGATAGATTACTACTTGAGCATAAGAAATCATATGATAATATATATATATGTTGCTATTATAAGGATGATCATGATGCCCTCATGTCTATATTTTATTTTATCGACACCTCTATCTCTAAATATGTGGACATTTTTTTGTTATCGGCTTCCGCTTGAGGACAAGCGAGGTCTAAGCTTGGGGGAGTTGATACGTCCATTTTGCATCATGCTTTTATATCAATATTTATTGTATTATGGGCTGTTATTACACGTTATGTCACAATACTTATGCATATTCTCTCTTATTTTACAAGGTTTACACAAAGAGGGAGAATGCCGACATCGGAATTCTGGGCTGGAAAAGGAGCAAATATTAGAGACCTATCCTACACAACTCCAAAAGTCCTGAAACTCCACGGAAGTTATTTTTGGAATTAATAAAAAATATTGAGCGAAGAAAATACCAGAGGGGGGCCACCCACCGTCCACGAGGGTGGGGGCGCGCCCTACCCCCTTGGGCGTGCCCCCCTACCTCGTGGGCCACCTGGCAGGCCTCCGGTGCCTAGTTCTGCTATATGAAGTCTTTTACCCTGGAAAAAAATCATAAGCAAGCTTTCGGGACGAGACACCACCGCCACGAGGCGGAACCTTGGTGGAACCAATCTAGGGCTCCGGCGGAGCTGTTCTGCCGGGGAAACATCCCTTCGGGAGGGGGAAATCATCACCATCGATCCTCTCATCGGGAGGGGGTCAATCTCCATCAACATCTTCACCAGCACCATCTCCTCTCAAACCCTAGTTCATCTCTTGTATCCAATCTTTGTCCCAAAACCTCAGATTGGTACATGTGGGTTGCTAGTAGTGTTAATTACTCCTTGTAGTTGATGCTAGTTGGTTTATTCGGTGGAAGATTATATGTTCAGATCCTATTTGCATATTAATACCCCTCTGATTATGAACATGAATATGATTTGTGAGTAGTTACATTTGTTCATGAGGACATGGGAGAAGTCTTGCTATAAGTAGTCATGTGAATTTGGTATTCGTTCGATATTTTGATGAGATGTATGTTGTCTTTCCTCTAGTGGTGTTATGTGAACATCGACTACATGACACTTCACCATTGTTTGGGCCTAAAGGAAGGCATTGGGAAGTAATAAGTAGATGATGGGTTGGTAGAGTGACAGAAGCTTAAACCCTAGTTTATGAGTTGCTTTGTAAGGGGCTGATTTGGATCCATATGTTGCATGCTATGGTTAGGTTTACCTTAATAATTCTTTGTAGTTGAGGATGCTTGCAATAGGGGTTAATCATAAGTGGTATGATTGTAAAAGAAAGGGTAGTACCCAAGAACCGGTCCACCCACATACCAAATTATCAAAGTAATGAACACGAATCATATGAGCTTGACGAAAACTAGCTTGACGATAATTCCCATGTGTCCTCGGGAGCGCTTTTCTCTATATAAGAGTTTGTCCAGGCTTGTCCTTTGCTACAAAAAGGATTGGGCCATCTTGTTGCACCTTATTTACTTTCATTACTTGTTACCCGTTACAAATTACCTTATCACAAAACTATCTGTTACCGATAATTTCAGTGCTTGCAGAGAATACCTTACTGAAAACCGCTTGTCATTTCCTTCTGCTCCTCATTGCGTTCGACACTCTTACTTATCGAAAGGACTATGATAGATCCCCTACACTTGTGGTTCATCAAGTACTATGCTGAAAAATGCTTTCAGGCTCACAATGAGGCAGTGAAGCGGAAGGCTCTTGGGCGTCCTGGCATGGACCCAAAACTTGCTGCCAAGTGGAAGAAGAAGCAGACTGAAGCTGAATCCGAAGCTCCAAGGAAGGAAAGGACAAGCATTGTATTCCCTGCCAGTATGACTGGCTCAAAACTAAAGGTCCCCTCAGCTGCTTATGAACAAAACAAGACAAAGCTTGTTGAGGCTAAAGCCAAGAAGAGGAAGCATCAAGACACCTTTGTGGCTGCTCCCTCCAAGAAGAAGCTGAAGACAAAAACTTCAAAGTCTTCCCGCAAAGAGCGAGTTTCTGCCCAAGAACCCCTGAATGTCGAACCCCTTTCTGTTGCACTCCCTGCCTCCACCAATCTCGAGCGTCGTCTCGTTGTGCATGAGCCTGCTCCCACAGAGGCTCATGAGTCTAAAGATATTCCAGCTGGTGACTCCAACGTAGCTGAATACATTGGTCATGAGGACCATGTTGAAGATGATGAAGTCCTTCCTCAGATTGAGCCCAATCCGGTGGTATCATCGCCTGCTCCAACGAGCAGTGAGTTGATCAGTATTGGACGTCCATTGACACCACGTCCCATGACTAGCCTCCACATGAAGCTATCCACATGAAGCTATCCCGCACACTCCAACGGATCAAGTCACCACTCCGGTGCTTGAGCCCACTCAAGAAAGTCCCGAAGACATGGATTTCACAATCCCTTCACCTCAGGCATCACTCCTCCAAAGGATTCGCAAAGTAGCACGTCAAGTGTTTCCTGATGCTATCCCTTCTGCGTCTGCCAAAGAATATGAAGCCAAAGAGGCTCAAGATATTCCGGCTGCATCAGCCAATGAAGTTCAAGAAGAGAATTGTGAAGCTATACTCCCTACAAGTGATCCTGTTGTTCAAGAGGATGTGATCATGCCCGACCCCCCAGCTCATGAAGACCCTGAAGTTGAAGCTCAGATGGCTGCCACCACTGTCACTACTGAAGCCAATGATGAGGTCATGGCTGATGACAATGTGGAGCCTGAAGCTAATGCTGCCACAGAATACATTGTGCAACCAATCACTTCTGATGTAGTTGTTCCTCCACCAGTGCCTCATACTATTGAACAGGCCTACAATCATGGTGAGCTTGTTAGTATGAGGTGGAAATTATGATTCCACCCACTGCTCCAGGACCTCAATATGACTATCATGTGGAGCAGAGGCCTCACACGTAGAAGCCGAAGCCAAGGCTGCCAAGGCTTCCCAGTGCAGTAACAACCAACGGCTCCTTCAGTGTACTCAGCTTCAGAGAACACAACACATTCTTCGACAACAGCAGGAACCCCTACAAGATGCCAAAGATCCCCCCAGATAGGTTATGGAGCCATCAGCAGCGTAGTTACTACTCTTGCATCATGTACAATCAAGACCAGATTTTCCTCATCAGCGTCTTGACTGCGAAGCTATTGCTGGGTTGCTATGCCTTGAAGAGGCTCTTGACTGTTTTCATGGAGTGGGACTTCTTCCGTTTGTCACTGACAAAGAGCACTGGAATGAACAGCTTCTGCTGCAGTTATATGCCACATTACACATCAGAGGCTACAACAGCGATCCGAAGACTTGGGTTCTTGAGTGGATGACAGATGACATGCATCATGAAGCCAAAGCTCAAGCCATCATTGAGCTTACCTCCCTGCCCACTCCTAGTGATATCTATGAGCTAGGTTGTCCTCCATATGAGCATGAGCTGCAGAGTATATTCTAGAGGCTTGAGCCAAACATGAGTGAAATGCTCAACATGATGAAACCTTTGCCTATTGGAGCAGAATATCCCAAGGAATTCTTTGTCCAAGACCTTAAGTACCTGGCCCGCACCATCTATCACATCATCAGGCGTACTCAGTGGCCTATCAAGGGAAATTCCTCTGGTGCAAAGCTTGAAGGAACAATCAAGACATTGGTCTTCTCCATTCTGAATGGCATCAGATTCAACTCTCAAGACTTCTTCATTTGTCAGTTGGCTACTTCTGGCATTGATCTTTTTGGCCTAAAATTCTATGCTCTGTGGGTCATGAGGCACATTAAGCTTAGCTCCTCCATCAACTATCAGGCTTTAGCATGCAATCATGTGGTGTTCCTCCCTGATATTGACATGTCATATGAAGCAATCTACCTAGAGCCTACCAAGAAGCCACTGCATCTCCACAATGTTGAGTTTCAAAGATTCACACAACCAATTGAAGGTATTCATGTGCCAAACCCTCCTGCTCCTGATGGTCATCTTGCTTGTCAGCTTTGCCTGCCACACCGTGCAGATACAGATGCAACTTCTAGCACCATTTCTCAAAGGCCCAAGAACCGATCTCGTGTTCTCAATAACCAAGAGCTTCTTGTATCGCTCCATCAGAAACAAGATAGGCATCACGATTGGCTCAAGCGACAGATGCAGAGTCTCATTGTTGACATCAATCACATCTGCAACTTGGCTACCAAGAATTCCTTTGTTGCTCATGAAGCATGTCGGCGGTCCTGGAAGAGCCTCACACTGCTCTGCTCTGAAGATGAACGGCAAAGATGGCTTCACAGTGCACTTCAAGTTTGATTCTAGGCCACCACAATCAGCAAGTTGGCGTCCAACTCCTTCCATTGAAGATTCTGAGTATTCATCTTCAGCTGCAAATTTTGTTGCCAGAGTCATAGATGAAGAGGACGACACCACTTCACCAGCATTGGCTTCACTGCGTCAGAATTCTGCACCAGGCCCTCCTGCACCGCCCAACTCCAGCGTCGACCCTGCACCAACATCTTCTCTGCATGGGAACGCGTAGATGCTCTATGTCTCCAAACCTTTTTGGTCCTTACTGACAAAAGGGGAGAAGCATATGAGTTGATAGTCTTCAAGCGGGTCTATATGGGTCGGTTGCTTATTTTTGCTAGGTTTTACAACTCTCGTTCTTGAAACTTTTGGCTTTTGAGTTGTAACACTTAAAACTTGATGGTCGTCTGTTACTTTCTGCTGCTACCTTGTGATGAAGCATGAAGTCATTCTGCATGTAGTCATTCTGCAAACGTCCATTTCTCATTATGCATATCATTATCTTCATTACTTTCATATATGCATGATGAATTGTCCTCATGGTTGAAGAAGATTTCCACAAAGCAAAACCTGCCGTGTGCATTTGCATTCAAAGGCAAACTACTTATATGCACATCTTCAGGGGGAGCCTCTGTTAACCTATGAAGGCAATGCCTATGTACCCAAACTTTCACATACTTTTATCCTCGTTGAAAACTTCAACCAGTTTTTCATCAATCACCAAAAAGGGGGAGATTTTAAGTGCATCTAGTGCCACCCCTAGTTGGTTTTGGAGTATTGACGACAAACTTGGTTGAGGGACTAATGTGTTTGTGAGAATTGCAGGATAACACAGGTAGTAGTCCCTCATTGATTCGGTTTACCTACCATAGATGACCCCTAAAAATGTATGAAGACATTGAAGACAATGGTGGTTTGTGAAGACATCAAGTTGAAGATAATGACGATGAAGACATCCACTTGAAGACTATGGAGTGCGAAGACATAGTTTCTTTCGTAGTTTCCTTTTCTTCTTTCTTGAGTCATAGGAACCACTGTACTGTTAAGTGGGGTCTGATAAGTCTCCGTCGTATCTATAATTTTTTATTTTTCCATGCCAATATTATACAACTTTCATATACTTTTGGCAACATTTTATACTATTTTTGGGACTAACATATTGATCCAGTGCCCAGTGCCAGTTCCTGTTTATTGCATGTTTTTTGTTTCGCAGAAAACCCATATCAAACGAAGTCCAAATGGGATAAAAACTGATGGATATTTTTTTGGAATATTTATGATTTTTTGGGAAGAAGAATCAATGCGAGACGATGCCTGAGGGGGCCATGAGGCAGGGGGCACGCCCCAGGGGGTCAGGCGCGCCCTAGGCCTTCGTGGACACCCCATAAGAAAATTAGTGCACTTCTTTCACCGCAAGAAAGCTAATATCCTGATAGTGATCGTGTCCAAAATTCAGCCCAATCGGAGTTACGGATCTCCGGGAATATAAGAAACAGTGAAAGGCCAGAATCTGGAACGCAGAGAGACGCAGAAACATAGAGAGACAGAGAGAAAGATCCAATCTCGAAGGGGCTCTCACCCCTCCCATGCCATGGAGACCATGGACCAGAGGGGAAACCCTTCTCCCATCTAGGGAGAAGGTCAAGGAAGAAGAAGAATAAGAAGAAGGGGGGCTCTCCCCTCCTCTCTCCCGGTGGCGCCGGAACACCGCCGGGGCCATCATCATCACCGTGATTTACACCAACACCTCCGTCATCTTCACCAACATCGTCATCATCTTCCCCCATCTTTATTCAGCGGTCCACTCTCCCGCAACCCGCTGTACCCTCTACTTGAACATGGTGCTTTATGCTTCATATTATTATCCATTGATGTGTTGCCATCCTATGATGCCTGAGTAGATTTTCGTTGTCCTCTCGGTAATTGATGAATTGCTATGATTGGTTTAATTTGCTTGTGGTTATGTTGCTGTTCTTTGGTGCCCATCATATGAGCGCGCGCATGGATCACACCATAGGGCTAGTTGTATGTTGATAGGACTATGTATTGGAGGGCAAGAGTGACAGAAGCTTCAACCTAGCATAGAAATTGATGCATACGGGATTGAAGGGGGACCAATATATCTTAATGCTATGGTTGGGCTTTACCTTTATGAACATTAGTAGTTGTGGATGCTTGCTAATAATTCCAATCATAAGTGCATAGAATTCCAAGTCAGGGATGACATGCTAGCAGTGGCCTCTCCCACATAAAACTTGCTATCGGTCTAGTAAAGTAGTCAATTGCTTAGGGATAATTCCGCAACTCCTACCACCACTTTTCTGCACTCGCTATACTAACTTTATTGCGTCTTTATCTAAACAGCCCCTAGTTTTTATCTACGTGCTCTTTATATTCTTGCAAACCTATCCAACAACACCTACAAAGTCTTTCTAGTTTCATATTTGTTTTAGGTAAAGCAAACGTTAAGCGTGCGTAGAGTTGTATTGGTGGTCGACAGAACTAGAGGGAATATTTGTTCTACCTTTAGCTCCTCATTGGGTTTGACGCTCTTACTTATCGAAAGAGGCTACAATTGATCCCCTATACTTGTGGGTTATCAAGACCTTTTTCTGGCGCCGTTGCCTGGGAGTCATAGCGTGGGGTGAATATTCTCGTGTGTGCTTGTTTGCTTTATCACTAAGTAGATTTTATTTGTTGCTCTAAGTTGTTCTCTATATTTAGTTATGGATATGGAATACGAAATACCAAAAAAATTAGGTGTACTTGCTACTCATTGAGATGGGGAACCTCCTAAAACCCTAGATGCTGGTTATGTGAAAAATATTATGTACTACTTTAATAATCTTGAGAAAACCCAATTCAATTATGTAATGGGAGACACGTTGGATCAACGTGAATACTTTAGGGACTATCGCTTGACTCAAAAAGGGAAATTATTATGGGATCAAATTCATATGTTGCATTGGTATGCTCGGGAACTATGCTTGAGATATGATTATACTTGTTGCTCTAGGATGAAGGCTCCACACCTTCCCTTTTCATGCAAATTTAATGATGATAACACCTTGGCTTCTTATGCTAATGGTATATATGATTACTATGATGTGGAACAAATAGAAGAATTCACTGCTCTTATGGGTGCTTATGAAATTGAATCTTTGTTTAAAGAGTGTGAAAATCTTGATGATGTTGTTTACAGACCTGAAATTTTTTCTATACTTAAGTATTGATATGAGAATTATGAATTCAATTCCGATATTGATGATTTTATTAAGAGAGTCTCCGCTGTCCAAGAAGAGATTAATATTTTGCAGGAGTCTATGGAAGAAGAAATTGATGAAACTGTGAGTTCATTGGAGAAAAAGATGAGGAGGGGAGCGAAGAAAAAAAGGAGGAAGAGCGGATTGATCACCCATGCCCACCTTCTAATGAGAGTAACTCTTCAACTCATACATTGTTTAATTTCCCTTCGTGCTTACTGAAGGATGATTGCTAAGATGATTGTTATGATCCCGTTGATTCTCTTGAAATACCCCTTTTTGATGATGCTTGCTATGCTTGTGGCCATGATGCCAATATGAATGATGCTTATGGAGATGAACTTATTATAGTTCCTTATGTTAAAAATGAAATTATTTCTATTGCACCCACACATAATAGTCCTATTATCTCTTTGAATTCTCCAAACTACACTATGTCGGAGAAGTTTGCTCTTATTAAGGATTATGTTGATGGGTTGCATTTTACCATTGCACATGATGATTTTGATAGATATAATATGCATGTGCTTGCTGCTCCAACTTGCAATTATTATGAGAGAGGAACTACATCTCCGCCTCTCCATGTTTCCAATATGATAAAATTGCAAGAAACTTTTTATACTATGCACTGGCCTTTACTAGGTGTGCAAGAATTGTTCTTTTATGACAGGCCGATGCATAGGAAGAGAGTTAGACTTCGTTGTTGCATGATATATGTTATTTTGTGCTCACTACTTAATCACAAATCATTGTTAATTAAAATTGGCTTTGATATACCATGGGATCCGGGTGGATCCATTACTTGAGCACTATATGCCTAGCTTAATGGCTTTAAAGAAAGCGCTGCGAGGGAGACAACCCGGAAGTTTTAGAGAGTCATGTATTTCAGTTGTGTGATTTCATAAAGTTTAAAAACAAAAAAATAAAGAGGGGAACCCAAAAATTTTCAAAAAGAAAAGCGAAAGTGAGAAAGACGAGCATTGTTAAAGTGGGAGCTAGCCTTGAACTTTGTTCATGCTCACGGAAACTTTGTGAATCTTGATTACAGAAACTTTTCAACAAAAATAATTATACCCTTGTACAATTCCATTGTATTATAAAAATAATGTGCCAAGGTTTGCCTTTAGTATGTTTACAATGCTTGTTGGTTTGTGCGGTGCAGGACAGAAACTTTGGCTGTAATGCGCCCTTTTACCTTTTTTACTGGAATGTAAAACGGTTCTGAAACTTTTTGCACTGTCTTTCTGTAGAAATTGAATAATTTTCCTAATTTTGGAAGAATTTTTGGGTACAGAAGTATGGTGAATGTTCAGATTACTACAGACTGTCCTGTTTAAGACAGATTCTGTTTTTGATGCATAGTTTGCTTGTTTTGATGAAACTATCAATTTCTATTAGTGGATTATGCCATGGAAAAGTTACATTACATTAACTACAATGCAAAAACAAAATATGAATTGGTTTGCAACAGTACCTAGAGTAGTGATTTGCTTTATTATACTAACGGATCTTACCGAGTTTTCTGTTGAAGTTTTGTGTGGATGAAGTGTTCGAAGATCGAGGAGGTCTTGATATGAGGAAAAGGAGGAGAGGCAAGAGCTCAATCTTGGGGATGCCCAAGGCACCCCAAGTAAATATTCAAGGAGACTCAAGCGTCTAAGCTTGGGGATGCCCCGGAAGGCATCCCATCTTTCTTCAACAAGTATCGATATGTTTTTGGATTCGTTTCGTTCATGCGATATGTGCAAATCTTGGAGCGTCTTTTCCATTTAGTTTTCACTTTTCATTTATGCACCATGCTGGTATGAGATAGTCCTTGTTTGATTTATAGAATGCTCTTTGCACTTCACTTAAATCTTTTGAGTATGGCTTTTTAGAATGCTTCATGTGCTTCACTTATATTATTTGAAGTTTGGATTGCCTGTTTCTCTTCACATAGAAAACCGCCATTTGTAGAATGCTCTTTTGCTTCACTTATATTTGTTAGAGAGCGGACATATATTTTTTAGAAAGAATTAAACTCTCTTGCTTCACTTATATCCATTTAGAGAGATGACAGGAATTGGTCATTCACATGGTTAGTCATAAAATCCTACATAAAACTTGTAGACCACTGAATATGATATGTTTGATTCCTTGCAAAAGTTTTGTGATATAAAGGTGGTAAGATTAGAGTCGTGCTAGTGGATTAATTGTGAAATTGAGAAATAGTTGTTAGTTAAAATTGGCTTTGATATACCTTGGGATCCGGGTGGATTCATTACTTGAGCACTATATGCCTAGCTTAATGGATTTAAAGAAAGCGCTGCCAGGGAGACAACCCGGAAGTATTAGAGAGTCATTTATTTCTATTATGTGCTTTCATATAGTCTAAAAACAAAAAAATAAAGAGGGGAACCCAAAACTTTTCAAAAAGGAAAGTGAAAGTGGGGAAGACAAGCATTGTTGAAGTGGGAGCTAGCATTGAACTTTGTTCATGCTCGCGAAAACTTTGTGAATCTTGATTACAGAAACTTTTCAACAAAAATAATTATCCCCTTGTACAATTCCATTGTATTATAAAAATAATGTGCTGAGGTTTGCCTTTATGATGTTTACAATGCTTGTTGGTTTGTACAGTGCAGGACAGAAACTTTGGCTATAGTGCGCGATTTTACATTTTTTTACTGGAATGTCAAATGGTTTTGATTCTTTTTCCACTGTCTTTTCTACAAATTGTTTATTTTTCCTAATTTTGGTAGAATTTTGGGGGACAGAAGTATGGTGAATGTTCAAATTTCTACAGACTGTTCTGTTTTTGATAGATTCTATTTTTGATGCATAGTTCGCTTGTTTTGATGAAGCTATCAATTTCTATCAGTGGATTAAGCCATGGAAAAGTTATATTACAGTAGACACAATGCAAAAACAAAATTTGAATTGGTTTGCAACAATACCTAGAGTAGTGATTTGCTGTATTATACTAACGGATCTTACCGAGTTTTCTGTTGAAGTTTTGTGTGGATGAAGTGTTTGATCGAGGAGGTCTCGATATGAGGAAAAGGAGGAGAGGCAAGAGCTCAAGCTTGGGGATTACCAAGGAACCCCAACTAAATATTCAAGGAGACTCAAGTGTCTAAGCTTGGGGATGCCCCGGAAGGCATCCCCTCTTTCTTCAACAAGTATCGGTGTGTTTTCGGATTCGTTTCGTTCATGCGATATGTGCAAGTCTTGGAGCGTCTTTTGCATTCAGTTTTCAGTTTTCTTTTATGAACCATGCTGAGATAGTCCTTTGTTGATTTATAGAATGCTCATTGCACCTCACTTAAATCTTTTGAGTATGGCTTTATAGAATGCTTCATGTGCTTCACTTATATAATTTGAAGTTTGGATTGCATGTTTCTCTTCACACAGAAAACCACCATTTGTAGAATGCTCTTTTGCTTCACTTATATTTGTTAGAGCATGGGCATATCTTTTGTTGAAAGGATTAAACTCTCTTGCTTCACTTATATCTATTTAGAGAGATGACAGGAATTGGTCATTCACATGGTTAGTCATAAAATCCTACATAAACTTGTAGATCGCTGAATATGATATGTTTGATTCCTTGCAATCGTTTTGCGATATAAAGGTGGTGATATTAGAGTCATGCTAGTGGGCGACTGTGGATTAGTAGAAATACTTGTGTTGAGGTTTGTGATTCCCGTAACATGCACATATGGTGAACCGTTATGTGATGAAGTCGGAGCATGATTTATTTATTGATTGTCTTCCTTATGAGTGGCAGTCGGGGACGAGCGATGGTCTTTTCCTACAAATCTATCCCCCTAGGAGCATGCACGTAGTACTTTGTTTTGATGACTAATAGATTTTTGCAATAAGTATGTGAGTTCTTTATGACTAATGTTGAGTCCATGGATTATACGCACTCTTACCCTTCCATCATTGCTAGCCTCTTAGGTACCGTGCATTGCCCTTTCTCACCTCAAGTGTTGGTGCAAACTTCGCCGGTGCATCCAAACCCCGTGATACGATACGCTCTATCACACATAAGCCTCCTTTTATCTTCCTCAAAACAGCCACCATTCCTACCTATTATGGCATTTCCATAGCCATTCCGAGATATATTGCCATGCAACTTCCATCATCATCATATACATGAGTTGAGCATTCATTGTCATATTGCTTTGCATGATCGTAAGATAGCTAGCTTGATGTTTCCATGGCTTGTCCGTTTTTTTATGTCATTGCTATGCTAGATCATTGCACATCCCGGTACACCGCCGGAGGCATTCATATAGAGTCATATCTTTGTTCTAGATATTGATCTGTAAGTAAATATAAGTGTGATGATCATTATTATTAGAGCATTGCCCCAGTGGGGAAAGGATGATGGATACTATGATTCCCCCACAAGTCGGGATGAGACACCGTACTTTATGAAAAATAAAAGAGGCCAAAGAAGCCCAAATAAAAAAAGAGGCCAAAGAAGCCCACCAAAAAATAAAAATAAAAAGAGAAAAAAAATGAGAGAAAAAGAGAGAAGGGGTAATGTTACTATCCTTTTACCACACTTGTGCTTCAGAGTAGCACCATGTTCTTCATATAGAAAGTCTCTTGAGTTATCATTTTCATATACTAGTGGGAATTTTCATTATAGAACTTGGCTTGTATATTCCGATGATGGGCTTCCTCAAATGCCCGAGGTATTCATGAGCAAGCATGTTGGATGCACACCCACTTAGTTTCCAGTTTGAGCTTTCATACACTTATAGCTCTTAGTGCATCCGTTGCATGGCAATTCCTACTCCTCACATTGACATCAATTGATGGGCATCTCCATAGCCCGTTGAATAGCTGCGTCGATGTGAGACTTTCTCCCTTTTTGTCTTCTCCACACAACCTCCATCATCATACTCTACTTCACCCATAGTGCTATGTCCATGGCTTACGCTCATGTATTGCCTGAATGTTGAAAAGGTTGAAGCGCGTTAAAAAGTATGAAGCAATTGCTTGGCTGAAACCGGGGTTGTGCATGATGGGAGCATTTGTGTGATGAAAATGAAGCATGGCCAAACTATATGATTTTGTAGGGATAAGCTTTCTTTGGCTATGTTATTTTGATAAGACATAATTGCTTTATTAGTATGCTTGAAGTATTATTATTTTTACGTCAAACGATAGACTATTTCTTTGAATCACTCGTGTCTTAATATTCATGCCATGATTAGATATATGATGAAGATTATGCTAGGTAGTATTCCACATAAAAAATTATCTTTTTTATCATTTACCTACTCGAGGACGAGCAGGGATTAAGCTTGGGGATGCTGATACGTCTCCGTCGTATCTATAATTTTTTATTGTTCCATGCCAATATTATACAACTTTCATATACTTTTGGAAACTTTTTGTAGTATTTTTGGGACTAACATATTGATCCAGTGCCTAGTGCCAGTTCTTGTTTGTTGCATTTTTGTTTCACAGAAAATCCATATCAAACGGAGTCCAAACGGGATAAAAACTGACGGAGACTTTCTTTGGAATATTTATGAGTTTTGGGAAGAAGAATCAACGCGAGACGATGCCCGAGGGGGCCACAAGGCAGGGCGCGCACCCCAGGGGGTCAGGCGCGCCCTGGGCCCTCGCTGCCACCCCATAAGGCGGTTGGTGCCCTTCTTTCACCGCAAGAAAGCTAATATCCGGATAGAGATCGTGTCTAGAATTCAGCCCAATCGGAGTTATGGATCTCCGGCAATATAAGAAACGGTGAAAGGCCAGAATCTGGAATGCAGAGAGACGCAGAAACAGAGAGAGACGGTGAGATAGATCCAATCTTGGAGGGGCTCTCGCCCCTCCCACGCCATGGAGACCATGGACCAGAGGGGAAACCCTTCTCCCATCTAGGGAGAAGGTCAAGGAAGAAGAAGAAGAAGGGGGTCTCTCTCCCCCTCTCTCCCGGTGGCGCCGGAACGCCGCCGAGGCCATCATCATCACCGTGATTTACACCAACACCTCCGTCATCTTCACCAACATCGTGATCACCTTCCCCTTCTATATTCAGCGGTCCACTCTCCCCCAACCTGTTGTACCCTCTACTTGAACATGGTGCTTTATGATTCATATTATTATCCAATGATGTGTTGCCATCCTATGATGTTTGAGTAGATTTTTGTTGTCCTATCGGTGAGTGATGAATTTCTATGATTGGTTTGAGTTGCATGTTTTATTGTTGGTGTTGTCCTATGGTGCTCTCCGTGTCGCGCTAGCGTGAGGGATCCCCGCTGTAGGGTTTGCAATATGTTCATGATTTGCTTATGGTGGGTGGCGTGAGTGACAGAAGCACAGACCCGAGTAAGTAGGTTGTTTGCATATGGGATAAAGGGGACTTGATACTTTAATGCTATGGTTGGGTTTTACCTTAATGATCTTTAGTAGTTGCGGATGCTTGCTAGAGTTCCAATCATAAGTGCATATGATCCAAGAAGAGAAAGTATGTTAGCTTATGCCTCTCCCTCAAATAAAATTGCAATAGTGATTATCAGTCTAGTAAAGTAGTCAATTGCTTAGGGACAATTTCACAACTCCTATCACCACTTTTCCACACTCGCTATATTTACTTTATTTCTTCTTTATCTAAACATCCCCTAGTTTTTATTTACGTGCTCTTTATATTCTTGCAAACCTATCCAACAACACCTACAAACTACTTCTAGTTTCATACTTGTTCTAGGTAAAGCGAACACTAAGCGTGCGTAGAGTCGTATCGGTGGCAGATAGGACTTGAGAGAACATTTGTTCTACCTTTAGCTCCTCGTTGGGTTTGACACTCTTACTTATCGAAAGAGGCTACAATTATCCCCTACACTTGTGGGTTATCAAGACCTTTTTCTGGCACCGTTGCCGGGGAGTCATAGCGTGGGGTGAATATTCTCATGTGTGCTTGTTTGCTTTTTTACTAAGTAATTTTTTTTTGTTGTTCTAAGTTGTTCTCTATCTTTAGTTATGGATATGGAACACAAAATACCAAAAAATTAGGTGTACTTGCTACTCATGGAGATGGGGAACCTCCTAAAACCCTCGATGCTTGTTATGTGAAAGAAATTATGTACTACTTTGATAATCCTGAGAAAACCCCATTCAATTATGTTATGGGAGACACGTTGGATCAACGTGAGTAATTTAGGGATTATCGCTTGACACAAAAAGGGAAACTATTAAGGGATCAAATTTATATGTTGTATTGGTATGCTAGGTAACTATGCTTGAGATACGATTATACTTGTTGCTCTAGGATGAAGGCTCCACACCTTCCCTTTTCATGCAAATTAAATGATGATAAAACCTTGGCTTCTTATGCTAATGGTATATATGATTACTATGATGTGGAACAAATAGAAGAGTTCATTGCTTTTATGGGTGCTTATGAGATTGAATCTATGTTTAAAGAGTTTGAAGATTTTGATGATTTAGTTTACAGACCTAAAATTTTTGCTATACTTAGATATTGCTATGAAAATTATGAATACAATTCCGATATTGATGCATTTATTGAGAAAGTCTCCGCTGTCCAAGAAGAGACTAATATTTTGCAGGAAGCTATGGAAGAAGAAACTGATGAAACTGTGAGCTCATTGGATGAAAAAGATGATGAGGATAGCGAAGAACAAAAGGAGGAAGAGCGGATTAGCTACCCGTGCCCACCTTCTAATGAGAGTAACTCTTCCACTCATACATTGTTTAATTCCCCTTCGTGCTTACCGAAGGATGATTGCTATGATGATTGTTATGATCCCGTTGATTCTCTTTGAATATCCCTTTTTGATGATGCTTGCTATGCTTGTGGGCAAGATGCCAATATGAATTATGCTTATGGAGATGAACTTTCTATAGTTCCTTATGTTAAACATGAAATTGTTGCTATTGCACCCACGCATGATAGTCCTATTATCTTTTTGAATTCTCCAAACTACACTATATAGGAGAAGTTTGTGCTTATTAAGGATTATAGTGATGGGTTGCCTTTTACCATTGCACATGATAATTTTGATGAATGTGATATGCATGTGCTTGCTGCTCCTACTTGCAATTATTATGAGAGAGGAACTATATCTCCGCATCTTTATGTTTCCAATATGATAAAATTGCAAGAAAATGCTTATACTATGCATTGGCCTTTACTATGTGTGCATGAATTGTTCTCTTATGACATGCCCATGCATAGGAAGAGAGTTAGACTTCGTCATTGCTTGATATATGTTACCTTGTGCTCACTACTAAATTACAAATCATTGTTAATTAAAATTGGCTTTGATATACCTTGGGATCCGGGTGGATTCATTACTTGAGCACTATATGCCTAGCTTAATGGCTTTAAAGAAAGCGCTGCTAGGGAGACAACCCGGAAGTTTTAGAGAGTCATTTATTTCTGTTGTGTGCTTTCATATAGTCTAAAAACAAAAAAATAAAGAGGGGAACCCAAAACTTTTCAAAAAGGAAAGTGAAAGTGAGAAAGACAAGCATTGTTGAAGTGGGAGCTAGCCTTGAACTTTGTCCATGCTCGCGGAAACTTTGTGAATCTTGATTACAGAAACTTTTCAACAAAAATAATTATCCCCCTGTAAAATTCCATTGTATTACAAAAATAATGTGCTAAGGTTTGCCTTTAGGATGTTTACAATGCTTGTTGATTTTACATTTTTTACTGGAATGCCAAATGGTTCTGATTCTTTTTGCACTGTCTTTCCTACAAATTGTTTATTTTTCCTAATTTTGGTAGAATTTTTGGGGTACAGAAGTATGGTAAATGTTCAGATTGCTACAGACTGTTCTTTTTTTGACAGATTCTGTTTTTGATGCATAGTTTGCTTGTTTTGATGAAACTATCAATTTCTATCAGTGGATTAAGCCATAGAAAAGCTATATTACAGTAGACACAATGCAAAAACAAAATATGAATTGGTTTACAACAGTACCTAGAGTAGTGATTTGCTTTATTATACTAATGGAACTTACCGAGTTTTCTATTGAAGTTTTGTGTGGATGAAGTGTTTGATCGAGGAGGTCTCGATATGAGGAAAAGGAGGAGAGGCAAGAGCTCAAGCTTGGGGATGCCCAAGGCACCCCAAGTAAATATTCAAGGAGACTCAAGCGTCTAAGCTTGGGGATGCCCCATAAGGCATCCCCTCTTTCTTCAACAAGTATCGGTGTGTTTTCGGATTCGTTTCGTTCATGCGATATGTGCAAGTCTTTGAGCGTCTTTTGCATTCAGTTTTTACTTTTCTTTTATGAACCATGCTGGTATGAGATAGTCCTTGGTTTATTTATAGAATGCTCATTGCACCTCACTTAAATCTTTTGAGTATGGCTTTATAGAATGCTTCATATGCTTGACTTATATCATTTGAAGTTTGGATTGCCTATTTCTCTTCACATAGAAAACCGCCATTTGTAGAATGCTCTTTTGCTTCACTTATTAGAGCGTGGGCATATCTTTTGTAGAAAGAATTAAACTCTCTTGCTTCACTTATATCTATTTAGAGAGATGACAGTAATTGGTCATTCACATGGTTAGTCATAAAATCCTACATAAACTTGTAGATCGCTGAATATGATATGTTTGATTCCTTGCAATAGTTTTGCGATATAAAGGTGGTGATATTAGAGTCATGCTAGTGGGCTGTGGATTAGTAGAAATACTTGTGTTGAGGTTTGTGATTCCCGTAGCATGCACGTATGGTGAACCGTTATGTGATGAAGTCGGAGCAAGATTTATTTATTGATTGTCTTCCTTATGAGTGGCGGTCGGGGACGAGCGATGGTCTTTTCCTACCAATCTATCCCCCTAGGAGCATGCACGTAATACTTTGTTTCGATGACTAATAGATTTTTGCCATAAGTATATGAGTTCTTTATGACTAATGTTGAGTCCATGGATTATTCGCACTCTTACCCTTCCATCATTGCTAGCATCTTAGGTACCATGCATTGCCCTTTCTCACCTCAAGAGTTGGTGCAAACTTCGTCGGTGCATTCAAACCCCATGATACGATACGCTCTATCACACATAAGCCTCCTTATATCTTCCTCAAAACAGCCACCATACCTACCTATTATGGCATTTCTATGTCCATTACGAGATATATTGCCATGCAACTTCCATCATCATCATATACATGAGTTGAGCATTCATTGTCATATTGCTTTGCATGATCGTAAGATAGCTAGCATGATGTTTCCATGGCTTGTCCGTTTTTTGATGTCATTGCTACGCTAGATCATTGCACATCCCGGTACACCATCGGAGGCATTCATATAGAGTCATATCTTTGTTCTAGATATTGAGTTGTAAGTAAATATAAGTGTGATGATCATCATTATTAGAGCATTGCCCCAATGAGGAAAGGATGATGGAGACTATGATTCCCCCACAAGTCGGGATGAGACTCCGGACTTTATGAAAAATAAAAGAGGCCAAAGAAGCCCAAATAAAAAAAGAGGCCAAAGAAGCCCACCAAAAAAGAGAAAATAAAAAAATGAGAGAAAAAGAGAGAAGGGGCAATGTTACTATCCTTTTACCACACTTGTGCTTCAAATAGCACCATGTTCTTCATATAGAGAGTCTCTTGAGTTATCACTTTCATATACTTGTGGGAATTTTCTTTATAGAACTTGGCTTGTATATTCCGATGATGGGCTTCCTCAAATGCCCGAGGTCTTCATGAGCAAGCAAGTTGGATGCACAACCACTTAGTTTCAGTTTGAGCTTTCATACACTTATAGCTCTAGTGCATCCGTCCCATGGCAATCCCTACTCCTCGCATTGACATCAATTGATGGGCATCTCCATAGCCCATTGATTAGCCGCGTTGATGTGAGACTTTCTCCCTTTTTGTCTTCTCCACACAACCTCCACCATCATATTCTATTCCACCTATAGTGCTATGTCCATGGCTCACGCTCATGTATTGCGTGAAAGTTGAAAAGGTTTGAGAACATCAAAAATATGAAACAATTGCTTGGCTTGTCATCGGGGTTGTGCATGATTTGAATATTTTGTGTGATGAAGATGGAGCATAGCCATACTATATGATTTTGTAGGGATAACTTTCTTTGGCCATGTTGTGTTTGAAAAGACATGATTGCTTTATTTGTACGCTCGAAGTATTATTGTTCTTATGTCAAATGATAGACTATTGCTTTGAATCACTCATGTCTTAATATTCTAGCCCTGATTAGACATATGATCAAGATTATGCTAGGTAGCATTCCACATAAAAAATTATCTTTTTTATCATTTACCTACTCGAGGACGAGCAGGAATTAAGCTTGGGGATGCTGATACTTCTCCGTCATATCTATAATTTTTGATTGTTCCATGCCAATATTCTACAACTTTCATATATTTTGGCAACTTTTTATATTATTTTTGGGACTAGCGTATTGATCCAGTGCCCAGTGCCAGTTCCTGTTTGTTGCATGTTTAATGTTTCGCAGAAACCCCATATCAAACGGAGTCCAAACGGGATAAAAACGGATGGAGAATATTTTTGGAATATTTGGGAAATATGGGAGGAAGAATCAACGCGAGACGGTGCCCGAGGTGGCCACGAGGCAGGGGGCGCATCTGCCTATCCTGGGCGCACCCCTGACCCTCGTGGGCCCCTTGTAAGGCGGTTGCTGTTATTCTTTCGCTGCAAGAAAGCTAATTTTCGGAGAAAAACCTCAGCGACAGTTTCAACCCAATTGGAGTTACGGATCTCCGGATATAAAATAAACGGTGAAAGGGCAGAATCTGAGAACGCAGAAACAGAGAGAGACAGAGAGATAGGTCCAATCTCGGAGGGGCTCTCGCCCCTCCCACGCCATGGGAGCCAAGGACCAGAGGGGGAACCCTTCTCCCATCTAGGGAGAAGGTCAAGGAAGAAGAAGAAGAAGGGGGGCTCTCTCCCCCTTGCTTCCGGTGGCACCGGAACGCCGCCGGGGGCCATCATTATCACCGCGATCTGCACCAACACCACCGTCATCTTCACCAACATCTCCATCACCTTCCCCCTTCTATATTCAGCACTCCACTCTCCCGCAACCCGCTGTACCCTCTACTTGAACATGGTGCTTTATGATTCATATTATTATCCAATGATGTGTTGCCATCCTATGATGTCTGAGTAGATTTTCGTTGTCCTATCGTTGATTGATGTATTGCTATGATTGGTATGACTTGCATGTTTTATTATTGGTGCTGTCCTATGGTGCTCTCCGTGTCGTGCAAGCATGAGGGATCCTCGTTGTAGGGTTTGCAATATGTTCATGATTTGCTTATGGTGGGTGGCGGCGTGATGTGGCGAAGCACGCAACCTTAGTAAGTAGGTTGTTTGCGTATGTGATAAAGGGGACTTGATACTTTAATGCTATGGTTGGGTTTTACCTTAATGATCTTTAGTAGTTACGGATGCTTGCCAGAGTTCCAATCATAAGTGCATATGATCCAAGAAGAGAAAGTATGTTAGCTTATGCCTCTCCCTCAAATAAAATTGCAATAGTGATTATCGGTTTAGTAAAGTAGTCAATTGCTTAGGGACAATTTCACAACTCCTATCACCACTTTTCCACACTCACTATATTTACTTTATTGCTTCTGTAACATCCCAAAATTCTAAATTTTGGAATGTTATATTAAATAGATAGATTTGGTTGTTTGTTTGATTGTTTGCTTGATTGATTGACTGAAAGTGAGTGAAATTTGAAACATTTCGAAAGTTAAATGAGAGGGAATAAAAGGACTTTCCCAAACTTTCATTTTTGCATTTATGATCTCCTTGAATTCAAATTCTTTTCAAATACAAAACCCTTGAGAGAAGATGACATGACTTCTTCCATTTAAATAAATGAAAGGGGTTTTGAAAAGATTTGAATTTTATTTGGAAATATTTCCCAATTCACAAACTTTAAGCAACTCAATGATTTTGATGAGAGAAGATAAAATGACTTCTTCAAAACATACGAAATATGAGATGGAAGTTTAAAATAGTTCAAATTTGAAGTCCCTTTGAATTCATTTTCAATTTGGAGTTATTTTGGTTTTTATTCAAATTATTTTTATCCAAAAATAAATTACATGGAAATTAGGGTAAAATGATTCCCTACAGTAGAAAAATGTAGATAAACAAATTTGAAATTATTTTGTATTTTTAAAATGATTTTTATGAGGTTTTATTGCAACAGTAGCACTCTTTGCTTTATTCGAATTATTGTGGATATTATTTGACGTTACAAAAATTTTCATGCTGTAGGAAATCTGTTTCTGAAAATTGTGATATATAATATGCCTATATAAAATCTTTATTTTATTTTTGTTATTCAGTTTTCCTTAATGCTCTATTTAAAAAAATGTACTTGCGGCCCATAATTATTTGTCGCCCACGTGCGCAGCATAGTGGCATCGGGCGCCCCATCATTTTGTTTTTCTCCCCTACATGGGCCAGGCCCAGCCAGCCTTTTTTTTTTACTTAGGCCGAATTTTCTAAAAAAAAATTACAGCGCGCGGCCGGCCGAGGCGTTTAGGCCCGTGCGAGGCGTTTAGCCTTTTTCTTGTCTGTTTCGTTTATTTTTGTCTACGTTTAGTCCCATATTGCCTAGTCTTTGATCCCTAAGCCTCTTTTCTACCTATAAATATAGACCCATAGAGCTCCAAAAATCACCCGATTCGGGTTAAATCAATATATTTTGGTTTGATTAGATTCATTAAAGAAAATATATTTCTCCTCTTCGGCGGAAATTCGGGAAGTCGTCTCCTCTATCTGAAGTTGTTTTTTCCCTACCTTATAAATGTATCTCTTCGTATTTTTTTATAGATACTCCCGTAGCTTATTATGTTTAGACTAGTACGGTAGAATAATTAGATTTATAAATTAGTTCCTGTATTTACATTTTAGGACTAGAATTCTTTTAGTCATAGCCTTAATATTCCGTAAAACAGCTTGTCCCTGATTTTTCAAATAGCCATAACTTTTTACTCGTTCATCCAAATTAGATGAAACCAGTGCCCTACATTTTCTTCTTGATTCCACCTATCCAGTGAACCTATCCCAACAACTTTTTGAAATTTTACAATTTCGAAATTTGTTCAGATTCGTACTCAAATTTCTTTTGATCATATCTTTTTATCTGTACCTCCGTTTTCGATGAAACCAACGCCTAAATCTTCGTAATGATCCTCTCTGTCCAGTAAACCAACTTGAACATGTTTTTGAAAATTTAAAATTTGAGTTTAGTTCAGATTAGTATTCGATCTTGTTTCGTTTGTTTCTTGAGTTTCGTAGCTCCATTTGAGTTGATTCTTTTTGCAAATCGAAGCTCTTGACCTAAACTTTTCGATAAGGCCAAATTCACTTAATTTTGGTATTGTTAGAAAATTGTTTTATGCTGCAAGAGTAAATTGTTTGTTTTCGAAGTTTTCCGAGATCTTCTCTTCGATTCTTTTGCATGAGTGCTTATGTATGCAATTGCTTGCTCGCGATAGATTGACCGGAGTGTGACGAGTAGAACTATTAGGAATTATGAGTGTGAATCATCTTCATCAACCGTATAGGCAAGTTCACACTTTGATCATATCCCTTTCATACCCAGTTTTTGTGCATTAGTTTCAACCCTCAAACATTGCATGGTTCGGAGTTGATAACATGTGGGTATTGGGAAGTAGTTGATGAGGTAGAACCTATTGCCCTGTTTATTACCGAACCCTTGGGAGTTACTTCAACGTTGTGCTTACTGCTCTGCTATGCTCGTAGACGTGGTTTGGTTTTGAGAGAATTCATGACAGATGTCAGAGTTATTATTAATGGTTAACTTAAGGTGGCTACTTTAATACACATCTGGGTGGGATGGTTGGGGCACCTGGTACCCAAAGGTTTGCCGGAACCCGAGAACCCAAAGTGCTTGTCCAAGGGAATCCCGGAGGACCCGTGTGATTACCCTATGGAATGCCACCCATGCTCAAAGGGATCATAAGATTATCCATGCTAGAAACTTCCGTGTGCAGCCACAAGCCATTATGGGCTCTGGCATAGTTGAGTATGTTGCGTGAGCTCTTGAAGAGGTAGACTAACAGATGTAGGGGGTGTAGGTGGTACTGTGTCTCGGTCATCCGTTTCTCAAACACCTTGTAGTGCGAGAAATCCAACGGAGGCGATCGAGTCTTGTGGGGAAAGTGCGCAAACCTCTGCAGAGTGTACAAACTAATCATGGTTAGCCGTGTCCCCGGTTATGGACATCTTGAGTATCTGGATTCTTGGATTATCATGTTGATCTCATCACGTTACTTAAATAATTTGTTGGGCTGATGATTATTAATTTGGGATTGAGTTGGAGGAACCTTCTCAATATTTTTCAACAAACTTTGTAGTTAAATAAAATATATTCCTTTGTTGTAGGAAAAAATGGCTTTTCGCAAAAACATTATAACCATAGAGCTTTTCCACCATCCATATATGCATGTAGTGATAGTTATTATTCATCATTATCCTATGGTGTGAATTTTCCAGTACATTCAATGTACTGACCTACATGGTTGCAACGTGTCATGTTGCAGGATTTCTATCGACGAGTAAGTGATACGTTAGGGTTATGATTTCTACACTCAACCTTGCCGTTGGTGTTGATGGGAATCCGCAACCTTGTTGTTCTTCCGCTATTTTGGATTGAGGTAATAGTATTTATGTTACTTTATACATGTGATTTACATCTGTTATAAATCCTCGAGTACTGTGTGTGTCAGCATACCGATCCAGGGATGACACTTAAGCATAGAGACTTGATCCATTCGGGTCGGGTTGCTACAAGATGGTATCAGAGCACATGTTGACTGTAGGACGTGACCCTAGAGACTGGCAAGCCCATAGGAAAGATTTTCTCTACTATTTTATCTTCAAAAAGATCTCTTACCTCTCTTCTCTTCTGAGCTTATTCCAAATATTCCCTTTAGTGAGACCATACCCCTTTCCCCTTTTGACCACATGAAGATTCGGCTGATGAGACCAATTCAAGGAGTACAAGATATCAGACAACTAAGACCACTTTGGAATGAAGAGGATTTTACCGTGCATTATACTAATGGAAACTGCAACGGTTGAAGACTCCGAAGACTAGGAGAATTGGAAGGCTCTGAAGAATTCCCAGATTGGTATGACCTAGGAAAGCTACCCTTATGGAACTTGTGAGACTATTAGAGCTGTCAATACCCAAGATCAAGATGTCGGAGAAAGACCGGAACAAGGAGCATTCAAACTCAAAGTTTTTGTCAAGAAAACCATAAGGCAGGAGATATCAACTACAGAATGATAGCTCATGGCAATGACAAGGGAAGAAACACGGCTATCCATGATGTCATCGCCCGCTTATGCTATTGTTACCGAGCTGAGTTAAGCATGCATATGCATGGAAGGATTGGATGGTAGAAGACTGATGGAGCATCTGTCAGCAAAGGATGCAGTTCTAACCTTAGCTGGTGCATCACCAGGATCTAGAGTACTACATGAAGAAATTTTGAGGGACCTTTAGGAAGCCATATTTGACAAGGAGGCAATTCGAAACCAGAAGCCGAAAGTAGCCAAGTAGAGAGGAGCTAAACCTCGAGATACCGGAGATTTGTCGGGAACTGAAGGATAGTAGGACCATGGATCATGTCAAGTATGTTGAAACCCAGAAGTTTGGAACACAACTCCGGAATATTAAAGGACGTCATGAGAGACTTCGCGTCAACAGAGATGATCTGGCTAAAGAACTTGAGAAGGACAAGCATGATCAAAATAAGCCATCAGAGACATGAACAAGAAGAGTTTGGCGACTTTGAAGATTTATTGACCTTTAGAAGACCAAACCCCTATTATATACTTACGTAGATGCGACGTTTGTGAGCTTTCATTTGTTTGATGTTTTTCCGACAGCCACAAAAATAAAATGCCTTTCCAAAACTATTGTTTGTATTGTGTGTATCCCTCTCCATCTCTCTTATCTCACCCCAAAACCCCTGGAACCAATAGAGGATGAATGGAGATGAGCTCATATTATCTGGACCGATGAGACAATTGGAGACGGGCCGATGGATTCAGAACATGGAGGATCACATGAAGAATAACCCTATAGCCGGAAAGGATATGGCCCAGCATGCTCTTCAATGCTTTGAAAGAGGTGCTGCTACTTGGTGGAGGATGTACCAAAACATCAATGGATGGCAAGGAGTAACCACTTGGAAGGAATTTAAGTTGACCTTGCTAAAGTTTTGGTTTGTGTCCCCGAATTTGAAGCCTTATGGAAAGGATATGAAGAAACTCCATGCATGCAAGCTTTGTGGAGAAATAGGACACAACCATAAAGAACACGAGGATGAATGCCCTAATTGTGAAGGAAGTCACCCAGCTGAAGAATGCCCAACTAGGCAGATTACTTATTTCTTGTGTGAAGGAACTACCCACTACCCTGCTCAGTGTCACATTTACCCCATGGTACAGAGAACCATCCAGCAGAAGAAAAAAACAATGAAAGGAACCCTCAAGGAAACATTAGAAGAAACCGGTAATGAAGGAAGATGTCGAGTACACACACAAAGGAAAAAAAATTAAAGCCTGCACCAAGTCATGCTATTCATGTGGAGAAGAAGCACATCTCCCAGAATTGTCTGAATGGAGATCTAGTAGAATTCCCGACAGGGGAAGTAAAGTATGACCCACAGGAAATAGAAGCCTTGATTGGAATGGAAAAGCCCAGGAAGAGAAGTAGATTGGCTTCCAGGAAGGACCTGAGCCACATCACATGTTTCATGTGCAAGGAGTCAAGGCACTACTTCAGCGGTTGCCCAAAAAGGAAACCTCGGGACTTGTCAAAAGTAATATGTTTTCGCTGTAATGAAGCAGGGCACTTTGCCAGGGATTGTCCCAAAGAGAAGGAGGCTAGTGTTAAATAGTTGAGTCTGTGAGAAGTATAGTAGAAGTAGTAAGAACATTTTTATTATTGAGGTGTTGAGTTGAGGCCTGTAATGGAAATACATGAGATTGTAGTAATTGGAGAATCAATAAAGTTATCATTGTTGGTACAGATTTGGATTTTTATGAGTTGTTACTCTATGAAGAAAGATCTTGACCATTTTTGAGGATATGAGAAATATGGTCTACGGATGAATTGTAGCATTTTAAGCGTGGTAGTACCCAGTGAGGAGATTCGACCCCTGAAAAGGATAATGATGTTCCACGGAGTGGACCTTGGACAAACTAAGTACGAGTTTTATCTCGATATGTGGGATACCCCAAGAGTATGAAGGGATGAAGTACTGTTGGATATAAAGGAGATATAATGTTGGTAATATGGAGAAATTGTAACTCCAGGATGAGTCTGAGTAATCACGTCTTAGTTTGGTACCAATAGAAGGAAGGAAGACAGTACAGTTGGATGGATTTAAGAATGCTAGGAAGTTGGATGTTGGGATAGTGATCAGTTGCCCCGATGATGAGCTCAAGGTTTGCAAGTGATGAGGTGGACCATGACCCACAGGCCCCAGGACCTGCCAAGAAGCAAGCACACTCTTGCTGAAGGAAAAACCCTGGAAGAGGATATGCCTTTATCAGCAGACGTTTCTTAGGAGGATACGAAAACCTGAGAGTGGTGAAGGAACGATAGATGTTGTTTGGCTTGCAGAATCCATGGATGTATCCAAACTTGGTTCGTCGACAAGAGAAATTCTGAAATGCTTGTGAGGATGACCGAGTGTTAGAATGCGAGATTCACTAAACCATATACAAGATAATGATTTGGGTGCGGGATGGATTGATCACCATACCGACTTACTCTTATTATTCGCCTTGCTATATGGGAAGGTAAATCTGAGTGACTTACCTATAGTAGAGAGACTACGGTATTAAACCTTGTTTGGACCTTAGAATGGTATAGCAATTTTCCCTTGTACAAGGCAGCTTTTGCCAACCGTAGGTTATACGGTGAGGATCAACTAGACCCATTTCCTGCAAGAGAAACCATAAAAATTGTTGACCACCATGAGATATCGATAGTTGTTTAGTATTGGCGCCAGACACGTCAGCTAAGAAGACCCAGTCATGGAATAACCTTACCAAGATAAAATGACATAAGGAAAAAGGTTATGCCACTATCGGAAGAGCCCAGAGGAGGAATTATCTTGAAGATCTGGGAAGATCGACACTGTCAACAATAAGGATGGAGTATATGAGTTTTGATGGAACCGTAACAATGCTTCTAAGGGTGGTAGCAACCGAGACCCCCTGTGATGATTATGGATTTTGAGAAGACCCCAACTGTCGTGGTGGGCGCACGGCAGATGCCAAGGGATGGTTAAAGAGAGGAGGAGGCTCGAGGGTGCTGGTGGGCTCCAGAGGCGAGGTTGGCATGAGCGGGCGCGGGACGCCGGACATACCCAGGTTCGGGGCTCTTCGGATAGATAATACCCCTAGTCCTGCCGAGTGTAGTTGGATGATCGATAGTACAAGGTTGCTCCTGGAGCTGTATGAGGAGGAAGGAAGCTGGCCAAGGCTTAGGCTGCTCCTTCTCTCCGGTGTTGCGGCTTGGTGGCTAGTCCTATGGTTGCTTGCTCCGTCTGTTTCTCACCGGTAGCTTTGCATTACATGACCTTTTTCCCTGTAGGCGTGGGTTCCTAGGGGGGGGTTTATAGATCAACCCACCCAGGGTTACAATGGTAATATGCCGAGTCGGTGGGTCTGTTGTTGGTGTCAAAACCGGCGGATCTCGGGTAGGGGGTCCCGAACTGTGCGTCTAGGCGGATGGTAATAGGATACGAGGGACACGATGTTTTACCCAGGTTTAGGCCCTCTTGATGGAGGTAAAACCCTACGTCCTGCTTGATTAATATTGATGATGTGTATTACAAGAGTGGATCTACCACGAGATCAAGGAGGCTAAACCCTAGAAGCTAGCCTATGGTATGATTGTTGTAATGGATGTTGTGTCCTACGGACTAAAACCCTCCGGTTTATATAGACACCGGGGAGGGCTAGGGTTACACAGAGTCGGTTACAATGGTAGGAGATCTACATATCCGTATCGCCAAGCTTGCCTTCCACGCCAAGGAAAGTCCCATCCGGACACGGGACGGAGTCTTCAATCTTGTATCTTCGTAGTCTTGGAGTCCGTGGACGATGATAGTCCGCTGTCCCGACACCCCTAGTCCAGACTCTCGGTAGAGCCCCCTGAACACGCTTCGATGACGATAAGTCCGGCGTGCATAATGTTCGGCATTGCAAGGCGGGTTCCTCCTTTGAATAATCCATAGAAGATTGTGAACACCAGGATATTGTCCGGCTCTGCAAAATAAGTTCCACATTCCACCGTAGAGAGAATAATATGTGCACAAGTTCAATCTGCTGACGTATTCTACGGCATGACGTCACACCACTACCAAGCTTTTACTTGAATCGTTTTTTATTATACCACCTCAACGCGTTCAGCGAAGCGATTTCCTTGGCACGTCTTGTCAAAGCAGAGACCGTGTTCCCCTTATTCCGGGATTCTCATCAATACGGACGTGGGTAACCCAACCGCGCCATCGATGGTGGCGCTTTGGAGATAAGCGAGTTTTACCAGGCTGGTGGGGACGTATAGTTTCATCCGCCTATATATAAGGGGATAAGGATCCTCATTTTTACCTACGCCTTCTTCCTCCTTTGCTTATCCATCTCCAAGACTTTTCGAGCTCCAGCGCCCAAGTTCGCAAGATCTCATCTCAACCTTCTCCGACCATGTCCGCGCGGGAGGTAAATGGTTGGCCTCCACCGTTAAGGAGGAGCACATCGCCAAACTACGCAGACACCGAATACCTTTCCGGCGACATCGCGCACTGGCTGCCCGACAAGGGCAGCTCATCCCCACCCCTGTGCCCCATGAGAGGGTCGATTTCTCCCCACTTCCTCCGCGGACTAGGCTTTCCTCTTCACCCCTTTGTCCGGGGGCTCATGTTCTACTACGGCCTGGATTTCCATGATCTGGCGCCTAACTTCATCCTCAACATCTCGGCGTTTATCGTCGTGTGCGAGGCCTTCCTCTGCATCCAGCCCTACTTCGGCTTGTGGCTCAAGACCTTCAATGTCAAGCCGAAGGTAGTGAAGGGCACGCAGGCAGAGTGCGGAGGCGCCATGTTGGGCAAGTTGCCCAACATCCTCTGGTTCGAAGGGGCCTTCGTGGAATCTGTCAAGGGGTGGCAGTCGGGGTGGTTCTACATCACCGAGCCGCGCGACCCTAAGTGGGCGGCGGCCCCCGAGTTCAGATCTGGTATCCCTGTGCAGCTCACCTCCTGGAAAGAGAAGGGCTTGCTATGGGGTAATTCGAAGGAGCTGACGGGACTCCAAGCCTGTATCTAGAAGCTGGTGAACAAGAAGCTCAGGCTTGTTAATGTGGTCCAAGTCATGCTCGTCCGCCGGATTCTCCCATTCCAAGAACGAGCATTCAACCTGTGGGAGTTTGATCCGGCACAGCACCAGGCGCTGAGCGGGCTCTTCAACACGACGTACGAAGGCGCCTGGAGGGTGCTGTCAAGGGTGCCGAAGCCCCTGCATCCGTGACGGAAGATCGCGGATTTCACTCGCAGCATCTAGCTGACGAGGTAAGTGATTCTACCCCTTTACGGGACACTTGTTGTCAATAGTTCGACCCTAAGCGGGTTTCAATCTCCCTTTTCCTTTGACAGGAATGGATGAAGAAGGCCGAGCAGCTCATCTGCCCGGCTCCCATGCCGAAGACCCAGTGGGCGCCTGCCTAGCGGGTTGTTGGTTCCGCACCGCACGTGGTGCCGAGAAGAAGGCCAAGAAGGTGGCCACGGGTACTCGAAAGAGTTCCCGTTTTCAGGTGTCCGACAACTCCGAGGCGGATTCCTCCCCCAAAGATGAGGAGGAGGAAGAAGACTCTCTCCCAGAGGAGGGAGAGAGAAAGAGGAAGGCCTCCCCAACAGGTGAGGCCGAAGGGTCCAAGAAGGGAAGAACTATTCCCCCGGACAACTCCGCCAACACCAACGTTGGCGAAGAAGAGTGGCCCTCAAGGGCCAGGCCTCCGGCGAGATCGTAAGTATCCGGATTCCTAAGTGATTGATAATTTATTTTCATGTCACATAGTGTCCTTCTAATGCCGCATACTGCCTGCAGTCCGGCCGACGATGATCTCCCTGCTTCGTCGAGCGGGTCGTTGGCTCCGTTGGATGTGGATTCCATTCCGATCGCCTCCACCCCGCGCGCCGAGGACGCCGAGGTGGGATCGAGAGAGGACCCATCGAGGAGGCTCGGGCGCCGCAAGGCAGCCTCCGGACTTTGGCGCCGACTCCACACCGAACCCGCAGTGGTCCCGAGTCCGCACGCGCCCTTCGCAAGAAGGGCAAGATTGTGACACCGCAGCCCCGCCCAACCGGGGCGCCGGACAACTTGCTGGAGGCGCCAAAGGCGCTTCCATCGAGGAAGAACACCGCACTATCATGAGTGCGGTGATTGAAAATTCACCGTCAAGAGTGGGCTAACTGAAGCTCGCAGCAGCCTTCTAACAGCTTTGAGGTAAGAAGTTAAAATTATGTAATGTAATACCGCATAGACAGTAGCCCCTGATGCTCGGTTCGGTGTTCGGAAAGAAAAGCCGGACTGAGGATCTAAAGAAGATATACGCAGGGTTGCTAAAAATTATGTCAATATGGGTTTGCAGGCTACGCTGCTGACCTCTCGCCAGACCGATCATGGAGGTCGGTGCTTTGAAGCAGGACCTCGAGCGGTCCGAGCAAGAGCTCGGCCATGCCAAGAAGCAGCTCGAGGACAAAGAAGGTGAGTAACACCACTTTGAATAGCTACCTTACAGAAAAGGATTTAGGTTGCAAAAAAATAACAAGGATAATCATGGGGTACTGCAGGGGCCACGAACGAGGTGGCAACCCTGAAGGAGGTTGTGTCCGCGGCCAAACGCAATGCGGTCGCGGAACGGGCAGAGCGAGAGAAGCAGGAGGCGCGGGTGGCGGAAGTGCGGCAAGAGCTCCAGGCTCTCATGGAAAAGCATGAGAGTTTGGAGCGCGACTCAAAGACTCGAGAGTCCGAGCTTGCCTCAGCTCTCGAAAGTGCCAAAGCCGCCAAGGCCGAGGCCCATAAGGCCCTTCAGGAGGTTGAGGATGTGAAGAAAATAGCGGCGGGTAAGGAATTTTTCATGCAAAGCAAGCATGTTAATGTAAACTACCTGACACTTACCCGAATTCGGAGCTCTCCAGGGGCGTTTGCAGATCTGCCTCGCAGTGTATCCGATGCCGCCGCATTCTACCGTGGCGAGGAGGGGAGCTCAACGGAGAAGGTCTTCTAGTCTCAGTACGCTGAGGCCGGCCATCCGGTGCCCCCTAGCGACCAGCTGAAGCAGCTGGTCGAGCTCCATAAGGTAGCCGAGCAGGCCATGAAGGGCCTCATAGTCTGGCTGTGGCCTAGAGAGGCCATGCCTGGGAGCTACTTTGGCCTCGTGCGGCGGTTGGTGGATGTGTGCCCCTTGTTGGAGGTCGTCAAGCGCTCCGCCTGTATTGAAGGTGCTCGTCGGGCCCTTGCCCGCGCAAAAGTGCACTGGGGCAGGCTGGATGCGGAGAAGCTTATCACTGACGCGCCGCCAGCGGGCAAGGAGTATCGTATGCCCAAGATGTACTATACGACTATTCTGAAGGGTGCCCGCAAGATTGCGGATGAGTGCCCCAGAGATGTAATTATTGACTAGACTCGCTATGTATTAGCCTGTGCGCTGAAAACTTTGTTCATATGTGCTGAGCAACGCTTGTTTGATTTAAAATATTACCTTCTGTGCGGCCGTTTATAAAATCTGAGAGATGGCAAGTCATCGGCTTCAGCCCCCAAGCCACGAGTGTTGGGGTGTTCAGGATAAACTTGAGCACTCTTGTTCCCATTCTTGGGTCCATCTAGGGAGGCGCTCAACACAACGAACAAGGCAACCGGACTTATAATGCTTGAACACTCTCACTTAGCCATAGAATTCTATAATTTTAAATTTCGGCGAAGCCCCTAGTATTCGGAATACCGAGTTCAGGGCGCTATCCACGCCTTGGCCGGAAATTATCCGGTTCTTCGCTTGACGCGGCATAAGTTTTTAAGGACTCGAAAAGACCTCTCGAACAACGGCCAGTCTCTCGCCTTATCATGACAGTTAGTTTTAGCTTTCTCCACTGAGGCGCTCGCCCAGCTCAACCGGGGCGCAATCACAGTGGTTCTCCCAGTGCCACCTTAGCCGACAGAACGGAACGTAAGGTACCAAAACGTGGGAGCCGGGCAAACCCAACTATTGACCCAAGACATGATTCGGAGCCGATTCATATAATGCTATAAGTTCGGGGTGCCGCACTTGTGAAAGTGTTCGGACTTATCACACCACAATGTGGGGAACATAAGCCCCTGGTGTATTCGGCCGTACCAAAATATACGGGTGCAAGATGTCATTAGTGAACATATATGTAAAGTAATGCAATAACAGGCAAAAAGTGCTGCATTGTTTATTCAAGGGATTCTGCTATGAGTGCGGAATGATACAAATAGTGCGGTAAGCAAGGGATTGGACTAATTAAACATGTCCCCCTCCAGGGGTGGGCTGCGGACTGGTGTATATAATCAAATTTAATGCTCGTAATGGAGACCACCTGAGTGTTTGTTGCAGCCTTCTTCCCTCCCTGGCTGTTGCATCGTGAGTTCGGTGGGTTCACCGCCGGACAGGTCCTCTGGTGAACGGAGTCCTGTGTATACAAAGAAGGAAAATAATAAAAAAGAGCGACACACTTGTGAGCCCATGGTGTGGTCGATCCGCACTCTGGGTCTGTTGTGGTCGTGCCCCTCCCCCTAGGCCCATGGTATCTCCAGAGCGTAATGATGTACGCGGAGGGTAGGTGTTGCAATTATGCAAGGGCTGGGGTTGGGGCCGCATTGCTACGCGTGCTCGGATCGTGCCAGGTGGTCTTGGTTGATGTTGCTTCGGGCGCGTTTGGCCGTATCCGGACGTTTAACGGCCGGACTCGAAAATTGCCTTAGAAGGCTGCTCTGTACTTCTGCCGCGAGAGCCACTGTGTGTTCCTCCGTTCGGAGGGAGCGTTCCGTGTTTCCGTTGACCGTGATGACTCCACAAGGGCCTGGCATCTTGAGCTTGAGGTATGCGTAATGCGGCACCGCGTTGAACTTTGCGAACGCGGTTCGTCCGAGCAGAGCATGATAGCCGCTGCGAAACGGGACTATGTCGAAGATTAACTCCTCGCTCCGGAAATTGTCCGGGGATCCGAAGACCACTTCGGTGTGGTGAGCTGCATAATTGGCCTCAACACTGGTATGACGCCTTTAAAGGTCGTCTTTGTAGGTTTAATCCTTGAGGGGTCTATGCCCATCTTGCACACTGTATCCTGATAAAGCAAGTTCAGGCTACTGCCGCCGTCCATCAGGACTCTCGTGAGGTGAAATCCATCGACGATTGGGTCTAGAACCAATGTGGCGAATCCGCCATGGCGGATACTGGTCGGATGGTCTCTTCGATCGAAAGTGATCGGGCAAGAGGACCATGTATTAAACTTAGGGGCGACTGGCTCCATCGCATATACGTCCCTTAGTGCATGCTTCCGCTCCCTCTTGGGTATATGGGTTGCGTATATCATGTTTACTGTCCGCACTTGTGGGGGGAAACCCTTCTGTCCTCTACTGTTCGGCGGTTGGGTCTCTTCCTCGTCGTCGCTGTGCAGCCCCTTGTCGTTATTTTTGGCAATTAACTTGCCTGCCTGCTTAAATACCCAACAATCTCTGTTGGTGTGGTTAGCTGGTTTTTCGGGGGTGCCATGTATCTGGCATGAGCGGTCGAGTATTCGGTCCAAGTTGGACGGACCCGGAGTGGTTCTTTGAATGGCTTCTTCCGCGACCGGTTTAGAGCCTCGAATCCGGCGTTAATTGCCGTATCCTCCTTATCGTCGCTATTAACGTGGCGTTTATTTTTGCTTCGACGCGACCTGCCATTGTGGTCCTTAGTGTCCGGACTACCAGCATTTTTGCTGAGGTTGTTGCTGCGAGCTAGCCAGCTATCCTCTCCCGCACAAAAGCGGGTCATCAATGATGTGAGGGCTGCCATGGATTTCGGCTTTTCCTGTCCTAGGTGCCGGGCTAGCCACTCGTCGCGGATGTTATGTTTGAAGGCTGCGAGGGCCTCTGCATCCGGACAGTCGACGATTTGATTTTTCTTTGTTAAGAACCGTGTCCAGAATTGTCTGGCTGATTCGTCTGGCTGCTGGATTATGTGGCTTAGGTCATCGGCGTCTGATGGTCGCACATATGTGCCCTGGAAGTTGTCGAGGAATGCGGCTTCCAGGTCCTCCCAACACCCAATTGACTCTGCGGGAAGGTTGTTAAGCCAATGCCGAGCTGGTCCTTTAAGCTTGAGCGGGAGATACTTGATGGCGTGGAGATCGTCGCCGCGGGCCATATGGACGTGAAGGAGATAATCTTCGATCCAAACCGCGGGGTCTGTCGTGCCATCGTAGGATTCAATGTTTACGGGTTTAAACTTTAAACCCTTCAGGGATTTGATGATCCATTACTTCGTCAGTGAAGCATAGCGGGTGTGCGACGCCTCTGTATTGAGCCATATCACGACGTAGCTCAAGGGAGCGTTGTCTGCTGTGTTCGGCCCGGCCGGAGTTTGTGTATCCGGCTCGACGGTATTCGTCGTGGGTCGTGGGGCGCCCACGTGATCCATAGATAGATCTGGATTGTCTTGCCTTATCCTCCAATATATCCTGCAAGTCCGGCGCATTCCCCGTGGCCCGTACTCTTGAGCGATGCCGGGTGCGGTCTTGATGGAAGGCCCGATGCCTCTCTCTGCTGCGACCACGGGTGGTCGGTCGGCCGACAGCGCTGGTGATGAAGGTATGTATGCTTCCTCTTCTAATTGGGGGAGCAACTTGTGTTTTGGGTAGCTCTTGGAGGGGCGTTCGAGTTCATACTCTTCGGCCGCGAGGACCTCGGTCCATCTGTCGGCCAGCAGGTCTTGATCAGCTTGAAGCTGCTGCTGCTTTTTCTTTAGGCTATTTGTTGTGGCCATTAGCCTGCGTTTGAAACGCTCTTGTTCGACGGGATCCTCGGGCACGACGAATTTGTCATCGTTGAGGCTTGCCTCGTCTCCGGAGGGAGGTATGTAATTATCATCCTCGACCTCTTCGTCTGCCGCTCTCTCGTGAGGGCTTGCTTCTGCATCCTCCTGCGCTGAATCTTGTAGGAGGGGATTGTCTTCGGCACTCTCTGGGGTATTATTATCTCCTGTGCCGGAATCTCCATTCTTGCTGTGGCGGGATTTAGAGCGGCGCCGCTGACGCCGGCGCTTGAGTTGTTTCTTTAAGGAATCTGCCTTTGCTGCTTCTTCGCCGTCCCCATCTTTTGGGGTGTCCACCATGTATATGTCATATGATGAGGTGGTCTTCTATTGCCCTATAGGCGCTGGTTCTTGTTCGTCTCCGGCATCGTCGTCCATACCGTCGATGTCTTCGGAGTCATAGTCTAGCATGTCGGTGAGATCGTCGACAGTGGCTACAAAGTGGGAGGTGGGTGGGCTTTGAATTTCTTCGTCCTCCGCATCCCAACCATCCTGGCCATAATCCGGCCAGGGCTCTCCGGATAGCGAGAGATGCTTTAGCGAATTTAGAATGTCGCCAAAGGGTGAGTGCTGAAAGATGTCCGCAGCGGTGAACTCCATGATCGGCGCCCAATCGGATTCGATTGGCAGGGGCGCGGGAGGTTTGGAGTCCGGCAGGGAGTCCGGCACCTCGGAGTCATGAGCTTTATAGGGGACAAGGTCAGCGTTTGGCTCCATCACCGCGGAAGTTGCAACCCCCGAGGCGGTGTCCAGCCACCGGTCCTCGATCTGGGCGATCGGCTCCGGACTGAGGGCCGGAGCGGATTCGTGTGCGGCCACCAAGGCACTGTCCGGCGACAGAGCTAAATCATGCCCATCGTGACAGTGCGGCATGCTCGGCTGTGGCTCGAGTCCGTCGAAGATCAAGTCCCCGCGGATGTCGGCCGTGAAGTTTAGGCTTCCGAACCTGACCTGACGGCCAGGGGCGTAGCTTTTGATCTGCTCCAGATGGCCAAGTGAATTAGCCCGCAGTGCGAAGCCGCCGAACACAAAGATCTGTCCGGGGAGAAAAGTCTCACCCTGGACGGCGTTGTTGTTGATTGAAGAAGCCATTGAGCCTATCGGACGCGACGGAGGAACTCTCAATGAAAGCACCAATGTCGGTGTCAAACCGCGGATCTCGGTAGGGGCTCCCGAACTGTGCGTCTAGGCGGATGGTAACAGGAGACGAGGGACACGATGTTTTACCCAGGTTCGGGCCCTCTTGATGGAGGTAAAACCCTACGTCCTGCTTGATTAATATTGATGATGTGTATTACAAGAGTGGATCTACCACGAGATCAAGGAGGCTAAACCCTAGAAGCTAGCCTATGGTATGATTGTTGTAATGGATGTTGTGTCCTACGGACTAAAACCCTCCGGTTTATATAGACACCGGAGAGGGCTAGGGTTACACAGAGTCGGTTACAATGGTAGGAGATCTACATATCCGTATGCCAAGCTTGCCTTCCACGCCAAGGAAAGTCCCATCCGGACACGGGACGGAGTCTTCAATCTTGTATCTTCGTAGTCTTGGAGTCCGGCGGACGATGATAGTCCGGCTGTCCGGACACCCCCTAGTCTAGGACTCCCTCATCCGTATTGTCGGTGTCCAGGATGTCGGGCTGGGTCCCGCTTGAGGGCTTGTGGTTCGCCGGGTTCCCCTAGGTGCGGGCCCTGCGTGCCTAGGGGAACTGTGCGCCGTCTTGTCGATCGTCAGGGTGTGGCCGAGTCGAGTCGTGTACAGTGCTTTCCATCAGGCTGCCGCTTGCTGTCGTCAGCGGCGAGGGAGGAAGCACTGTTGCCACGCCAACCCTGGTCAGCGGGTAGGTAAGGGGCACTGTTGCCACACTTCGGCTGACCATAGGCATGGGTGAAAACACTATTGTCTTGGCCATCGGTGATTGACGTCTCGTCCCATCGTATGGCCTAGACGGGACGGGTGCTTGACCCGTGGCTGGATTGCACCGCACGCCACGGGTGGGGTCGGCTAGTTGGGGAAGCCTTGGTCGTGTCGGGTTCGGCCGCCTTGCGCCAGTTGCTGAGTCCGGATCGACATACCTTACCGGGTCGGAGGGTTTGGCCGGGCTGCGGGCCTCGCCGGGTCGAGCGACCTGGCCAGGCGCATGCCGGTTTTGTGGGGCGATGCGGGCCCCACCGTTTTTGAAGAGGATCCGGATTTCGTTGCATGCCCGGGGTTCATCCCCCCGACAGTAGTCCCCGAAGCTGTGAAGGTCCGCCATCCTTGGATGAGTGGGCCTTTGCAGTTTCCCCCTTGAGCAAGGCGGATTCTGCGAGCGCCGGGTCCGGCAACACCCACTGTGTGCCGGTTTTCTCGCAAACCGGATCGCGGCATCTCGGTCGTGGCGGGAACCAAGGAGTCCGTCGAATTTTGGGGCAATCCCTCAGGCTTTGCACGGGCGCCACATGGCGGCCGAAGCCGGAGGGGCCTGACAGACCACGCGCGTGATGGGACTGGATGACGGGCTAGGGCCCGCCATCGCGCGCCCTTGGCCCACGCGCGTGGATTTATTGCAGCGTCTGGGGGCCGGTTGCACTTCCCCAAGCAGTTACTGTGCGTGTACGTGCACACTTATTGCGGGGTAGTGGAACGGGCGCGTGCAGACGATCCCACTCCCCCACGTTTGAACCGAGGGCTATAAATCAGGGGGGCATGGGGGCGGCAGACATTATTCTCGCTCGCGCCCTCCTGTCCCTTTGCTTTCGCCCTGCCCTTTGCAACCGATGTACCGCGGCGCCCGCTGCTCCAAGCAGAGCTTCCTCCGTCGTCCATCTTCGTCATCCTCTTCTTCTGATCATGTCGCTGCCGTCGGGCTCCTGGATGGGCTCGAACGTCGCCGCCGATGACATCACCCGGCTCCGGGCGTCGCGGTGCCTGCCGTGGGAGACAGACGTCAGTGTTCGCCTGCCGTGCGGTGAGCAGAGGCCTCGGCCTGAGGAGCAGGAGTGCGTGGTCTTCCTCATGCACTTCGAGCATGGATTTGGGTTGCCGGCGAGCGCCTTCTTCCGCGCGTTCTTGGAGTTCTTCGGGCTCCAGCCGCACCATCTTAGCACTGGCGCCATCGTCCAGCTTTCCCGATTCGTCATGCTCTGCAAGGGGCACCTGGGGGTCGAGCCCACGATTGACCTCTGGGCACGCTTCTTCTCCTTGAAGCAGCAGGGCCCGTCAGCCGGGAGATCGCCGACTGTGGCGCCGCCGTCATCTCGAAGCGGTCAGGGGCGGATTTCCCCAAGATTCCGTTGGAGGATTCTGCCAAGAAGTGGAAGAACTCTTTCTGCTATGTCCGCAACCAAGCGCGGACCACATCCATCTTCTGCCCTTCGCCATCGCGCTGCCGCGGGCAAAGACGAACTGGGGCTACTCGCTCCAGCGCCCGTCGCAGGAGATCATCAATCTCTGCGAGTGGGTGACGGTGATGAGGACGCAGGAGGGGCTCACCGGGTAGTGCAGGTAGTTCTGCTTGGAGATGGAGAGCACCTCGCTCAGTTAGTAGACTAGACGCCGGACGGCTTGGGAGTTACTTCAGCGTTATGCTTACTGCTATGCTATGCTCGTAGACGTGGTTTGGTTTTGAGAGAATTCATGACAGATGTGAGAGTTATTATTAATGGTTAACTTAAGGTGGCTACTTTAATACACATCTGGGTGATATGGTTGGGGCACCCTGCAGTACCCAGTGGTTTGCCCGGGCACGTGGAGAACCCAGTGCTTGCCCAAGGGAATCCCGGAGGACCTGTGTGATTACCCTATGGAATGCCACCCAGGCTCAAAGGCATCATAAGATTATTCATGCTAGAAACTTTCGTGTGCAGCCACAAGCCATTATGGGCTCTGGCATAGTATGTTGTGTGAGCTCTTGAAGAGGTAGACTAGCAGATGTAGGGGGTGTAGGTGGTATTGTCTACCCAGAGTAAAGAGTTAATGCATCTTAAAGACTGTGTCTCGGTCATCCGTTTCTCAAACACCTTGTAGTGCGAGAAATCCAACGGAGGCGATCGAGTCCTGTGGGGAAAGTGCGCAAACCTCTGCAGAGTGTACAAACTAATCATGGTTAGCCGTGTCCCTGGTTATGGACATCTTGAGTATCTGGATTCTTGGATTATCATGCTGATCTCATCACGTTACTTAAATAATTTGTTGGGCTGATGATTATTAATTTGGGATTGAGTTGGAGGAACCTTCTCAATATTTTTCAACAAACTTTGTAGTTAAATAAAATATATTCCTTTGTTGTAGGAAAAAATTGGTTTTTCGCAAAAACATTATAACCATAGAGCTTTTCCACCAGCCATATATGCATGTAGTGATAGTTATTATTCATCATTATCCTATGGTGTGAATTTGCCAGTACATTCAATGTACTGACCTACATGGCTACAATGTCTCATGTTGTAGGATTTCTATCGACGAGTAAGTGATACGTTAGGGTTATGATTTCTACATTCAGCCTTGCCGTTGGTGTTGATGGGAATCCACAACCTTGTTGTTCTTCCGCTATTTTGGATTGAGGTAATAGTATTTATGTTACTTTATACATGTGATTTACCTCTGTTATAAATCCTCGAGTACTATGTGTGTCAGCATACCGATCCAGGGATGACACCTAAGCACAGAGACTTGATCCATTCGGATCGGGTCGCTACAGCTTCTTTATCTAAACAACCCCTACTTTTTATTTACGTGCTCATTATATTCTTGCAAACCTATCCAACAACACCTACAAAGTACTTCTAGTTTCATACTTGTTCTAGGTAAAGCAAACACTAAGCGTGCGTAGAGTCGTATCAGTGGCAGATAGGACTTGAGAGAATATTTGTTCTACCTTTAGCTCCTCGTTGGGTTCGACACTCTTACTTATCGAAAGAGGCTACAATTATCCCCTACACTTGTGGGTTATCAGTAGTTGCAGATGCTTGCTAATAGTTCCAATCATAAGTGCATAGAATTCCAAGTCAAGGATGAAATGCTAGCAGTGGCCTCTCCCACATAAAACTTGCTATCGGTCTAGTAAAGTAGTCAATTGCCTAGGCACAATTCCGCAACTCCTACCACCACTTTTCCACACTCGCTATACTAACTTTATTGTGTCCTTATCTAAACAGCCCCTAGTTTTTATTTACGTGCTCTTTATATTCTTGTAAACCTATCCAACAACACCTACAAAGTCTTTCTAGTTTCATACTTGTTTTAGGTAAAGCAAACATTAAGCGTGCGTAGATTTGTATCGGTGGTCGATAGAACTTGAGGGAATATTTGTTCTACCTTTAGCTCCTCGTTGGGTTCGACACTCTTACTTATCGAAAGAGGCTACAATTGATCCCCTATACTTGTGGGTTATTAGGGTCCAAGTGAACAAAGTCAGATGACTGAGGTGATGCTCAACCAAATCCTATGTCTTCAAGCAAAGACATTGAGAGCAAATCTTATCCTGAGCTAGATGAGTCATCTTTGCTTGTAGCCCAAGCCAAGCTGCCGCGTGTGTTTGAAATCCGACCGTTCGACACGTGTCGGTTCCTTAGTGATCCAAGGTCATTTCAGACATATTAGGTCGGGTTGCCACTTGGCTATAAATAGCCCACCCCCTATAGCATAAATTGGTGGCTGCTCAGAGTTAGTGCACGACTTTTGTCGTTTGAGAGAAATCCACCTCTGAAACCTTTGAGAGAGAGATCCTTGCGAGGACAAAGCCCAAAACACCCAGAGCCAAAGAGTGTTAGGCATCATTGAAGTCTTTTTGTACGCGTGATGTGAAGACTTGTTACACTTGAGGACTCTGCATCCTCTAGCCGGTTAGGCATCACGTTCTGAGGATCCAAGAGTCATTGTGGATTGCCCGTGAACGAGGTCTGTGAAGGTTCGGAAGTCTACCTTGAAGACTTACCTGAGTGATAGGGAGAGGACTAAGTGTTCTTAGCTCTAGGGGAATAAGGTGAAGACACAGTCTTCTGAGTTCAATCTCAGCCTCCCTAACAAGACGTACAATTGTCACGGCAACTGGAAATGGTCTACCAAATCCTTGTCTTCACCAAGCAACTGGTTCTATCCCCTACACTCCTTACTTTTCAGTTTGTCTTCGTGAAGTCATTGCTTGCCTGATCCATTTGACTTTACTGTGTGAAGACATATAACTGTTTGGATTCGTATTGTCTTCCATTCTGATCCTGTGTACCTAGTTACTGTTAGTCTTCGTGCTTTCACTGAACTGCTTGCTTGACTATTGCTTGTCTAGTGTAGTTCACATTCCGCTGCATATCATATAGGTTTAGATTAAATATTTGTCTTCAAAGCCCTCGTGTTTTGAAGACTTCCATAAAAATTGCCTATTCACCCCCCTCTAGTCGATAACTAGCACTTTCAGATGGTGACACATTCCCTCTCGGAACCACGAGCCTTCTTGAGAGAAGCTCCTGTTTGCAAGAAGCTTATACAAAGCTTGTCCCAATTCGTCCAAAAAATTTACAACGTCATATTGGTGCCATGTCATGACACCATGCCAAGTTTCATGATTTTCATGCGTGTTTTTGATTTACAGGAATTTAAAACCAAGTTTCTCAATGTTTCCGGCCGAGCCACGACGCCCAGATGTTTGAATTTCATTCCCATTTCTTGCGTGGGGCCTACAATTTTACCCATGGACACACATGTGATTTTTTCAGCCAACTTTGGTGTACTGGAGCATGTGCTTGTAGTTCTATTTGAATTATGTGCATTAAATGCCCAGAAAATCAATTAATGTATAAAAAGGCCAAACGAACCTAGAATAATTCCAAATTTTAACACGACACTCATATAGTTCAATGTTGGCTCTATAAAAAATCAAGAGGGGGGGCGGCGTATGTCGTTCTGCACACAAAGGTGTCTCGTTCCCTTTCAGAACCACGAGCCTTCTTGAGAGAAGCTCCAATTTGCAAAAGCTTATACCAAAACTTGTCCCAATTCGGCCAAAAAATTTACCACAACATGTTGGTGCCATGACATGACACCATGTTAAGTTTCATGATTTTCATGCATGTTTTGGATTTATAGGAATTTAAAAATAAAGTTTCTCAATGTTTTCGGCCAAGCCACGATGCCCATATGTTTGAATTTCATACCATTTCTTGCGTGAGACCTAGAAATTCACCCAAGGACACAGATGTGATTTTTCAACCAACTTTGGTGCACTAGAGCATGTGCTTGTAGTGAAAATTTGAATTAGGCACATTAAATGCCCAAAAACTCAATTAATGTATAAAAAAGGCCGAACAAACCCGAAATAATTGCAAATTTTAACACGACACTCATATAGTCCTATGTTTTCTCTGTAAAAAAATCAAGAAGGCGCGGGGGGGGGAACATATGTCGTTCCGCACACAAAGGTGACACGTTCCCTCCCGGAATCATGAACCTTTTTGAGAGAAGGTCCGGTTTGCAAGAAGCTTATATCAAAACTTGTCCCAATTCGGCCAAAAAATTTAGCACAAGTGTTAGCCGGGTTGCATAGGACTATGTTTGCAAGAAGTTTAAACTTGTCCCAATTCGGCCAAATTTTAACACGACACTCATATAGTTCTATGTTTGCAGGAAGTTTAAACCGTTTGCATAGGACATCTCTGCACTAGTGTTAGCCGAGTTGAGCTTGATGCCAAAAGTGCATAAGTTTGCGAAGGTCTCGGCGATGTCAGTCAGGAGGTCGGAACCTTTCCTGGACTTGACCACGATGTCATTCATATAGGCCTCCATGCTTCGTCTGATTTGTTTACGCAAGCACTTCTGAATCATGCGCTAAAACGTGGCCCCAAATTTTTTCAACCCGAATGGCATAGTGATATAGCAAAAACACCTGAATGGGGTGATGAACGCTATTTTTATTTCATTGGGACCATACATTTGGATCTGGTGGTACCGAGAGTATGCATCTAGAAACGATAATCGCTCACACATGTCACTAGAATCTACTATCTAATCTATGCGAGGGAGGGGGAAATGATCCTTCAGGCAGGCCCAATTGATGTGTTTAAAATCAATAGACATTCCGATGGAGTTATTCTTCTTCAGCACCATGATGACATTGGCAAGCCACTCGGAGTGGTACACCTCTCGGATGAATTCGGCGGCTAAGAGTTGTGCTATCTCCTGGCCAATTGCCTTGTGCTTCTTAGTGGAGGATCATCGAAGGTGCTCCTTGACAGGCCTCATCTTGGAGTCGACACAGAGCCTCTGCTCAGCCAGTTCCCTAGGAACACCCGACATGTCAGAGGGCTTTCCATCCAAAGATGTCCCAGTTCTCACGGAGGAACTGGACGATCTCGCCTTCCTATTTGCTGTCAAGGGTGGTGGAGATGTTGGTTGGAGCGGCATTCAGATCGTCAGGATAAATATGCACCGGCTTCATCTCTCCTGCCGACTGGAAAGTGGATTCCACAGACGGCTTTTTTGTCTTCAGCAGCTCAGTCGAATCTGCTGCTTTCTGGTACTCATCCAGCTTGGCCATTGCCACCTATTCATCAGCGATCCGGGAGCCCTTTTGGAGACATTCTTTGGCCAACTTCTGATTGCCCGTGATAGTGATCACACCCTTCGGTCATGGCATCTTAAGTTTAACATACATGTAACATGGATGGGCCATGAAATGTGCGTAGCCAGGCCTACCCAAGATGGCGTGGTAAGCACTCCGGAAGTCTACCACCTCGAAAGTTAGCCGTTTCTTTTTGAAGTTCTTCTCTTCACCGAATACGACGTCGAGGGTGATCTGTCCGAGTGATTTGGCCTTCTTCCCGGGGATTACCCCATCAAATTGCATATTTCACTTGCTGAGTCGGGACATCGGAATGCCCATTGCCTCCAGCGTGTCAGCGTAAATAATGTTGAGCCCGCTGCCACCGCCCGTTAGGACTTTGCGCAACCGGACTCCTCCAACAACCGGGTCAACCACCAAAGCCTGCAATCCGGGGGTCGGTATGTGGGCTGGGTGGTTTGACTGATCGAAAGTCACTGGCGTCTTGGACCAGTCAAGATATTTGGGGGCAGTCAGGACTGCCATGTTAACCTCTCGGTTGATAACCTTGAGGTGACTCTTGCTTTTGATGTCGGTGAAGATCATCAAGACTTTTTCGATGTTGGGGTACCCAGAAGTACCTTTGCCTGCGTCGTCATCGTCATCATCTTCATCCTTTTCCCTAGAGGAATCTTGTCGTGCTCTTTGTCGGTGTCAAAACCGGTGGATCTCGGGTAGGGGGTCCCGAACTGTGCGTCTAAGGCTGATGGTAACAGGAGGCGGGGAACACGATATTTACCCAGGTCCGGGCCCTCTCTATGGAGGTATGATGACCCACAAGTGTAGGGGATCTATCGTAGTCCTTTCGATAAGTAAGAGTGTCCAACCGAATGAGGAGCAGAAGGAAATGACAAGCGGTTTTCAGTAAGGTATTCTCTGCAAGCACTGAAATTATCGGTAACAGATAGTTTTGTGATAAGGTAATTTGTAACGGGTAACAAGCAATGAAAGTAAATAAGGTGCAGCAAGGTGGCCCAATCCTTTTTGTAGAAAAGGACAAGCCTGGACAAATTCTTATATAGAGAAAAGCGCTCCCGAGGACACATGGGAATTATCGTCAAGCTAGTTTTCATCACGCTCATAAGATTCGCGTTCGTTACTTTGATAATTTGATATGTGGGTGGACCGGTACTTGGGTACTGCCCTTTCTTGGACAAGCATCCCACTTATGATTAACCCCTATTGCAAGCATCTGCAACTACAAAAGAAGTATTAAGGTAAACCTAACCATAGCATGAAACATAAGGATCCAAATCAGCCCCTTACGAAGCAACGCATAAACTAGGGTTTAAGCTTCTGTCACTCTAGCAACCCATCATCTACTTATTACTTCCCAATGCCTTCCTCTAGGCCCAAAAAATGGTGAAGTGTCATGAAGTTGACGTTCACATAACACCACCAGAGGAGAGACAACATACATCTCATCAAAATATCAAACGAATACCAAATTCACATGACTACTTATAGCAAGACTTCACCCATGTGCTCAGGTACAAACGTAACTACTCACAAATCATATTCATGTTCATAATCATAGGGATATTAATATGCATTAAGGATCTAAACATATGATCTTCCACCGAATAAACCAACTAGCATCAACTACAAGGAGTAATCAACACTACTAGTAACACACACGTACCAATCTGAGGTTTTGGGACAAAGATTGGATACAAGATATGAACTAGGGTTTGAGAGGAGATGGTGCTGGTGAAGATGTTGATGGAAATTGACCCCCTCCCGATGAGAGGATCGATGGTGATGACAATGGTGATGATTTCCCCCTCCCGGAGGGATGTTTCCCCGGCAGAACAGCTCTGCCGGAGCCTTAGATTGGTTCCGCCAAGGTTCCGCCTCGTGGCGTGATGACCCACAAGTGTAGGGGATCTATCGTAGTGCTTTCGATAACTAAGAGTGTCGAACCCAACATGGAGCAGAAGGAAATGACAAGCGGTTTTCAGTAAGGTATTCTCTGCAAGCACTGAAGTTATCGGTAACAGATAGTTTTGTGATAAGGTAATTTGTAACGGGTAACAAGCAACGAAAGTAAATAAGGTGTTGCAAGGTGGCCCAATCCTTTTTGTAGCAAAGTACAAGCCTGGACAAATTCTTATATAGAGACAAGAGCTCTCGAGGACACATGAGAATTATCGTCAAGCTAGTTCTCATCACGCTCATATGATTCGCATTCGTTACTTTGATAATTTGATATGTGGGTGGACCGGTGCTTGGGTTCTGCCCTTTCTTGGACAAGCATCCCACTTATGATTAACCCCTATTGCAAGCATCCACAACTACAAAACAAGTATTAAGGTAAACCTAACCATAGCATGAAACATATGGATCCAAATCAGCCCCTTACGAAGCAACACATAAACTAGGGTTTAAGCTTCTGTCACTCTAGCAACCCATCATCTACTTATTACTTCCCAATGCCTTTCTATAGGCCCAAACAATGGTGAAGTATCATGTAGTCGACGTTCACATAACACCACTAGAGGAAAGACACCATACATCTCATCAAAATATCGAATGAATACCAAATTCACATGACTACTTATAGCAAGACTTCTCCCATGTCCTCGGGATGACCCCCTCCGGATGAGAGGATAGTTTGTGATGACGACAGTGATGATTTCCCCCTCCCGGAGGGATGTTTCCCCGGCAGAACATCTCCGCCCGAGCCCTAGATTGGCTCCGCCTCGTGGCGGCGGTGTTTCGTCCCGAAAGCTTTTTTTGAGTTTTTTTTTCAGGGTAAAAGACTTCATATAGTAGAAGATGGTGACCGGAAGGCTGCCAGGGGGCCCACGTGGCAGGGGGCGTGCACAAGGGGGTAGGGCGCGCCCCCCACCCTTGTGGACGGTGGGTGGATCCTCTCTGGTATTTCTTCCGCTCAGTATTTTTTATTAATTCCATAAATGAATTTCGTGGAGTTTCAGGACTTTTGGTGTTGTGCAGAATAGGTCTCTAATATTTGCTCTTTTTCCAGCCAAAATTCCAGCTTCCGGCGTTCTCCCTCTTCATGTAAACCTTGTAAAATAAGAGAGAATAGGCATAAGTATTGTGACATAACGTGTAATAACAGCCCATAATGCAATAAATATCGATATAAAAGCATGGTGCAAAATGGACGTATCAACTCCCCCAAGCTTAGACCTTGCTTGCCCTCAAGCGAAAGCCGATATCGAAAAATATGTCCACATGTTTAGAGATAGAGGTGTCGATAAAATAAAATACGGACATGAGGGCATCATGATCATCCTTATAACAGCAACATATATATATATATATTGTCATATGATTTCTTATGGTAAAGTAACAATCTATTCACAATGTCAAGTATGAATCAGAAACTTCATTGAAAACTAACAACTATGGTCTTGGTCATTGAAGCAATTGCAATTTATCATAACATCAGAAAGAGTGAATATAAGAGCTTTTCAGCAAGTCCACATACTCAACTATCATTTTGTATTTCATAATTGCTAACACTCACGCAATACTTACGGGTATGGAGTTTTAATCGGACACAGAGAAAGATAGGGGCTTATAGTGTTGCGTCCCAACTTTTTGCCTCAAGGGTAATGTCAACAATAATAGTTCATGCTAACTTACATCCAATTGGATATATATATATCAGGATCTTTCCAACACAGGGTGCTTGCCAAAGGATAAAATGTAAAAAGGAAAGGTGGAGATCACCATGACTCTTAATGTATAAGGCAAGAATAAAAGATAGGCCCTTCGGAGAGGGAAGCAGGGGTTGTCATGTGCTTTTATGGTTGGATGCACGAAATCTTAATGCAAAAGAATGTCACTTTATATTGCCACTTCTGGTGTGGACCTTTATTATGCAGTCTGTCGCTTTTATTGCTTCCATATCACAAGATCGTATAAATCTTATTTTCTCCACACTAATAAGTCATACATATTTAGAGAGCAATTTTTATTGCATGCAACATGACAACTTACTTGAAGGATCTTACTCAATCCATAGTTAGGTATGGTGGACTCTCATGGCAAAACTGGGTTTAAGGATATTTTGGAAGCACAAGTAGTATCTCTACTTGGTGCAAAGAATTTGGCTAGCGTGAGGGGGAAAGGCAAGCTCAACATGTTGGATGATCCATGACAATATACTTTATTTTGGATATAAGAAAACATAACCCATTACGTTGTCTTCCTTGTCCAACATGAACTCTTTAGCATGTCATATTTTAATGAGTGCTCACAATCATGAAAGATGTACAAGATAGTATATTTATATGTGAAAACCTCTCTTTATTTATTACTTCCTATTAATTGCAACGATGACCAAAACTATGTTTGTCAATTCTCAACAACTTTTAATAATCATACTTTTTATATGTGAAGTCATTACTCTCCATAAGATCAATATGATCTCTTTATTTCTTTTTATTCTTTCTTTTTATTTTATTCCCTCAAGATCAAAGTAAGATAATCAAGCCCTTGACTCAACACTAATCTTTATTATATACAGCTCACGGACTCGATTACATAGAAGGATCATAAGGCAAAACTCAAAACTAAATCATACAAATTTTTTATTCTACTAGATCAAGATATTACTAAAAGGACCAAACTAAGAAAAACAGTAAAGATAGGAGTGTGATGGTGATACGATACCGGGGCACCTCCCCCAAGCTTGGCAATTGCCAAGGGGAGTGCCCATACCCATGTGATTATGTCTATTTCTTCAGAGGTGGTGATGATGGAGTTGTTGATGATGTAGTCTTGTTCTCCATCTTCCAAGGCATAGGCTCGCCATCATAGAAGGATGATCGAGTCTCCAGGATCCTCAAATCTGTAGCCAAACTCATCCTCTTGAATTTATATTCATACTCACAGTTTTGGTTTTGCAGGTCATAGATCTGGGCTTGGAGGTGCTCGATTCTCATGAAGCTTGAAGATGGTCTCCCCAATGTTCTTGGCATCCTACTTGTGGTTGTTGGTGAACTCCACGATCATCATGTGGTTGACGTCGAGTCCGCGTTCCATCATCCCTTGGCACTTGTAAACTTGTTGTTCCATTGCTTTGAGTCTTGTCTCCACGCTTCCGGTCCTCCTTGGTCCCTCAACATCGCGGATGTGCAGCACCCCCTCATGCATCTCAATGGTTTGAGGGTGTTGCAACACCTCTGCGAGCTAGGGGTTGATGACCTTCTCGAAAAACTTGTCCTTGGGGGTGCTTGAAGATGTCATTGTGATCTAGATCTGTCAGAAAAACAGCTCGAAACAAAGACAGAGGATGTTTGCGTGATACAGTGGTCAAAAACTTCGAGGGATTATATAATGAATTTTTACCGACCAAAAGAAGCATCATGCAAGAAAACGGAGTCCGGAGAGCACACGAGGTTCCCACGAGGCAGGGGGCACACCCAAGGGGTAGGGCGCGCCCTCCACCCTCGTGGACACCTCGTGTCCTTCCTGGACCACTTTCCTATTTTCCTATTTTCTTAAATATTCCAAAACGGAGAAAAACTGCTATTAGAACTGTTTTGGAGTCGGTTTACTTACCGTACCACATACCTATTCCTTTTCGGAATCTGAAACGTTCTAGAAAGTGTCCCTTATGTATTCCGCCAGGGTTACGGTTTCAATAACATTGGTTTCAACACATAATCACCTACATTAAACTCACGCTCTTGTATCCTTTTGTCATGCCATCTTTTAACCTTTTCTTTAAACAGTTTGGCATTCTAATAGGCTTGAGTTCTCCATTCATCAAGTGAGCTAATATCAAATAACCTCTTCTCACCGGCAAGTTTCAAATCATAATTGAGCTCTTTAATGGCCCAATATGCCTTATGTTCTAGTTCAAGAGGTAAGTGACATGCTTTTCCATAAACCATGTTATATGGAGACATAGCCATAGGATTTCTATATGCTGTTCTATAAGCCCATAATGCATCATCAAGTGTCTTGGACCAATTCTTTCTAGATCTATTAATAGTCTTTTGCAAAATCAATTTAAGCTCTTTGTTACTCAGTTCTACTTGGCCACTAGACTGTGGGTGATATGGAGATTCAATTCTATGATTAACATCATACTTAGCAAGCATTTTACGAAAGCACCATGAATAAAATGTGAACCACCATTAGTCATTAGGTATCTAGGGACTCCAAACCTCAGAAAAATAACTTCTTTAAGCATCTTAATAGAGGTGTTATGATCATCACTGCTAGTTGGAATAGCTTCTACCCACTTAGTAACGTAAAATATGTGCATGCCCATTAGAGGAAGGAAATGGTCCCATATAATCAAAGCCCCAAACATCAAATGGTTCAATAACAAGTGAGTAATTCATAGGCGTTTCTTCACGTCTACTAATATTACCAATTCTTTGACATTCATCGCAAGACAAGACAAACTTACTGGCATCCTTGAAGAGAGTAGGCCAATAAAAACTGGATTGCAATACCTTATGTGCAGTTCTATCTCCAGCGTGGTGTCCTCCATAAGCCTCGGAGTGACACTTGCGTAGGATTTGTTCCTGTTCATGCTCAAGTACACAACGTCTAATACACCATCTACTCCTTCTTTATAAAGGTGTGGATCATCCCAGAAGTAATGTCTTAAATCATAGAAAAACTTTTTCTTTTGCTGGTATGTTAAACTAGGTGGTATAAATTTAGCAACAATGTAATTAGCATAATCAGCATACCATGGAGCAGTACGAGAAGCATTTATGACAACTAATTGTTCATCAGGGAAGCTATCATCAATAGGTAGTGGGTCATCAAGAACATTCTCTAACCTAGACAAGTTGTTTGTAACGGAGTTCTCAGCTCCCTTTCTATCAATAATATGCAAATCAAATTCTTGTAGCAAGAGAACCCATCTAATAAGTCTGGGTTTAGCATCTTTCTTGTCCATAAGATATTTAATAGCAGCATGATCAGTGTTAACAGTTACTTTTATCACAAGCAAATACAACTGCTAAAAATTCTTTTTCAGTACTAGCATAATTTCTCTGGGCACTGTCTAGAGTTTTACTAGCATATTGAATAACATTTAGTTTCTTATCAACTCTTTGTCCTAGAACAGCACCTACAGCATAATCACTAGCATCACACATAATTTCAAAGGGTAAATTCCAATCAGGTGGCTGAACAATAGGTGCAGAAATCAAAGCTTTCTTAAGTATTTCAAATGCTTCTACACAATCATCATCAAAGAGAAAAGGAATATATTTTTGTAAGAGATTAGTCAGAGGCGAGATTTTAGAGAAGTCCTTAATGAACCTCCTATAAAAACTGGCATGACCAAAGAAACCTCTTATACCTTTATTGTCCTTGGGACATGGCATCTTTTCAATAGCATCAACTTTAGCTTTATCAACTTCAATACCTCTTTCAGAAATTTTATGCCCCAAGACAATGCCTTCATTAACCGTAAAGTGGCACTTCTCCCAATTCAAGACAAGATTAGTATCTTCGCATTTTTGCAAAACTCGATCAAGGTTGCTCAAGCAATCATCAAAATAAGATCCATAAACAGAGAAATCATCCATGAAAACCTCAACAATCTTTTCACAAAAGCCAGAGAATATAGCCATCATGCATCTTTGAAAGGTAGCAGGTGCATTACATAAACCAAAAGGCATACGTCTATAAGCAAAAGTATCGAAAGGGCAAGTAAAAGTGGTCTTTTCTTGATCCTCTTTTTACACAGGTATTTGAGAGAAACCAGAGTAACTATATAGAAAGCAAAAATGTGTATGTTTGGATAATCTTTCTAGCATTAGATCAATAAAAGGCAAAGGGTAATGATCCTTCTTAGTAGCTTTATTTAATTTGTAGAAATCAATTACCATCCTATAACCTGTAACAATTCTTTGTGGGATCAATTCATCTTTATCATTAGGAACAACAGTAATACCTCCCTTCTTAGGGACACAATGGACAGGACTTACCCACTGACTATCATCAACGGGATAAATTATACCTGCCTCCAGGAGCTTTAGTATTTCTTTTCTTACCACTTCTTTCATCTTAGGATTTAACCGTCGTTGGTTATCAACAACTGGTTTGGCATCTTTCTCCAATTTTATTTTGTGTTGGCATAGAGTGGGACTAATGCCCTTAAGATCATCAAGAGTATATCCAATAGCAGCACGGTGCTTCTTAAGAGTTTTCAATAATTTCTCCTCTTCCTGCTTTAAAAGGTTAGCACTAATAACAAGAAATATCTTTTTTTCGTCAAGATAAGCATATTTAAGAGTATCAGGTAATGGCTTAAGCTCAAACACGGGATCACCCTTGGGTGGTGGAGGATCCCCTAGGATTTTAACAGGAAAGTTATGTTGCAAAATAGGTCCCTGTTTAAAGAATACTTCATCTATCTCCCTTCTTTCATTCATAAACATATCATTTTCATGGTCTAGCAAATATTGTTCTAAAGGATCATTAGGAGGCACGGCAATAGAAGCAAGACCAATAATTTCATCCTTACTAGGCAATTCCTTATCATGGGGTTGTCTACGAAATTTAGCAAAATTATACTCATGAGACATATCCCCCAAACCAATGGTAACAACATCCTTTTTGCAATCTATCTTAGCATTAACAGTATTCAAGAAGGGTCTACCAAATATAATGGGACAAAAGTCATCTTGTGGGGACCCAAGAACAAGAAATCAGCAGGATATTTAACTTTCCCACACAAGACTTCAACATCTCTAACAATCCCAACTGGTAAAATAGTATCTCTATTGGCAAGCTTAATTGTAACATCAATTTCTTCTATCTCAGCAGGTGCAATATCATGCATAACTTCTTTGTATAAGGAATGAGGTATTGCACTTGCACTAGCACCCATATCACATAAGCCGTGATAACAATGATCTCCTATTTTAACCGAAATAACAGGCATGCCTACAACATGTTTATGTTTATTTTTAGTATCTGGTCTAGCAATTCTAGCAGCTTCATCACAGAAGTAAATAACATGCCCATCAATAGTATCAGCCAAGAGATCTTTAACCATTGCAATACTAGGTTCAACTTTAATTTGCTCAGGTGGTGTAGGTGTTCTAGTATTACTCTTACGAACCACAGTTGAAGCTTTAGCATGATCCTTTATCCTAACAGGGAAAGGTGGTTTCTCAATATAAGTAGTAGGAACAATAGGATCATTATAAGTGATAGTCTTTTCTTCAACTTTAATAGGTGCAACTACTTTTACTTTAGTGGGAGGATTATATTTAAACCACTTCTCCTTAGGGAGGTCAACATGAGTAGCAAATGATTCACAAAAAGAAGCTACTATCTCAGAGTCAAGTCCATATTTAGTGCTAAATCCACGAAAAGCATCGGTATCCATAAAAGATTTAACACAATCAAACTTAGGTGTCATACCTGACTCCTTACCTTCGTCGAGATCCCAATCTTCAGAGTTGCGTTTAATTCTTTCCAATATATCCCATCTAAATTCAATAGTCTTCATCATAAAAGAACCAGTACAAGAAGTATCGAGCATGGAGCAATTGTTGGGAGAAAGCCGAGCATAAATTTTTTGAATAATCATTTCTCTTGAGAGCTCATGATTGGGGCATGAATATAACATTGACTTAAGCCTCCCCCAAGCTTGAGCGATGCCTTCTCCTTCGTGAGGCCAAAAATTATATATATAATTACGATCACGATGAACAAAATGCATAGGATAAAACTTCTCATGAAATTCCAATTTCAATCGGTTGTAGTTCCATGATCCCATATCATCACATAGCCTAAACCATGTCAATGCCTCTCCCTTCAGACATAAAGGGAAGACCTTCTTCTTGATAACATCGTCGGGCATACCTGCAAGCTTAAATAATCCACAAACTTCATCCACATAGATTAGGTGTAAATCGGGATGCAATGTTCCATCTCTTGTAAAGGGATTAACTAGCAGTTTCTCTATCATACCTGAAGGAATTTCAAAGTAAACATTTTCAGTAGGTTGAGGAGCAACTCTTTGCTCTACTGGTCGGGGTGAAGATACCCTGAACAAGCCCCTCAAAGGATTATGTTCCATAGTAACAAGTGACAGTAAATTTCAGCACACTATATAAATTTTTCCTTACCAAGTTCCACTTACCAAAGGCGCTTGATACATCTCCGTCGTATCTACTTTTCCAATCACTTTTGCCCTTGTTTTGGACTCTAACTTGCATGATTTTAATGGAACTAACCCGGTCTGACGTTGTTTTCAGCAGAACTGCCATGGTGTTATTTTTATGCAGAAATAAAAGTTCTCGGAATGACCTGGAAATACACGGAGCAACTTTTCAGAATAAATAAAAAATACTGGCGAAAGAATCAGCGTCAGGGAGGCCACACCCCGTCCACGAGGATGGGGGGTGCGCCCCCTCCCCTAGGGCGCGCCCCTACCTCGTGGGCCCCCTGGACGTCCATCAACCTCAACTCCAACTCCATATATTTGCTTTTGCGGAGAAAAAAATCAGAGAGAAAGTTTCATCGCGTTTTACAGTACGGAGCCGCCGCCAATCCCTAATCTCTCTCGGGAGGGCTGATCTAGAGTCCGTTCGGGGCTCCGGAGAGGGGGATTCGTCGCCGTCGTCATCATCAACCATCCTCCATCACCAATTTCATGATGCTCACCGCCGTGCGTGAGTAACTCCATCGTAGGCTTGCTGGACGGTGATGGGTTGGATGAGATTTACCATGTGATCAAGTTAGTTTTGTTAGGGTTTGATCCCTAGTATCCACTATGTTCTGAGATTGATGTTGCTATGACTTTGCTATGCTTAATGCTTGTCACTAGGGACCGAGTGCCATGATTTTAGATCTGAACCTATTATGTTTTCATGAATATATGTGAGTTCTTGATCCTATCTTGCAAGTCTATAGTCACCTATTATGTGTTATGATCCAACAACCCCGAAGTGACAATAATCGGGATACTTCTCGATGATGACCGTAGTTTGAGGAGTTCATGTATTCACTATGTGTTAATGCTTTGGTCCGGTACTCTATTAAAAGGAGGCCTTAATATCCCTTAGTTTCCACTAGGACCCCGCTGCCATGGGAGGGTAGGACAAAAGATGTCATGCAAGTTCTTTTCCATAAGCACGTATGACTATATTCGGAATACATGCCTACATTACATTGATGAACTGCAGCTAGTTCTGTGTCACCCTATGTTATAAAGATTACATGAGGAATCGCATCCGACATAATTATCCATCACTGATCCAATGCCTACGAGCTTTTCACATATTGTGCTTTGCTTATTTACTTTACTGTTGCCACTGTTACCGTTACTACAAAACTGCTACTGTTACTTTTGCTACTGTTACCGTTACTTCCATACTACTTTGCTACTAAACACTTTGCTGCAGATACTAAGTTATCCAGGTGTGGTTGAATTGAAAACTCAACTGCTAATACTTAAGAATATTCTTTGGCTCCCCTTGTGTCGAATCAATAAATTTGGGTTGAATACTTTACCCTCGAAAACTGTTGCGATCCCCTATACTTGTGGGTTATCAGCGCTTCACTCCCCAGCAATGGCGCCAGAAAAGAGTCTTGATGAACCACAAGTGTAGGGGATTTATCGTAGTCCTTTCTATAGTAAGAGTGTCAAACCTAACGAGGAGCAGAAGGAAATGACAAGCGGTTTTCAGTAAGGTATTCTCTGCAAGCACTGAAATTATCTGTAACAGATAGTTGTGTGATAAGGCAATTTGTAACAGGTACAAGTAATGAAAGTAAATAAGGTGCAGCAAGATGGCCCAATCCTTTTGTAGCAAAGGACAAGCCTGGACAAATTCTTATATGGAGAAAAGCGCTCCCGAGGACACATGGGAATTATCATCAAGCTAGTTTTCATCACGCTCATATGATTCGTGTTCGTTACTTTGATAATTTGATATGTGGGTGGACCGGTGCTTGGGTACTACCCTTTCTTGGACAAGCATCCCACTTATGATTAACCCCTATTGCAAGCATCCGCAACTACAAAAGAAGTATTAAGGTAACCAAACTATAGCTTGAAACATATGGATCCAAATCAGCCCCTTACGAAGTAACGCATAAACTAGGGTTTAAGCTTCTGTCACTCTAGCAACCCATCATCTACTTATTACTTCCCAATGCCTTCCTGTAGGCCCAAACAATGGTGAAGTTTCATGTAGTAAATGTTCACATAACACCACTAGAGGAGAGACAACATACATCTCATCAAAATATCGAACGAATACCAAATTCACATGACTACTTATAGCAAGAATTCTCCCATGTCCTCAGGAACAAACGTAACTACTCACAAATCATATTCATGTTCATAATCAGAGGGGTATTAATATGCATAAAGGATCTAAACATATGATCTTCCACCGAATAAACCAACTAGCATCAACTACAAGGAGTAATCAACACTACTAGCAACCCACAGGTACCAATCTGAGGTTTTGGGACAAAGATTGGATACAAGAGATGAACTAGGTTTTGAGAGGAGATGGTGCTAGTGAAGATGTTGATGGAGATCGACCCCCTCCCGATGAGAGGATCAATGGTGATGATTTCCACCTTCTAGAGGGATGTTTCCCCGACAGAACAGCTCCACCGGTGCCTTAGATTGGTTCTGCCAAGGTTCCGCCTCGTGGCGGCGGTGTCTCGTCTCGAAAGCTTGCTTCTGATTTTTCTAGGGTAAAAGAGTTCATATAGCAGAAGATGGCCACCGGAGGACTGCCAGGGGGCCCACGAGGCAGGGGCGCGCCTAGGGGGGTAGGGCGCGCCCCCACCCTCGTGGCCAGGGTGTGGGCCCCCTCTGGTACTTTCTTCCATCAGTATTTTTTATTTATTCCAAAAATAAGTTTCATGGAGTTTCAGGACTTTTGGAGTTGTGCAGAATAGGTCTCTAATATTTGCTGCTTTTCCAACACAGAATTCCAGCTGCCGGCCCCTCTTCATGTAAACCTTGTAAAATAAGAGAGAATAGGCATAAGTATTGTGACATAACGTGTAATAACAGCCCATAATGCAATAAATATCGATATAAAAGCATGATGCAAAATGGACGTATCAAGGTAGTACCCTACTTCCTGCTTGATTGATCTTGATGAATATGGGTATTACAAGAGTTGATCTACCACGAGATCGTATTGGCTAAAACCCTAGAAGTCTAGCCTGTATGATTATGATTCTCCCCTACGGACTAAACCCTCCGGTTTGTATAGACACCGGAGGGGGCTATGGTTGTACAAAGTTGGTTACAGAGAAAGGAATCTACATATCCGAACACCAGCTTGCCTTCCACGCCAAGGAGAGTCCCTTCCGGACATGGGACGAAGTCTTCTGTCTTCTATCTTCATAGCCCATCAGTCTGGCCCATGTCACATAGTACAGACAGCCGAGGACCCCTTAATCTAGGACTCCCTCAGTAGCCCCTGAACTAGGCTTCAATGACGAGGTGTTCGGCGCGCATATTGTCTTCAGCATTGCAAGGCGGGTTCCTCTTCCGAATACTCCAAAATAGTCTTCGAACACAAGAATCATGTCCGGCTCTGCAAAACAAATTACACACACAACCGTAGAGAGTATAGCATTTCACAAGTCCAATCCACTTTCAACTTTTTGGTAGCGTGACATCATGTCGTCGCCCGACCATTATTCAAACCATTTTTTAGCCTGCCGCTCCATATTTCGAGATGCGGTTTCATTGGCATGTCTTGTCAAAGCAGAGATCGTGTCCCCTTATTGCGGGTGTCTCATCAATACGGGCGTGGGTAACCCAACCGTTCCGTTGGCATGATTCCTTGAGAATAGGCACATTTTAAGGCCTAAGAGGGGGCATTTGATATTCATCGCCTTTATAAAGGGGCTAAGACTCGTCCTTTTTCCTTTACGCCAAACCTTCCCTCAACCTCTCCTACCTCGAGCTTCAGCACCCAAGGTTCAATTTAATCGCTCTGCGCCTCCCAGTCATGTCTGGACCTATCCCTCAAGGCCAATGGGTAGCTTCCTCCGTCACAGAGGAGGATATCGTGAAGCTCTAGGAGGCAAGATACCTAACTGCGGAAATCCTCCACATGCTTCCTGCTCAAGGGCAGGTTATTCCTACTCCTAGATCCAATGAGAGGGTCGTATTCATCTCCCACTTCCTCCGAGGGCTAGGGTTCGCTATTCATTCCTTCGTTCGAGGGCTCGTGTTCTATTACGGGTTAGATTTTCTTGATCTAGCTCCGGATTCCTTCCTTCACATCTCTTCGTTCATTATCATGTGCGAAGCCTTCCTCCGCATTCCCCCACACTTCGTCTTGTGGCTCAAGACCTTTAATGTGAAGCAAAAGGTAGTAGACGGGAAACAGGTGGAGTGCGGTGGTGCTGTAGTGAGCAAACTCGCCAATACTACTTGGCCAAAGGGCTCCTTCACAGAAACTTCCGACCTATGGCAGCATGAGTGGTTTTACATCACTGAACCCCGTGGTACCAGGTGGGCAGCTACACCTGCATTCCGATCTGGCCCTCCGTTACAGCTTGCATTATGGATTAATAAGGGGACGGACTGGGGATCCATTGATGAAGTGCAGATGCTGCAAAGCCGCATTCGGAGCCACATTGAAAAGGACACCGGTCTCATCAACGTAATCCAAGTAATGCTAGTCCGGTGGGTCCTACTGTGCCAGCGACGGCCTCTCCGCATGTGGGAGTTTAATCCGGAAGTACCACGAACCCTTCAGCACTTCTCCGGCATGACTCTCAGAGGAATGTGGAAATCATTCTTTGGGACACAAAACAGTGGCCGGATACTACAGAGGACATCGGCCTTGACTGCAACCATGCGGATACCTCGGTAAGCACTCGACTCCCGAACATAGTTTAGTCAAATTCCTCATAACAATATAGTGAGAAAATCATACTCAGCCAGGGCTGGATAAAGAAGGCAGAGAGAATTAGGTGTTCGGCCCCTCTTCCCGAAGACTCAGCTGATCCAGTGTTAACAAGGATGCTGGCTCCGGCACCCTACCAAGTGCCGGCGAGGGAAGACAGGGAGGAGAGCAAGGAGGCCCAAGGTAGCCTCCATTCTGGAGGCACACCAGGCACTTTGTCCGAGGAGATTGGATTCCCTCTTCCGAAGATGGAAGGGAGGGAAAAAATGACATCCCTTCTCCTCATGGGAAGAAGAGGACCGCCTTCGAAGACTTGAAGATAAGCGGGGGAAGATATCCCCGTCAGGGGGTTCTGGTTTGGGAGGTGACGTTGAAATGCAGTCTCTCCGTAAAGATAGGCCCTTCGTTGAATCGTAAGTGAACAAGGGTGTTTTAAACATATCCCGTTCTTTCCTGGTTGCAAGGGTAACATTTAAAATATATGTTTGCAGTCCGGCATGCAGCCTTCCTCAACAGTCCTCCTCCTTGGGGGATCTTCTTCCGAAGATGATGGAGAGTGAGACGCCTCCATAGATCTCCCTGCCCGATAAGGAAGAAGACACCAAGGTGTCGTCCTGAAGGATCTCTCCCGATCAACAAGCGGTGCGAGGGATAGTGAAGACCGGGATCGAAGGCGATACTTCGGCCGTCCAGGATCTGGGGTGTGCGGCCCCTACAGGGACCAACAATAAAGGGCCCGGACTATCCGATCCCCGAGGGGCGGCACAATCCGCTCCAGATCCAGAGGCGCCGGATACATTGATGGACACATTGCGGCATGCGTCCTTCTTAGAGGAACATCGTACCTTAATGGGTACGGTGGTTGAGAGGGTTCTGTCTGCGAAAAGCGGATTGAATGAAGCCTTTACGAGCCTCCTAAGAGGCTTTGAGGTACGTAACGTAATATTTTTAGTTGTGTTATAAATGCAAAATGCGCCTGTGTATAGATAGTAGCCCCTGAGACTCTGGTTGGCGTCCAGACCGAGGCGATCAGAGGATCAAGAAATATATGCCCAGGAAATGATCTGACTAATTGAAACATAGGCTGTTACATCTGTGGCGACTGCCCAAGCTACAGAGATTGCACATCTGAAGCAAAAAGTTGATGTGGAGGATGATGACATCACGCTTATCAACAGGCGGATCGACAAGGCGCAAGGTATTTCTTTGGGGCACTCAGTATATGCAAGTATTATGATATGAGCATGACGCTGAGAATTGTATACTAAGATATACATAACTGCAGATAGTGCCTCTGCAGTTGAGACCTTCGGGCTAAGCTTGCCCGGGCCAAAGAGCAGGCCAGGATGAGCAATGCGGCTGTCGAAAAGGCAACTACTGAATTAAAGGCTGAACAGGCTACTCGACGCCAGTGCAAGGAGAGAATATCTACTATGGCGCTTCAGCTAAAGGATGCCGCTAGCCGATGTGACTTTCTCGAGAGAGATAACAAAACCAAAACGGCTGATCTTGACAAGGCCTTACCAGAGGCGCGGGAAGCACGGTCCGAGTCAAGAGCGGCTCGGGAGGAGATCCGACAAGCTGGGGAGATCACGGCTGGTAAGCTCTTATTATTGCAAACTGAATTTGGTAATCCAAAGTATGCCCCGCTTAATCAGATGTGGAGTTCTCCAGACGCATTATTGGACTTGCCGAAGAGTGTCTCTGATGCGACATAGTTTCTCCAAGCACAAGAAGAGCATGCGACAGAAAAGCTTTACTAGTCGCAATTCAGCATGCCAAAGCATCCATTGTTGCTGAACAAACAAATGGCCCTGTGGGCCGAGCTCCACAAGCTATCCGGATCTGCCATGAAGGACGTCGTAGTCTGGCTGTGGCCGACTGAGCCAATTCCAAATAGTTATTTCGGTTTGGTGTAGCGACTTGTTGATGCTGTGCCGCGTATCGACGCTGTGAAGCGGTCAACGTGCATAGAAGGTGCACGGGTGGCCTTTGCCCACGTCAAGACGTACTAGACAAAGATGAAGGCCACCGATATTGCAGCGAAAAGGCCATCTGAGGGCAAGGACCATCACTCGCCAGAGCATTATTTTGAGGATGTCCTAGGGGGTGCCCGCTTGATAGAGGGTCAGCGCTCAAAAGATATAATGTTCGAGTGAGGTGGTTCAAAATTGTAAAAACAATATTATGATATATTTAAGGCTATGTTTTTATACTTTTGCCTAAAAAGTTTTTGGTGCCTCCTATGCGCCCTTGTTTTGTATAATCTGAAAGTTTGCCAGTCATCGGCTTCTGCCCCCTCGCATATAACGTGGGGTGTTCGGAAAAGAACTTGATCACTCTTGACCCAACGTCTTGGTCCATTAAGGAGGTGTCAATGCGGCGAACCAGGCAATCGGACTATAGGGCTTTAACACTTTCACTTAGCCATAGGAGTTTGACGGTGGGTCTATGATATAGCCCTTGATATGTACGTTGTTATCCGAATGCGGTGCGTAGACATACGTGACCAGAGGAACGGTCCTTCGTGTAATACGGAAGGAATCGCGAAGATTCTGGTAAGTCATCGAGTGGTTGACCAGCTCTCGCCGCATCATGACAGCCAGCTTTCGGCTTTCTCTACTGAGGTGCTCATCCGGACGAACCAGGACCAATCGCAGTAGTTCTCCCTTTACTAGCCGATAGAGCGGAACATAAGGTAGTAAGCACAGAAGCGGGGCAACCCAACTATTGACCAAATACATGATTCGGAGTTGATGCATATAAGGCCAAACTCACGGCGCCAAACACTCCCTATAGGTGTTTGGACTTTTCAATATATACCAGGCCGAATACAACCCCTGGTAATGGACCCTGGTGTCAAGGCACGTGTGGCAATCTGACATGGGGAGAGAATGCAGGTGGTGAGAGAATAAAACTCCAAACACAATATGAACCAAGTTGCTTCTATAATATCCACTTTTAGTACGGCAAGCCGTGTACATACAGATAATGCCGATAGCTTCCTTGGACATTTTACATGCCAGAAATGTATAAAACAAAAGGAGATAAAAGGTTTACACAGGGTCTTGATCTAAAAAGAAACCTTAGTGCGGGGCCCTGGTGCACGTCTATGCCGTTTTCTCCTTTGTGATGTGTCCTTGAGGGGGGAGTGTGATAGCCATCTGTAAAAAAAGGAAAAAAAGAAAAAACCTAGAAACAAGAATCCAGTGTGGCCGTAAACAAAGCTGGTTCCTCGAAAGTTAACTTTTAGAGTCCGAATAGGGTCGAGCCGAACTATGGACTATTTGTATGCAGTGTGCCCCCAGCGCCGCCCAAGGAATTTTAAGGGTATACTTGTGTACACGAGGCACGTATGTTGTCACCTTATGGGATAGTCGATGGGGGCGTAATAGCTAATCGAGCTCAGTTTCATCTGAGCTGCCGCACTGCAGAGTACGCCAGACACGTTTAGCTGTGTCTGCGGTCTTAACGACCAATGAGCTGTTCGGCTTGAATAGGCGGTTTTGGACTTCGGCTGTTAGGGCCGCAGTGTCCTCCTTCATGCAGAGAACGCTCCATATTTCCATTGACCGTAATGACGCCACGTGGTTGAGGGAATCGAGGACTAAGGGGTCCTCGGGCGTCCAGCCTGTTATCCGTGGGTCGGACTGATGGGCTGTGAAGACATGAAGGTCGAAGACTGTACCCGTGTCCGGATTGGACTCTCCTTGGCATGGAAGACATGCTTGGCGACCAATTATGAAGATTCCTTCTTATGTAACCGAATCTATGTAACCCTAGATCCCCCCCGGTGTCTATATAAACCGAAGGGTGTAGTCCGGAAAGGATACATTCATTACCTTAGTCATACATGCTAGCTTCTAGGGTTTAGCCATTACGATCTCGTGGTAGATCAACTCTTGTAATACTCATATTCATCAAGATCAATCAAGCAGGAAGTAGGGTACTACCTCCATCGAGAGGGCCCGAACCTGGGTAAACATCGTGTCCCCCATCTCCTGTAACCATCGACCTTAGACGCACAATTCGGGACCCCCTACCCGAGATCCGACGGTTTTGACACCGACATTGGTGCTTCCATTGAGAGTTCCACTGTGCCGTCGACGAAAGGTCTGATGGACCCTTCAATCATTGATAGTGACATCGTCCAAGGATAAACCTTCCTCCCCGGACAGATCTTCGTATTTGGCGGCTTCGTACTGCGGGCCAACTCGCTTGGCCATCTGGAGCAGATCGACAGCTACGCCCCTGGCCACCAGGTCAGATTTGGAAACTTGAACTATGTCACGGATATCCATGGAGACCTGATCTTCAACGGATTTGAGACCACGGCAATCGCTCCCCCTCGCTCCGATGAACATGACTTAAATCTGTCATCGGACCATATTCTGGAGATGGTTCCTATAACTGCTACAGCCTTAGATCCGGAGCAGATCGCACCATCCAAAGCCACAGAATCCACGGCGTTGGAGCCGCACACAGACTTAGCACCTTGCGACATCTGTGTCAATGGAATTCCGGACTCGTTTCCGGCTATAAGTTCCAAACCACGCACGCCTGCGGGCATAGAGTGGGATCGGTTATTGATCTTCGAGTTCGGCGCTGCAGATATCCTCCAACACTCACCCTTGGGCGACGTTCTAAATTCATTAAAAAGCATGTCCCTGGCGGGGGGCTCACAGCAGAACTACGTTCGGTTCGAGCTAGAGGCTGATAAGGGAGAATTTCGCTCCCCACCCGCCACCCACTTCATAGCCAATGTCGAGGACTCAACCAGCATGCTCGACTATAGCTCCGAAGACATCGACGGTGTAGACGACGATGCCCTCAAGGAGCAAGGCCAAGACCCGCCATTAATGGGACGTGGAATGGCCACCCCTCCGTACGACGTGTACATGGTTGATACACCTAAAAAAGCCAGCGATGATGACAAAGAAGATCCAGTTGAGAATAAACCTCCTGAGACACAGTCTAAGTACCGGCGCCTTGAATGCCGCACTAAGTCACATCGCAGCAACGCTGGCACCGGAGAAAATAGTACTCCGGACGACGCCGAAAACAATGAAGACCCTGTTGGAGCAAAATCCGAATAGGAAGAACAAGCAAACATGCAAACAAGCCCCGATGAACAGGCCCTGCCTAGCGACAATTCGGAGGACGACAACTACCTTCTGCTCTCTGAAGAGGAGGTAAGCCTTGGCGATGATGACTTCATTGTACCCGAAGAACCCCTCGAGCAGGAGCGCTTCAAGCACAGGCTAATAGCCACTGCAAGGAGCCTGAAAAAGAAGCAGCAGCAGCTTCAAGCTGACCAAGACCTACTGAACGACAGATGGACCGAAGTCCTGGCCGCCAAAGAATACGGCCTTAGTGGCCCAGCCAAAAGCTACTCGAAGCACAGATCGCTACCTTAGTTCGATGACGAGGCGTTGGAGCCCGTACCATCATCACACAATGCGGCAGGCCGTCAACAACTCTGTCAGGATAAAGAGGCCACTCAAGCCGAACACCAGGCCACCTCACCTTGCCATAAAGGCAAGAATAATACAATTTATGGTCGTCTAGATGACCTTCAGCGGGACCTAGACAATAGGGCAGAATATACCAGATCGATCTATGGATCACAAGGACGTGCTTCGACACGCAACGACGACTGTCTATTCGGACGCAACAAACCTAGTCACGCCCGGGCCAAAAACCACAAACTGACTCAACCCGAGCTACGTCATGACGTGGCCCAATATAGAGGCGCCGCACACCCACTCTGCTTCACTGGCGAAGTGATGGAGCATGAATTCCCAGAAGGGTTTAAACTCGTGAATATCGAATCATACGATGGAACAACTGATCCCGCGGTGTGGATCAAAGATTTTATCCGCCACATCCATATGGCCCGTGGAGACGACCTCCACGCCATTAAATACCTCCCATTAAAGCTAAAAGGGCCAGCTCGGCACTGGATAAACAACCTGCCTGAAAATTCCATAGGCAGCTGGGAGGACTTGGAAGAAGCCTTCCTTGACAACTTCCAAGGAACATATGTCCGGCTACCGGATGCCGATGACCTAAGTCACATCGTCCAGCAGCCCGGAGAGTCAGCTAGGAAGCTCTGGACTTGGTTCTTAGTCAAAAACAACCAAATCATCGACTGTCCGGATGCGGAAGCCCTCGCAGCCTTCAGACACAGTGTCCGGGATGAATGGCTTGCACGTCACCTCGGTCAAGAAGGACCTAAATCCATGACAGCCCTTAATGCTCTAATGACCCGCTTTTGCGCGGGAGAAGACAGCTGGCTCGCTCGTAGAAGCAACAGCGCCAGCGACCCGGGCACTTCTGAAATCCGAGACGGCAACGGCAAGCCACGACGAAGTAATCACAACAGTCGCAACGATAATGAAAGATCACATGACACAGCGATCAACGCCGGATTCAGCAATCCCAAGCCCGGTCAACGGAAGAAGCCATTTAAGGCGAACAGAGATGAACCATCCAACTTAGACAAGATATTGGACCGACCCTACCAGATTCATGGCCACCCTAGTAACTAGCTAATTATACTAACAAAAACTCCTGGGTCTTTCGGCAGGCTGGCAAGCTCAACGCCGAACACAAGGGAAGGAGATCGCCAGGCGACAAGGACGACGGGAAGGTTCACCAATGAAATACCGGGGGTCAGAAGCAATTTCCACCCGAGGATCGACTATCCCCGGAGTGAAAATAGCAGTCCGGCTTCCGCCGCCACCTCGTAAACCGGCAAAATTTGTACCACGCATACATCACTACGCACTCAAGATACCATGGGCATTGGCGGTAGCACACTACGAACAAGCCTGCAATCATCCCCGTAACACTTTTTATCTATTTTTATTTTTATTTTCTCCTGCACTATCTCTTAAAAATAGGTGACGAACAAGGCAAACATCTAAAACCGACTCTATCGGAGTTCGGACCCGTACATTCACCTCAGGGGCTACTTCCATCAAGGGTTCCCCTCGCCGAGGATAGGCGACGCAGACGTGTGACAGGAGGTCGAAAATAATTTTTTGTAGACCGCACTCTTTATTTCGAGCCTGTACTATGCATCTTCCTCCGCCTCCGACCCCGAGCATGTCAAATAGTCGGGGTTGTGGTCTTTATATATATAGTAATCATTGGCATATCACTCAGGTCCCAGTAAGCAGTGTCCGAATTAACCATCCGTGTTGTTTCGCTAGTGAATATGGCTCCTATGGTTGTTTCACAGACATACCTCGGCATAACCTGCCAGGGGCTCGGTATGGGAACAAATGAGTTGCCAGCAAAAGTCCGAACAGCTCTATAGCGTACTTCGGCGTCGCAAGTTTGGCTGTATATGCATCAGCTCCGAATCATTGTCTTGGGTCAATAGTTGGGTTGCCCGGCTCCTGTGCTTGCTACCCTATGTTCCGCTCCATCGGCTAGGGTAGTAAAGGGAGAACTACTGCGATTGTGCCCTGGTCTAAACCGGATGAGCACCTCAGTAGAGAAAGCTGAAAACTGACTGTCATGATGCGGCGAGAGCTGGTCAACCACTTGACGACTTACAGGAATCTTTAGCGATTCTCCGTGTCACATGAGGGATCTTTTTCAGATCAAATATGTAAGGCACTACATTATAATATGCCGCATACATACCAGCGGCTATGTCGTAGCCCCACCATAAAACTCCTATGGCTAAGTGAAAGTGTTAACGCCCTATAGTCTAATTGCCTGGTTCGCTGCATTATCACCTCCTTAATGGACCAAGACGTTGGATAAAGAGTGATTAAATGCTTTTTGAACACCCCCGTACTTCCTACAAGGGGGCTGAAGCTGACGACTGGAAAACTTTCAGATTACATTAAAACGGCCGCATAGGAGGAATACAAGCTTTCGAGCAAAACATAAAAATAGATTAACTATAAAATTGTCTTCTACAATTCTCATACTCCTCACTCGAACATTATATCTTTCGAGCACTGACCCTCTATCAAGTGGGCGACACGTCTTCAAAATAATGCTCCAGTTCGGGACGGTCCTTGCCCTTGGGTGGACTCTTCGTCGCAACATCGATGGCCTTCATCTTCCCCCAGAATGTCTTGACTCGGGAAAAAGCAATCCGTGCACCTTCAATGCACGTCGACCACTTCACAGCATCGATACGCGGCACCGCGTCAACAAGCCTTCGCACCAAACTGAAGTAGCTATTCGGAACATGCTCGGTTGGCCACAACCGGATTATGACGTTCTTCATGGCAGCGCCGAATATCCTACGGCCCATTGGGACATCTGTTCATTCAGCAGCAGAGGGCGCTTTGATGCACCAAACTGTGACCAGAAAAGCTTCTCCGTTGCATACCCCTCTCGTGCTTGATAATACTGCACCGCATCGGAAGAACTCTTCGGCAAGTCTAAAAATTCGTCCGGAGAACTCCACACTCGATCAAGCCGAGCATAGTTCGGATCGCCGAACTTAGTCTGTAACAGAAAGGGTTTACGAGCCGCAATCTCCCCAGCTTGCCGGATCTCCTCACAGGCCGCTCTGGATTCCGACCGCGCTTCTCTCGCCTCTTGTAAGGCCTTGTTCAGTTCTGCCGTCTTGGCTTCATTCTCCTTCTCCATAAATTCACAGCAGCCAGTAGCATTTTTTAGTTCAAGCGCCATCGTGGATATCTTCTCCTCATCTTGGCGCCGTGCAGCTTGTTCGGATTTTAACTCTGCCGATGCCTTTTCGGCAGCCGCATTGCTACACCGGGTCTGCTCCTTGGCCCGAGCTAGCTCCACCCAAAGAATTTCAGCTGCGGCAGCACCATATGCAGTCATGCATATCCCAGTCTATAACTTTCAGCGTCATGCGTATATTACAAACATGTATGTGAAAAGACTGCTCTAAATACATACCTTGCGACTCGTCAAGACGCATATTGATTAACGCAATGTCATCCCCGACCACATCAAGCTTCCGCTGCAGCTCGGCAATATCCGTGGTATGGGAAGTAGCCGGGGGGGAGGCAGCCTGTGTTCAAGTTAATCAGATTAGACCTTGAATATTTCTTCTTGATCCTTCGTTCGCTCCCATGGGAAGCCAACCCGAGTCTCAGGGGCTACTACCTATACACAGGTGCATATTTGCAAATAAGACATAGTTTAAAGCATTACATCACAAACCTTGAAGCCCTTCAGTAGGCTCATGAAGGCTTCATTCAATCCGCTCTTTGCGGACAGAATCTTCTCAACCACCGTACCTATCAAGGTACGCTGTTCCCCCAAGAAAGATGCTTTTCGCAGCATATCCCGCAATATATCCGGCATCGCTGGGTCTCCTGAAGCTGCTTTGGGAGCACGACCATCCTTTGAAGGAACCCGTTCACCTGTCTCCGTAATCATCATTGGCTGCAAACCGGACAGTTCAGGGCCTTCATTATGGCCCCCGAATCCCGGACGATCAGAGATCCACCTTCGGATACTGCCTCTTTCATCCCCCGCACAACATGTTGATCAAGAAAAGCCCTCCGAGATGACACTTCGGAGTCGTCTGCCTTATTGGGCGAGGAAGTCAGGGGAGGCGTCTCGCTCTCCATCATCTCTGGAAGGAGGTATCCCGAAGAAGAGGATTGCCCAGAAAAACTCTGTGCCGACCTGTAAAAATACACAGGCACATTACGTACCTCTCTGGTAACAGGAAAGGAGCGGGACGCTATCAAAGCACCCCGGATTCACTTACGGTTTGGTCGAGGGCTTGTCCTCATGATGGAGCTGTTCAACGGCGTCGCCTTCCAAACCCAAGCCGCTCGATGGTGGCATCTTGCCCCTCTTAGGAGACCGCCCCTCCCAACCTTCGAAGGCGGTCCTTTTCCTCCTTAATGGAGAAGGGATACTGGCTTCTCTTTAGCCTTTGTCTTCAGGTGAGGAAATGTCGATTTCCCCAGACTCAGTATCTGATTTACCTCCGGAACAGAGGTCATCCTGGGTCTTCTCACTCTCCACCTTGCCTTCCCCTGTCGGCACCTGGTACGGTGTCGGTGCCAACATCCTTGTTAACACGGGGTCCGCTGAGTCTTCGGGAAGAGGGGCCGGACACCTAATCCGTTCCGCTTTCTTTACCCAGCCCTGGAAAAGGATGGTTCACGCAGTATCTTACCACAGGATATTTGATTATGAGGTGTTCGGCGGATAGGTACTTACCGGGGTGTCCGGATGGTTACAGTCCAGGAAAATATCTTCGGTGGTGTCCGACCATTGCTTTCGTTTTTCAAAAAATAATCTCCACATTCCTTCGTGCGTAGTGCCGAAGAAGTGCTAAAGAGTCCGTGGCCCTTCTGGATTAAACTCCCACATGCGGAGAGGCCGTCGCTGGCACGACAGGGTCCGACGGACTAACATTACTTGAACAACATTGACGATATTGATGTCCCTCTCAATGAGGCTTCGGATGCGACTTTGCAAAGTCTGCACCTCGTCCGTTGATCCCCAGTCTAACTCCTTATTAACCCACGATGCAATCTGAATTGGGGGGCTGGATCAAAATGCGGGCGCAGCTGCCCACTTGGAGCCACGGGGCTCAGTGATATAGAACCACCCCTGCTGCCATAAATCGGAAGATTTGGCAAAGGATCTTGTCAGCCAAATAGCGCTAGCGACTGATGTCTACTACACAACCTTCTTCTTGTAGACGTTGTTGGGCCTCCAAGTGCAGAGGTTTGTAGGACAGTAGCAAATTTCCCTCAAGTGGATGACCTAAGGTTTATCAATCCGTGGGAGGCGTAGGATGAAGATGGTCTCTCTCAAGCAACCCTGCAACCAAATAACAAAGAGTCTCTTGTGTCCCCAACACACCCAATGCAATGGTAAATTGTATAAGTTCACTAGTTCGGCGAAGAGATGGTGATACAAGTGCAATATGGATAGTAGATATAGGTTTTTGTAATCTAAAAATATAAAAATAGCAAGGTAACTAATGATAAAAGTGAGCGTAAACGGTATTGTAATGGTAGGAAACAAGGCATAGGGTTCATACTTTCACTAGTGCAAGTTCTCTCAACAATAATAACATAATTGGATCATATAACTATCCCTCAACATGCAACAAAGAGTCACTCCAAAGCCACTAATAGTGGAGAACAAACGAAGAGATTATGGTAGGGCACGAAACCACCTCAAAGTTATCCTTTCTGTTCTATCTATTCAAGAGTCCGTAGTAAAATAACAAGAAGCTATTCTTTCCGTTCAATCTATCATAGAGTTCATACTAGAATAACACCTTAAGACACAAATCAACCAAAACCCTAATGTCACCTAGATACTCCATTGTCACCTCAAGTATCCGTGGGCATGATTATACGATATGCATCACACAATCTCAGATTCATCTATTCAACCAACACAAAGTACTTCAAAGAGTGCCCCAAAGTTTCTACCGAAGAGTCAAGACGAAAACGTGTGCCAACCCCTATGCATAGGTTCATGGGCGGAACCCGCAAGTTGATCACCAAAACATACATCAAGTTCATCACGTGATATCCCATTGTTACCACAGATAAGCACGACAAGACATACATCAAGTGTTCTCACATCCTTAAAGACTCAATCCGACAAGATAACTTCAAAGGGAAAACTCAATTCATCACAAGAGAGTAGAGGGGGAGAAACATCATAAGATCCAGCTATAATAGCTAAGCTCGCGATACATCAACATCGTGCCATAGAGAGAACACGAGAGAGAGAGATAGAGATCCAACACATAGCTACTGGTACATACCCTCAGCCCCGAGGGTGAACTACTCCCTCCTCGTCTTGGAGAGCGCCGGGATGATGAAGATGGCCACCGGTGATGGATTCCCCCTCCGGCAAGGTGCCGAAACGGGCTCCCCGAGAGGTTTTTGGTGGCTACAGAGGCTTGCGGTGGCGGAACTCCCGATCTATCTTCGTCTCTGATGTTTTTAGAGTACGTGGACTTATATAGGTGAAAGAAGTCGGTCGGGGGAGCCTTGAGGGGCCCAGGAGACAGGGGCGCGCCCAGGGGGGTGGGCGCGCCTTCCTATCTCCTGGCTTCCTCGAACCTTCCCTGGCTTGAACTCCAAGTCTCCCGGATCATATCCTTTCCAAAAATCATGCTCCCGAAGGTTTCATTCCGTTTGGACTCCGTTTGATATTCCTATCTTCGAAATACTGAAACAGGCAATAAAACAGCAATATGGGTTGGGCCTCCAGTTAGTAGGTTAGTCCAAAAAATCATATAAAAGTGTAAAGTAAAGCCCATAAACATCCAAAACGGGTAATATAATAGCATGGAACAATAAAAAATTATAGATACGTTGGAGACATATCAAGCATCCCCAAGCTTAATTCCCGCTCGTCCTCGAGTAGGTAAATGATAAAAACAGAATTTTTGATGTGTAATGCTACCTAGCATAATTCTCAATGTAATTTTCTTTATTGAGGCATGAATGTTCAGATCCAAATGATTCAAAATAAAAGTTTATATTGACATAAGAAATAGTAACACTTCAAGCATACTAATAAAAGCAATCATGTCTTCTCAAAATAGCATGGCTAAAGAAAGTTCATCCCTACAAAATCATATAGTTAGGCTATGCTTCATTTTCGTCACAAAAAAAATGTTCCCATATTCTACACCCCTGATGACAAGCCAAGCAATTATTTCGTACTTAAATAATCTCAAACTTTTTCAAATTTCACGCAATACATGAGCGTGAGCCACGGATATAGCACTATGGGTGGAATAGAATATGATGATGGGGATTGTGTGGAGAAGACAAAAAGGAGAAAGTCTCACATTGACGAGGATAATCAACGGGCTATGGAGATGCCCATCAATTGATGTCAATACGAGGAGTAGGGATTGCCATGCAACGGATGCACTAGAGCTATAAATGAATGAAATCTCAACAAAAGAAACTAGTGGGTGTGCATCCAACTTGCTTGCTCACGAAGACCTAGGGCATTTGAGGAAGCCCATCGTAGGAATATACAAGCCAAGTTCTATAATGAAAAATTCCCACTAGTATATGAAAGTGACAACATATGAGACTCACTATATGAAGAACATGGTGCTATTTTGAAGCACAATAAATGAGACTCGCTATATGAAGGACATTGTGCTACTTTGAAGCACAAGTGTGGAAAAAGAGATAGTAACATTGCCCCTTTTTATTTATTTTTTTTTTCTTTTTTTCTTTTCTTTTCCTTTTTTTTCTTTGGCCTTTTTTTCTTTTGGCCTTTCCCTTTTTTTCTTTTTTTCTTTTTGGGGACAATGCTCTAATAATGATGATCATCACACTTTTATTGATTACAACACATGAATTACAACTCAAAACTAGAACAAGATATGACTCTATATGAATGCCTCCGGCGGTGTACTGGGATGGTGCAATGAATCAAGAGTGACATGTATGAAAAATTATGCATGGTGGCTTTGCCACAAATACGATGTCAACTACATGATCATGCAATGGCAATATGACAAAAGTAATGTATGTCATGATGATAAACGGAACGGTGGAAAGTTGCATGGAAATATATCTCGGAATGGCTATGGAAATGCCATAATAGGTAGGTATGGTGGCTATTTTGAGGAAGATATAAGGAGGTTTATGTGTGATAGAGTGTATCATATCACGGGGTTTGGATGCACCGGCAAAGTTTGCACCAACTCTCAAGATGAGAAAGGGCAATGCGCGATACCGAAGAGGCTAGCAATGGTGGAAAGGTAAAAGTGTGTATAATCCATGGACTCAACATTAGTCAAAAGAACTCATATACTTATTGCAAAAATTTAGAAGTCATCAAAAACCAAGCACTACGCGCATGCTCCTAGAGGGATAGATTGGTAGGAAAAGACCATCGCTCGTCCCCGACCGCCACTCATAAGGATGCACAATCCAAGTACACTTCATGTTTCAAATTTGTTACACACCTTTAACCATACGTGCATACTACGGGACTTGCTAACTTCAACACAAGCATTCTTTAAATTCATAATTACCCAACTGGCATGACTTTAATATCACTACCTCCATATCTCAAAACAATTATCAAGTATCAAATTGATCATAGCATCCAATTCACTCCCTATGATAGTTTTTATTATACCCAACTTGGATGCCTACCATTCTAGGACCAATTTTATAACCATAGCAAATACCATGTTGTTCTAAGAGACTCTCAAAATAATATAAGTGAAGCACTAGAGCAAATGACAAACTACACCGAAAGATATAAGTGAAGATCAATGAGTAGTCGAATAATTGTGCAACAATGTGAAGACTCTATAATTTTTAAGAATTTCAGATCTTGGTAAATTATTCAAACAGCAAGCAAGACAAAACAAAATAAAATGACGCTCCAAGCAAAACACATATCATGTAGTAAATAAAAATATAGCTCCGAGTAAAGTTACCGATGAACGAAGATGAAAGAGGGGATGCCATCCGGGGGCATACCCAAGCTTATGCTCTTGGTTGCCCTTGAATATTACCTTGGGGTGCCTTGGGCATCCCCAAGCTTAGGCTCTTGCCACTCTTTATTCCGTAGTCCATCGAATCTTTACCCAAAACTTGAAAACTTCACAACACAAAACTCAACAGAAAACTTGTAAGCTCCGTTAGTATAAGAAAATAAAACCACTACTTCGGTACTGTAATGAACTCATTATTAATTTATATTGGTGTAATATCTACTGTATTCCAACTTATCTATGGTTCATACCCTCCGATACTACTCATAGATTCATCAAAATAAGCAAACAACACATAGAAAACAGAATCTGTCAAAAACAGAATAGTCTGTATTAATCTGTATCAAACGTATACTTATGGAACTCCAAAAATTCTACAAAATTAGGAAGTCCTAAGAAATTTGTGTACGAATACAGATCAAAAAGAATAAGATCAGAATCACGTTTTGGTGAATTAAAAAACCTAATTTACTGGGTGCAAAAGTTTCTGATTTTCAGCAGGATAAACACAACTATCACCGTAAGCTATCCTAAAGGTCTTACTTGGCACTTTATTGAAACAAAAGCTATAAAACATGATTACTACAGTAGCATAATCATGTGGACACAAAAAACAGTAAGGATAGATATTGGGTTGTTTCCCAACAAGCGCTTTTCTTTAATGCCTTTCTAGCTAGGCATGATGATGACAATGATGCTCACCTAAAAGATAAGAATTGAAACATAATGGGAGCATCATGAAGCATATGACTAGCACATTTAAGTCTAACCCACTTCCTATGCATAGGGATTTTGTGAGAAAACAACTTATGGGAACAATAATCAACTAGCATAGGAAGGTAAAACAAGCATAGCTTCAAGATTTTCAACACATAGAGAGGAAACTTGACATTATTGCAATTCCTACAAGCATATATTCCTCCCTCATAATAATTTTCAGTAGCATCATGAATGAATTCAAAAATATAACCAGCACCTAAAGCATTCTTTTCATGATCTATAAGCATAGAAAATTTACTACTCTCCACATAAGCAAAATTCTTCTCATTCGGAATAGTGGGAGTATCATAAGAGACTTGAACACTAAAAATTGTTTCCACATTAAAAGAGTAATGTTCAGAAAAAGCGTAATCATAATCATGACAAGTTTTATAAATATAATCATCACTACTTTTTATAGCATAAGTTTCATCATAATAATCATCATAAGTAGCAACTTCGTTCTCATCATAATCGATTGAAACCTCTTCCAAGGTAGTGGAATCATCACTAAATAAAGTTAACACTCTTCCAAATCCACTTTCATACTCATCACAATAAGATTGAACATCCTCCAAAATAGTGGGATCACTACTTCCTAAAGTTGACACTCTTCCAAACCCACTTTCATCAATATAATCATCTAGGTAAGAGGCATGCTATCATCATAACAACTTTGCATATCAAAACTTGGGAGGCAAAAAATATCATCTTCATTAAACGTAGCATCCCCAAGCTTGGGACAAACATTAATTTCAGCAAATATATTCTCAAATATGTCATCCTCATCAAACATAGCTTCCCCAAGCTTGGGCCTTTTTCATATCATAAGCATAATCACTCTCATCATTAATAGTATGGATAGCACCAATAGTATAGCAATTATCATCATCATAATGAGTAGTAGGAGCAACATCATTCGAGAGAGATACCTTTTTACCTTTATTGCTCCTTCTTTTCCTTTTCACATTATGTGTGGGTTCAACCTTCTTCTTTGAGCTCCTTATAGATGAGATTGTTTGAATAGAAAGCTCCTCCTCGTTACCTGATTCATCATAAGAAATAATAGGAGGAGATTGGGAAGTCTCTTCCCTTTCATTAGTATTCTCTTCATCTTCTAATTGCTTTCTTTTCTTTAGGTAGTTGGCAATATAAGGATTTTCAACGCAATTCACCACACAATACAAATAAATCTTCTCTAGATCAAAATCAAGACATCTATCAAGATTAAATTTTGGAATACCCTCAGTTATACTTTCATTTCTTCATATCCCAAAAGAAGACTAAGCTCTTTATGATGCTCAAGGATAATCAAGTTATCACAATTTTTGGACACAATTCGGTCATTAAACAATTTGCATTGGAGATTTAAATGACCAAGTTCATTGCAAAGTTCACAAGGAGCACGAAAAATATTGAATCTTTCAGCACAATCATCAAGACTTTCTTGCAAACCTTTAGTTTCTAAATACTTATGCCTCTTGCAATATCTATTTTCCCTTTTTGGTGTGTACTTGCAAACCCAATCTACTCCACAAAAATCGACATGCTTATAAGAGATATTTTCGTCATAACTAGTGCAATCATCATTAGTACTATGGATATTCAAAGAGTTCATACTAACAACATTGCAACCATGCTCATCATTCAAAGATTTAGTATCAAACATTCTATAGATTTATTCTTCTAGCACTTGAGCATATGTCGGAGTAATGGGCCACGGGTAGGCCGACCCGGGACCCAGGATCTTTCAAGACATCGGGGCAGGCCGCGCCCCTCTGGCCGAGTCCCGGCCTGCGACCTTCGGAGAGGCCGGGTCTCAGAGGGCGATCCCCCGTGAAGCCGAGTCCCAGACGACGGCTTTAAAGCAAGCCGACTCCCGGCTTGCGACCTCCAGAAGTGCCGACTATGGGAGTCGGACCGCGACCTTTCACGAAGACCGATCAGGGCACGGCCCCGACGCGGCCGTACCTTCCTGCCTATGAGGGGTTGGCAAGGCTACAGTAAGCCGTATCGCCGGAAGATCTCCGGCGAGGCGCGACTCTGTTGCCATGCCTCCCCTGACCTCAGCCACAGCAGTGTGATGCCTTTGTGCCCACGACGCCGGCTTGTGCGGCCCGAAGATCGCAGGCCACACAGCCGGTGGGAGAATCAAAAGGCGGCGAGGCGCTGAAGGCGGCCTCTGGGAGTCGGCCTCCTCGGTCGGCCGCCTCCGCCAGGCCCCACAAGCCATAAACCAGATTGGATGGGGAGTGGCGGCGGTGATCGCTGACGACGGCGGCATTTGTTGCCACGACCCCATGACCAAGCCTCGTCATCGAGTCTTGCCACGGTGTTCGGCTGTCCATGGGACCCACCAATCGGCGGGCCCCGAAGCGGCGGGAAGGACAGCGGCATGAGAGACAGACGGCAGTGGGGCCACGCCCGATCAGATACTATTATTGTACCCCGGGGTAGGCCTATATAAACCCCCGGGACACCCATGCAAAGGGTTCGCCTTTGATAGAGTTAGACACTTAGACGGGGAGGAGAGAGCCGGCCTAGCTCCTCTCCCCGCCTCCGATCTGCTCGAGAGCACCCTTGTAACCTTTTCGCCATAGTGACCATGCGGAGACCCCACAAAGCAGCGATGGGGTGCTATCTCCCGGAGAGCCCCGGTGGGTAAGATTCGCGGCGTGCATGTCTGCGCCTCATCCGTTTCGAGCACCGTGGCGTTCTACTCGCCCCCACCATGATAAGCCATCCGTTGGCATATGTCGCACAACCCCGACATTTGGCGCCCACCGTGGGCGAGGTGCACCGTCGTCCGGAGATCTGTTCGACGGGAACCCTTTTCCTCCTGGCGGCGCAGCCAGCCAGAACTCGCCAGATGGAGTGCGCATCGACCGCTGCTGCGGCGCGAAGCCGCTGCGCTGCGCGCGGCCTCACCGAACTTATCGGCGAGTGCGCCTCTCAACGAACCTGCATCCGGCGCGAGCACGGGTGGCCCCCGAACCTTCTTGCGGGCCTCCTCGACCAACTCCACGTCGCCGGCGAGCCAGCCGTGAACTTGGAGTCCGTAAACTCCTCCGACCCGATGCTGGTTGTTTCCGGCGCCGTGAAGCGATATCTTCCCCACTAACGGTGGTCTCGACGAGCAGCTTCGTGCGAGGAGAGTGGCGGAAGCGCCGTCACGGAGGTGCTCGTCATCAGCCACGGCAAGCACTCCGGTGATGGAGCCCAGGACCCGCTACCAGCGGTCCTACAAGACCTAACTGCGCTCATTCCAGAGGATGCGGACGCCGAGACGCTGGAAGAACGCCGCCTTCAGATCATCGAAGGCGCCAAGAAGTTGGCAAGCATGAGGCGCTTGTCGAAGCATACCAGCCTTGAGATGGATCGCGCCAGAAGCGCTTTCGCCGGCTCGGCCGAGCGAGCCATCAGGTGCGGTCCGCAGCGTGGCGCAGCCATCGCCGACTTGCTCGGGGCGAAACGCCCCGTGTACGCCACCCCAGCGGAGAATATCCGCGCCGCCCAAGCGGCGACTGACGAGCCGAAGAACTTTGAGGGCGAAGAGCGCCGTGTGATGGCGAACAAGTCCAGCAGCTCCTTGATGCGGTTCTTTGCAAAAAGCAGCGGCGGTGGCCGCGCTTGAATCTTGTTCGCAGCAATAAGACGACTTACCTCCCCGCCGAGATCAAAGCGCGACCTTCCGGACGCCGATGGCGGAGTCATGAAGGAAAGAAAAGAACCGGCTGCTAGTCACAGCGGACTCGTATCACCATCGAGCGCGACCAAGACGGCCGCCCAAGAGCAGTAGAACAGCGGGACGATTATCTCCCTCCCCCGCCCAGAAGAGAACGGTGAGTTTCTCCGCCACCTGTTGAGCATCCGACTCTCGGAGGTCGCCTTGGCCGCTGAGAGGGAGTCGGAGAGAATGACGCCCGCCATCGGATCGACCGACTCCACCGATCCCTGGCGCTGGAAGAAGAAGATGAGTTGGGTCCGCCTTGCTTCGGGCCCCGCATCAGAGACGAGCCCTTCCCCAAAGGGTTCACGCTCCACCGAGACACGCCCAAGTATACTGGCTCCATGAAGCCGGAGGACTGGCTGATAGACTACTCCACGGCCGTCAACATAGCAAACGGCAACAAGCGGGTTGCCGTGAAGTATGTTCCTCTCATGCTCCAGGGCACGGCCCGGACGTGGCTGAACAGCCTGAAGCCCCGCAGCATCAACAGCTGGGTCGACTTCACCAAAGCCTTCATCCGCAACTTCACCAGCTCGTACAAGCGACCTCCCAAGCCGCGCCAGCTCTCCTTGTGCGTGCAGGGCCCTGAAGAATCAACGCGCGACTACCTCACACGCCGGGCGAACTTGAAACTCCTGCGAGGGTGCGAGGTGCAGGCTATCAGTACTTCACCACCGGTGCCGAGAGGCACCCTCCTCAAGCACCTAAGCTCCTCTGCGGCAGGCGAAACCCTCGACAGAACTGCTAGTCATAGCGGATAAATGCGCCACGGCGGACTCTTCTATGAAAGACGGAGATTCAAGTCAACGCGGTGGCAAGGTGACTCCTTAGGCTCCAGAACCCGGTGGAGATGCCGGTCGGCGGCAACAAAAACAACAACAAGCGCCAGGCCCCACACCGACTTCCAGCGGTCGGCAGTCACGACGATGAAGATCGGCAGCGGAGGGGCAGCCTCGGCCAAGCGCGTAAAGGCGGCAAGTCAATTGGTTGCCGGCTTTCTCCTATAAGCGAACTTTGGATGGTCCTTGCAAGTTCCTAGCAACGGCGAAGCCGTCGAACCACGCCACGAAAGTGCCAGCGCTCGCCCGAAATCGCCAAGAGACGGCCTCACTCCTCCGCCGCCCGGCGAACCACCGCCTCGCCGCCGCCCAAAGCGGCGGGCGGCTCGGCGATCGGCCTTGATACAAACGAGTTCCCGGAAAACACGGAGCCTCGTAGTATTCACCATGTGGCGAGATGACCGCGCGGCGAGCACCAACGGCAACAAAAGTAAACGCAATAGCAACGGATGCTCGAGTTCATGCATTGGTCAGAAGCCTATCGGTTGAGTCGGGCGGATCACCCGAGGTGATGCGAGTCGAGCTCCTACGCCTGGTCTAAGCGCGACCTTGGCTCTTGATAGGCGGGCGCCCGTTTCTTCGGTCACGATGAGACGAAGGCAGCAGCATAAACATCTGTGCAAAAGACACCATGGAGCTTCGGAATCGAGGCGAAGGCGATTGCGAGCAGCCGCACGTGTTCCATGGAATTGTACCCGCCTCTCCTGTTCACCGATCGGCAAGATCGATAGGCGTCCTCTTCGGAGACAAAGATCACTTCCGCCGAGCGATCTGGTTCGGTGGTGGACTTGAGAGCCCGTACCACGTCTGCTTGGCGGCCTGCCTTGGCCAAGTTCATGGCGATTCCTCACTCGCCTACCTCAAGATGAAGATGCGAGTTCAAGGGATCGACCATTGCCGCCGACTACAAGAAATCATCCGCTTGCTGACCAAGAGCGATCGGCTGGCGAGTCCTTGGTGATCGCGGTAGAAAACAGCTCCTTGACGGGTCGTGGCAATGGCCGGAAAGCAGCCAGAGATGTCGCCCGACCCAAGGAGTCGGAGGCGTAAGGATCATTCAAGCCGCTAAAGAAACCAAGAAGATACCCTTGGATCCAGAGCACCCAGAGAGATACGCTGTCGTAGGCACAGGCCTAGACAGCAAATAGGAAGGCGAGCTCGTTGATTTCCTCCGTGAGAATCGGGACATCTTCGCATGGTCTCCCAAGGACATGCCGGGTGTACCGATGGAATTCGCCGAGCACAAGCTACACGTCAGGCCAGATATGAAGCCCGTCAGGCAGCCCTTGCGCCGCCTGTCAGAAGAGAAAAGAAGAGTTGTTGGAGAAGAGATAGCATGGCTCTTGGCAGCCGGCTTCATCATGGAAGTGTTTTTTCCAGAGTGGCTAGCAAACCCGGTGTTGGTACTGAAGAAAAACAAGCAGTGGCGGATGTGCATTGACTACACAAGCCTCAATAAGGCCTGCCCAAAGGACCCGTTTGCTCTGCCAAGGATCGATCAGGTGATAGACTCCACAGCCGGATGCGAGCTGTTGAGTTTCCTGGACGCATACTCAGGGTACCACCAGATCAAGCTGAATCCAGCAGACAGACTGAAGACCGCATTCATCACGCCGTTTGGAGCCTTCTGTTACCTGACTATGACGTTCGGCTTGAGGAATGCCGGCGCCACCTTTCAGCGTTGCATGCAGAAGTGCCTCCTCAAGCAACTCGGCCGAAACGCCCATGTTTATGTAGATGATGTGGTGGTGAAGACGGAAAAGCGTGGGACGCTGCTGGAAGACCTCAAAGAGACCTTTGAAAATATGCGCCGATTCCGGATCAAGCTTAACCCCGAGAAGTGCGTTTTCGGAGTTCCAGCCGGCCAGCTCCTTGGCTACGGTCTCGAGCAGCGGCATAAGTGCAACCCATGAAGATCAAGGCCATTGAGAGAATTGAGGTACCCAACCCATTGTTGGATGTCGCGAAGTTCACCGGTGCTTGGCATCCATCGGCCGATTATCGATCATTTGGCGAGAAAGCTCGCCCTTGTATCAACTAATGAAGAAGACCACCTTTTTGAGTGGAACCACAAAGCCAGACGAGGCATTTCTCCAAGCGAAGAAGATGTTGACTACTCCCCGTCTTTGGCGGCCCGACTCCCAAAGAGCCCATGCTCTTGTACATCGCCGCCACTAGCCGAGTAGTCAGCACAGTCATCGTAGTCGAGTGCAAGGAGGAAGGCAAGGCGCTCCTAGTCCAGAGACCGGTATATTACAGGCGAGTCTTGTCAACCTCAAGCAAAACTACCCTCACTATCGAGAAGATGTGTTACGGCGTGCATTTAGCGCCAAGAAGCTGAAGCCCTACTTTCAAGAGCATCCAATCACTTGTGGTTTGCACCGCTCACTCGCCGAGATCATTGGGCCGAGGCGACTCGGTCGAGTGGCCAAATGGGCTATAGATCTAGCCCTTACCATCTACTACCAGCCCCGCACCGCCCCATCAAATCGCAGTTGCCGACTTCCTCGTCGTGGGCGAGACCGATTACTGCCGCGCGCCCGACTCTACTCATTGGCGGATGCAATTCGACGGCTCCAAGATCGCACCGGCCTTGGAGCGGCGTCGTCCTCACCTCCCCAAGGCGACAAGCTCAAATCGTCTTGCAAATCCACTTCGCCGCCTCCAACAACGTCGCCCGAATATGAAGCGCTCATCCACGGGCTCCGGCTTGCCAAAGAACTCGGCATTCGCGGATCACGTGCTATGGCGACTCCGACTTGGTGGTTCAGCAATCATCTGGCGGCGGGGCGCCAAAGAGCGCAAACATGGCAAGCTACCGCTTCTGGTGCGACAACTCGATGGATATTTGAGGTGTGAATTCCTTCACGTGCCAAGAAATGACAACGATCAGCGAATGCCTTGGGACGAGTCGGCTCCACTGCAAGCGATACCTTATGGCGTCGCCCTTGGCGCCTCCTCAAGCCGTCTATCAAGCCTTCACGGACTCAGACTCCATCTTCGTGCGGCTCCGCGGCAATAGTCGGATCGACTCCAAGGCCCCAGCGGGCGACCTCAAAAAGCCACGATTAAAAGCCAGCCGGGATCTGCGCTAGTCGGCCGGGGACTTGAGCCGGGCAGGCTGCGCCCGATCGGCCGGGACTTGATGCCCGGCCGGGGACTCGCCCGATCGGCAGGAGCTGCCCAGTCGGCCCGAGATTAGTCAATTCAGCAAGCGGCGGACTACAACCCGCCGCCTCCCGGCCCAGCCACCCTTGTCCAAGTCATTTGTGGTAGCAGTTGAAGAGATAGCAGCACCTTCATGGGCGCAACCCATCCTCAAATTCCTAATGAATAAAGAATTGCCAAAAGATGAGATCCTGGCTCGGCAAGTGCAGCGTCGAGCGGCATCATACACCATAATCAGCAGAGAGCTAGTCGGTAGCGGTGTCACTGGTGTCCACAGTGACTGCGTGGGAATCGAGCAAGGCCAAGCAATCCTTAGAGACATCCATCGAGTGAGTCACGGCCACCATGCGGCTTCAAGGCGCTTTCATGCGCCAAAACCTTCGGAGCCGGTTTCTTTTGGCCGCCTTACGGAAGAAGCTAAAGAGCTAGTCCAATAATGCAAGGGTGCGGATGTTCGCTTCAAGCCCCTTGACCGGCTTCCACGCGAAGACAATCCCCATTGCACAGCCCTTCGCGGTTTGGGGCACGGACATGGTAGGACCATTCAAGGCGGCCCGGCGGCCTAACTCATTTGCTTGTCGCGGTGGACAAGTTCACCAAGTGGGTGGAAGCAAAGCCCATCAAGAAATTAAGCGGGCCTACAGCGGTAACCTTCATTGCCGACATCACGGTGCGATGCGGCATACCGCCAAAGCATCATCACCGACAGCGCCACCAACCGCCAAAGGCACCTTGGCTCGTTTACTGCGCGACGCGAGCATCCGGCCGGACTTAGCGTCCGTTGCCCATCCATGATCAAGCGGCGGGGCGAACCAACGGCCTCATCTGTCGGCATCAAGCCTCGATTGGTCGAACCACTCGGCGCTTCGGCGGTGTTGGGTCGAGGCTGCTGCCGTCCATTGGAGTCTGCGCATACAACCCCAAACAAGTCAACCGGCTTCACGCCTTTCTTCCTCGTCTCACGGTGCGAAGCCGTCATCACGACGGATATAGAGTTTGACTCTCCGCGAGTCTCCATGTACATCGAGGAGGAAGCCGAAGAAGCACGCCAAGACGGCGTCGATCTGCTGGAAGAGGGCCGACTGTTGGCACTCAGTCGGTCCGGCATCTACCAGTAGAGTCTGCGCCGATACTATATCGCAAGGTCAAGCCAAGATCGTTCAAGAGGCGACCTTGTGCTCGGCTGATTCGAGAACAGCCGGCCAGCACAAGTTATCGGCGCCTTGGAAAGGTCCCTTCATCATCGACAAGGTGCTGAGGAGCGATGCCTACTATCGATCGATGCTCGAAGCCTCGGCGCAAAGAGGGCGACTCGGCAAAGAAATAGAGCGCCCGTGGAGCGAATCTTCTTGAAGATTTTACGATTGATCAGTATGTATCGCACTACCCTCTTTTGTATTAAAGTACTAAGACCTTAGGCCCCGGGACGAGCTCGGGGACTGCCTTTTGATTATCGTATGATAGGAACTCGCTTCCGAATATCTGTTCCTTTTATCATCTTTATGCGGCACGAGTCCGACTAATCGTCCCGGGGACTCGCCGTCTTAATGCTATAAAATGCTTCTGCGGTCGGAAAGTAATGTGTCACGTTCAAAGCCATCTCACATCGAAAGCCGCAGCTTCATGAGCAGCTGTCGATGGCGAGGACAAGCAAACAGCGCACACATGAAAAATGGCTAAGGACCTAAAAGCTACGCATAGCCCAAGCCGGCTACCAGCCTCCCCCAGGAGCCGACTCATGAGCGATCGGCTCGCCGTCTCAACTTTTATCAGGGACGACGACTCTCGAATAGTCGGCTGTCATTCCCTAACCGACTTCTTGAAGACACTCTAAATGACTAAGTACTTGCCTTCTGAAGTAGCCAAGCACTTGACCCGGCGATCCATGAGGCGGCCTGCCCGGCCGGCAAAGCGGCAACTAAAGGAAGGCGACAAAGGAAAAAAGTCGAGGAGCAATAAGCAAGGAAAGGCGGAAATTAGATAAAATATTTACATAGGCCCTCGGCGAATCACGAATAAATTGAGGATACACCCGGGTGGAATTGTTCGAATCTAACAAGTCTTGCAAAAGTTAAAAAGACAGATAAGCGAAGCAAGCTAGGAGGTGGCCTCCGGGGCGGAGGATCGGAGGTGGGCGGTGTCGGATCTTGGGGCGATCGGATGGGCGGTCTTAGCTGAGTCGCCTCGGCGGCGATCGCTTTAATCCTGCGGCGGCTCGTTCTTTGGAGGCGCTGTCGGTGGTGAGGCTGGCCGCTGCCGTCTTCTGGCGCCTCCTCCTCGCCTCCGTCCTCCGACTCGTCCTCCTCCTCGGCCTTTGGAGTCGATCACCTCCGTCGAGTCCTCCTCGTACTCGGGTTCATCGAACCAGTCAGCGGTGCCTCCTCGCCGCCTTGATCCTTCGGGCGCGAAGGCGCTGGTGTCCGTGTACTCGGGATGGCCGTCGCCAGCTCGACAAGGGCACCTTCTGCGGCCTCGGCTCGGCTGGGCCTCGGCCGGAATCGGCCCGACGGTCGAGGTCCAGCCACAGATACCACCCTTGACGAACTCAAGGCTCGGCGTGCTCGGCCGAGCGAGCCCTTCAAGCCTCAAAGCGGCGGCGGCGGCTTCCAGCCGGTCGGCGGTCCAAGCTGAGTGGTCGCGAAGAGCCGTACGTCCGGCCTGAGGCGGAAACCACTTGGGCACCGCACGCTGAAGGCGGCGCAGCGAGACGGTGGCGGGGCGAAGCGAGCCCGATGCTCGAAGCTGCTGCGTCGATGGTTGAGGCGTTAGCGGCAATCACTTCACCCTTCGCCCTTCGCTCCTCCGAGCGCCTCGATAGCGGAGGGGCGGCTTGCGAATGGCGGGAAAGAAATCTGCCAAAGCGAAAAGAAGATAGTCGAAAATCAGAAATCAGCCCGACACGAGGTGGAACACCAAAGAAGAAAAAAGACTTACCATCGGCGATGTCCTCGAGCTCGTGGTAGCGGAGGTCAACATCGCCTCCCGGTCGGTCCGGCGGGCGTTCGACCCGAACTTCGGCCATGAGGCATCCTCCGCGACTTGGCATCGTCCTGCGCTGCCGGAGCAACTCCTACCTTTCGGCCAGCTGCGTCGCCCGCAGGTCGCGCTCTTTAGCGAGCTTATCGCCTCCTCCTCCTAAGCGCGATGAGCGGTGTTGGCCTCGCCCGGCTGCTCTGGAGGCGGCATTGGCGCTGAAGAACAAAGAAAGAAGACAAGAAAGTCATCGATGGGTAGATTGCGGGAGATCCGGCCCGGCGCTCGTGATCGGCCCGAATCTCGAGGACTACAGCCAGCGGTATCGCCATCGCCCATGAGAAGAAAGAAGGTAGATTCTTTGGGAGATCGGCCCGGCGCTCAGCGATCGGCCGAATCTCGAGGACTACAACTTCATGGCGCGCGCCAGCCCGCCGTGAAGAAGAAGGAAGATAGATCGGCTGGGGAGATCCGGCCCGATTGCTCGTGATCGGCCCGAATCTCGAGGACTACAGCCCGCGGGTGCGCCAGCGCGCCCCCGCGAAGAAGGAAGAAAATAACTCACCTCGGCTTTCCGTAAGGTCGGTGGTCCGCTTCTTCAGCTCCTCAACGTTGCGGTTGAAGACAGTGGCGCGGAGATTATGATATTCCTGCAAAAAGCCGGCAAAAAGAAAAGTTAGTACTCGGAGCTCACTAGAGGGAGTTTCGAACCGCCTGCTCAGCAGCCGGCCCCGAACTCGGGGACTACACCCGATGGAGTCTTGGCGCGCCCGAGAAAGAAAAAAATCGAACAAGAAAAGGAAGCTTACCGGACGGATGTCCTCAAGGCGAATCGCTCTGGTGCTGACACGGGGCGTCGCCTTCTGCGCAGCTTTGCTGGGCGTCCGGAGGGCCTGGTTCAGCGGGCGGTTCCATCTCAGCGCAACCAGCGGTGGGCGCTGCGGCTGGAAACCTCGGCGTCGGACTTCGCCGAGCTGGCGCGCCCGATCTCGAGCTTCGCGGCGCCCGAGCTCGTCCTCTCAAGCGGCGGCGCGGCGGCACGGCGACTGAAAAAGCAGCGCGCGCCTCGGCGTCGTCCGTGGCGGTGGATCCTGCGAGCCCACCGCTGCTGCCGTGCGGCCTCCCGAGCGGTGGTGGGCGGCGGGCGGCGTGGGTGTCCAAGCACAAGCGTCGCCGCCCTCCTCCATGAGAGGGTTAAGTGGTGCCGACCTCTCGGTCTGCCCGTGAACTCAGGAGCCAGCGGCGCCGACGACAACGGAGGGGCGAAAGATCGCCCGGCGGCGTAGCGTCCTCCTCGGCCGCCCGTGTCGCCCGGCGCGTTTTTAACCTCCTCCAATTTCCTCTGGGCGTTGGCGGCCGCCTTTTCGGCCTCCGCCTTCTCCAGACGGTCGGCCTCCTCCTCGTCGCGCTTCTCCCGCGCGTTTTGTTCCATTTCCTCCCGAAGGTCGGCGGCGGGATCGATCCGCCAGGTGCTGGCGGACGTCTCCACCGACCCCATGACAGAGGGGACGGCGGCTCTCTCAAGGGAGAGGGGAGCTCTGGAGAAGATCGGAGAGAGAATCAAGGAAGACTAGGATAAGATCCAATGAAGAAAATGAAAGAGTGAAAAAAGACTTACGCGGAAATCAGCGGGGGCCTTCTCACTTCCCTTCGGAAGCGGTTGGCCTTCGCGGCCGCCTCCTCCGCAGTGCAAGCAAAGGGCTGATGTGCATTGACTACACAAGCCTCAATAAGGCCTCGCCAAAGGACCCGCTTGTCGCCAAGGATCGATCAGTGATAGACTCCACGCCGGATGCGAATGTTGAGTTTCGACGATACTGGGTACCACCAGATCAAGCTGAATCCAGCAGACAGATCAAGACCGCATTCATCACGCCCGGAGCCTCTTCACTCGACTATGACGCTCGCTTGAGGAATGCCGGCGCCACCTTTCGCCGCTGATGCGGTCTCACAACTCGGCCAAACGCCCATGTTTATGTAGATGATGTGGTGGTGAAGACGAAAAGCGTGGACGCTCTGAAGACCTCAAAGAGACCTTTTGAAAATATGCGCCGATTCCGGATCGCTTAACCTCGAGAAGTGCTGGAGTTCCGCCAGCCCCTTGGCTACCGGTTCCAACGCGATAGAGTGCAACCCCATGAAGATCAAGGCCATTGAGAGAATTGAGGTACCCAAATTGATCGTTGATGTGCAGGTTCACCGCTGCTTATATCCATCACCGATTATCACCGGTCGGCAGAAAGCTCCCTTGTATCAACTAATGAAGAAGACCACCTTTTTGAGTGGAACCACAAGGCGACGAGGTTTCTAATCGAAGAAGATGTTGACTACTCCCTGGCCGGGCGCCCCGACTCAAAGAGCCCATGCTCTTGTACATCGCCCCACTCCAGTAGTCAAGAACCATCGAGTCGAGTGCAAGGAGGAAGGCAAGGCGCCCTAGTCCGTAGACCGGATATTACCCGAGCGGGTAATCGCCAACCTCCAAGCAAAACTACCTCACTATCGAAGATGTGTACGGCGCATTTCCCGCCAAGAAGTCAAGCCCTACTTTCAAGAGCATCCAATCACTGGGTTTGCACCGCCCACTCGCCGAGATCATTGAAGCCGAGACGACCCGGCCGAAAGGGCCAAATGGGCTATAGATCTAGCCCCTTACACCATCTACTACCAGCCCCGCACCGCCATCAAGTCGCAGCGCCGCCGACTTTCGCCGACCGGGCCGAGACCCAAGACCCGCCAAATACCGACTCTACTCATGACGGATGCACCGACGGCTCAAGATTGCGACCGCCTTGAGCCAAGGCCTCCCTCCCCCCCAAGGGCGACAAGCTCAAACACGGTCAAATCCACTCACGCTCCAACAACGCCGAATATGAAGCGCCATCCACGGCCCGCTGCCAAAGAACCCAGATTCACGGATCCTCGGCTATGGCGATCCGACTTGGTGGTTCAAGAATCATCCGGGCGACCGACGCCAAAGACGCAAACATGGCAAGCTACCGCCTCGGTGCAGAACTCGGATATTTCGAGGTGTGAATTCCTTCACGTCCAAGAAATGACAACGATCAAGCAGATGCCTTGGGACAAGTCGGCCCACTCGCCAAGCGACACCTTATGGCGCCGCCTTCGCCCCTCCCGCCTATCAAGCCTTCACCAGACTCAGACCATCTTCGGGTCCGCGTAAATAGTCGGATCCGACCTGGCCCCAGCGGCGACCTCAAGAAAGCCACAAAGCCAGCCCGGATCATGCTTAGTCGGCCCGGGACTTCAGAGTTCCCCGGATCGCGCCCGTCTGGGACTTCAAGTTGCCGATCGGCCTCCCGGAGCTGCCCTGGCCGCCCAGAGATTCCTAATTCAGCAAACGGCCAGACTACAACCCGCCTCCCCAGCCCACCCACCCTTGTCCAAGTCAGTGGTAGCTTGAAGAGATAGCAGACCTTCATGGGCGAACCCATCCTCAAATTCCTAATGAATAAAGAATTGCCAAAGATGAGATCCTGCTCGGCAAGTGCAAACGAGCGCATCATACACCATAATCAACGAGAGCTAGTCAGCGCGAAGGTCACGGTCCACCACCCAGAGAATCGAGCAAGGCCAAGCAATCCTTAGAGACATCCATCGTATGAAAAGGGCCACATGCCTTAAGGGCGCCGCGCCAAAGCCTTTCGACGGTTTCTTTTTGGCCGATCGCCCGGAAGAAGCTAAAGAGCTAGTCCAATAATGCAGGTGCGCGATGTTCCGCCAAGCCCCTTCACCGGCTTCCACGCCAAGACAATCCCCATTGCCCGCCCTTCATGGTTTGGGGCCCGGACATGGTAGGACTATTCAAGACGCCCGAAGGCCTAACTCATTTGCTTGTCGCGTGGACAAGTTCACCAAGTGGGTGGAAGCAAAGCCCATCAAGAAATTAAACGGGCCTACAGCAGAACCTTCATTGCCGACATCACGGTGCGGTACGGCATACCGCACAAAGATCATCACGATAACGCCACCAACTTCGCCAAAGGCATTTGGCTGCTTGGCCGACGCAGGCATCCGACCGACTTAGCGCCCGCTGCCCATCCGCACCAAACGGCCGACGAACCAACGGCTCATCTCGTCTGCATCAAGCCTCGATTGGTCGAACCACTCGAGCGCCGCCATGTTGGGTCGAGGAGCCGCCCCATTGAGTCTCGATAAACCCCAAACAAGTCAACCGGTTCACGCCTTTTCTTCCTCGCCTACGGTGCCGGCCCCATCCCGACGGATATAGAGTTTGACTTCCGCGAAGTCTCCATGTACATCGAGGAGGAAGCCAAGAAGACGCTAAGACGGCGCCGACCGTGGAAGAGGGCCGATCTGGCATCCGCCGGTCCGCATCTACCACAGGTTCGCGCCGATACTATAATCGCAAGGTCAAGCCAAGATCGCTCCAAGAGGGCATTCTTGCTCCGGCGATTCGAGAACAGCCGCCAGCACAAGTTGCTCCGCCTTTGAAAGGTCCTTCATCATCGCTAAGGTGCTAGGGAACGATGCCTACTATCCGATCGATGCTCGTAAGCCTCGAGCGCAAGAGGGACGATTCGCAAAGAAATAGAACCATGGAACGCGAATCTTCTTCAAGATTTTACGCTTGATGGATGTATCGACTACCTCTTTGTATTAAAGTATAAGACTTTAGGCCCCCGGACGAGCTCGGGACTGCCTTTTGATTATCTCGATGATAGGAACCACGCCCAATATGCTGCTTTTTATCATACGTTCGCACCGGGTCCCACTAGTCGCCCGGGACTCGCCGCCTTGTGCTATAAAAATGCTTCCTCGGTCGAAAGTAATGTGTCACGCTCAAAGCCATCTCCTGCCGAAGCCGCAGCCGCAGAGCGACCGCCGTAGGCAGGGGACAAGCAAGAACGAAGCAACATGAAAATGGCTAAGGACCTAAAGCTAGGATAGCCCAAGCCGGGCTTACCGCCCCCACCGAGCCGACCATGAGCATGTCATCGCCCTCAATCTTTATCAAGGACGACGACTCGAATAGTCGGCCCGTTATTCCCAGCCGAATTGGTCAAGACACTCTAAATGACTAGTACTTGCTTCCCTGAAGAGCTAAGCACTTGGCCGGCAGTCCGCAGAAGGGTCGCCCAGCCGCAAGGCGGCAACTAAAGGAAGCAAAGGAAAAGTCCGAGGAGCAATAAGCAAGGAAAGGCGGAAATTAGATAAAATATTTACATAGGCCCTCGGCCAATCACCAATAAGAATTCAGATACACCCAGGTGGAATTGTTCGAATCTAACAAGTCTTGGAAAAGTTAAAAAGACAGATAAAGTAATGTTAGAGGTGGCTCCGGGCCGGAGGATCGGAGGGACGGCGGTGTTGGATGCCGGGCCGGATGGGCGGTTCGTCGCGCCCGGGCGGGTCGCTTGGTCCCTCGCGCTCGCCGGAGGCGCTGGCGGCCGAGGCCGGCCACCGCTTGCCTTTCTCGGGGCCTCCGCTCCCCTCCGACTCGCCCCTCCTCTCGCATCGAGTCGATCACCCCGAGTCCTCTCGATTCGGGTTCATCTCAACCAGTCCGCGGTGCCTCGCCGCTTTCACCGGGCACGGAAGACGCTGTGTCCGTACTGGATGCGCCGCTGCCGAAGGGCACCTTCGCCTTTCCACCGCTCGGGCCTCCACCGAATGCGCGACGGTCTGTTCCAGCTCGATACCACCCTTGACGAACTCCAAGGCTCGGGCGGTTCGCCCGAGCCGAGGAGCCCTTCCAAGCTCAAAGCGCCGGGCGGCGATTTCCACCACCGGCGTCCAACCGGTGGTGCGAAGAGCCGACGTCCGCCACGGCGGAAACCACGGGCACCGCACGCAAGACGGCCGCAGCAGACGGTGAGCAGGATTAAGACGAGCCCCGGCCTCGTGGTTGCCTGCCGATGGTTCGGGGGCGCGGCGCAATCACTTCACCCTTCGGCCGCTTCCTCCCGAGCCGCTCGAGCAGCCGAGGGACGGCTTATGGCCGGAAAGAAGTTCCAAGGCGTAAAAGAAGATAGTCGAAAATCGAATCAGCCCGGCACGTGGTCGGAACACCAAAGAAGAGAAAAAGACTTTACCATCGACGATGTCCTCGAGCTCGTGGTAGCCGGAGGTCAACATCGCCCCTGGCCGGTTCCAGCGGAGCGCTCACCAACTCGCCATGAGGGCATCCTCCCGCGATTGGCATCGCCCCTGCCCGCCGGAGCAACTCCTTCCGCCGCCACAAGCCAGCAGGTCGCGCTTTCGAGCTTGTCGACTCCTCCTCCCAGGCGCGATGAGCAAGGGTTGCCTCCCACCGCCTCGGAGGGCGGCATTGGCTCAAGAACAAAGAAGAAGACAAGAAAGTCATCAAGAAGGTAGATTCGGAGATCCGCCCGATCGCAGCCAGCCGGCCCAATCTCGGGATTAGCCCTGGGCGCGCCACAGCCGAGAAGAAGGAAGGTAGATGTTGAGACGCCCGATCGCCAGCCAGCCGCCCAATCTCGGGATTACAGGGGCCACGCCTGGGAAGAAGGAAGATAGATGCTGAGATCCGCCCATCGCCCAGCCGCCCAATTCGAGGATTACGCGGGCGCCAGCGCCTCAAGAAGGAAGAAAAAACTCACCTCGCTTTCCGAGGTCGGTGGTCCGCTCAGCTCCTCAACGCTATGTAAGACAAGGCGCTGAGATTATGATATTCCTGCAAAAGCCGCAAAAAGAAAAGTTAGTACTGAGCTCACTAGAGGAGCCAACCGCCGCCAAGAGCCGCCCCAACTCGGGATTACACCCAAGGCAGCAGCGCCTACGAGAAAGACAAAATCGAACAAGAGAAAGGAAGCTACCGGACGGATGTCCTCAAGGCCGGCGCGCCTGGTGCCGACCGAGGGCGCCGCCGCGGCAGTTTTGCTCGGACGCCCAGAGGGCCTGTTCAGCGGGCGGTTCCATTCCTGCCAGAACCACCGCTGGGCGCTGCACCGAGGCCTCGACGCCCAGACGCCGAGCTGGGCTGCGCCTTCCCGAGCCGCGCCGGCCTGCTCGCCGGGCGCGGCCGGCACGGCGACTGAAGGCCTGGCCGGCCGCCGCGGGCCGGTGGATCTCGCAGCCCACCTGCCGCTTGCCGCGGCGCCTCCTGGACGGTGGAGGCGGCGGAGGCGCGGCGTTCAAGCCAAGCCGCCGCCCCTCCATGAGAGGGTTCGGTGCCGACCTCTCCGCGGCGGCGCCTTGAACTATTACGCTTGCCGCGAGGCGCTTCGGCCAGCGTGGCGCCTCTTCGCCCGACTTGGCGGAGGAGCGGCCCTCGGTGGCGGTCGCGGGGCGACTTCCACGTCGGCGTCGTCCTCGGGCGGTCGGCAAAAGGTAGCCGGCGGCTTTGAGCCGTCTGCCCCCTCTCCGCCGCCTTCGGCGTCGGCCTCCAGCGCCGCCGCCCCCAAGTCGGGGTCGTCGATGTCGCTGTCCTCGCGATCTGGGACATAGTCGCGGGGCTCTCTCATGGCGCCGGCCGCGGGCGCCGTGAGGGGATTCTGCCCAGAAGAAACCAACAAAAACGATTAGAAGACGGAGTCAGCTGCAAAGAAGATCAAGCTACAGAAGGGTGCGACTTACCATTGGAGGGGGGTTGTCGCGCGAGTACGGCTCCTTGCCGAACTGCCAGTTCTCCGTGAACTCGCGGTCGCGATGTAGTTCACAAGTTCGCCACCTCCCCATGGGGCATCTCCTTGGTGCCTGAGCGGCTCGGATCGTGGCGGCGCTCATCGGCGGATGAGGTGAGGCCCGGCCCTAGGCGGGAGGACTCGGCGCGCCCGAAGGCGGCGAGGATCGGGCGATGAGCCTCTCCGGCTGCCGAGAACCGAATCGCGCCACAGGCGGCTCGGAGGGCGAAAGTGATTTGGACGGTGGGACCAAGCGGCAAGCCTGCGGTCGAGAGGCTCGAGGTCGAAGGCGGCAAGTTGACCCGATCGCCGTCGGTGGAGATGTTCTTCCGTAGAAGTAAGATTTCGCCACATCTTCACCGACTTCACCGGCCAGGATGGGAGGAAAGGATTGTCGGCCGTCGGCGCCCGCTGCCGCGATGTAGGTGCCGCCTTGAGCGGCGTCTTGGCGGCTTTAATCTTGAAGAAGAACTCCCCACAGCTCGAGGGTGGGGAAGCGCCGAGTAGCCTTCGCCTGAGTGGCGAAAAGCGGCACCACCGCGTTTGGGGTGAGTGGTGCGGTGGCTTGTGGAACTCGAAACAAGCGGAAGAACCCGCTCGCCCGGCAGCCCGGCCAGCGCATGGTGCAGTGGAAGATGACCCTTCGCCCTCCTCGGTGGGCGGAGCTCTCTTGCGGCAGCGGAGACGGGCATACACAGTCCAGCGCTCGGGAGGCAAGGTCAGCGGAGAAAGTCGATGTGCTCTGCCTCCGCGTCGGAACCGTCCCTGCCCGGGCTTGAGTGGGAAGTGCGGCGGAGGAAAAACTCATCGTCGGCGAAAAAGGGCCTTCAGTTGTGGCGGAGGAAGAAGGAAGGCGAGAGGTGTCGTCTGGTGCGCCCGCTCCTCCCGCCTATTTATAGCCTGGCGAGTGAGGCGAGGGGCAGGCGTGGGATTAGCTGCGCGGGGCCCCACGCCGCCCGATTTATCACGAAGTTCTTGTGCGATAACAATGCGTGGGAGATATAACGTCGCAGCTTGGCGGATCCGCCGGAAGCGGCGTGGTGGTGGCGGGCCCCACTGGCGGCCCGTCCGTCAGCGTGGGTGGGCGGACTAATCTCCCCGTGGCGCCACGCGATAGGACCGTCTCGATGGCGGCGAGGCGTGTCGATCGCTGCATGTTTTCCCCGCGACTTACGAATAATGGCCCCTCATTGAACAAGTCCGACTTGGTGAGTCGGCTGAAAAGCGGCGGCGAGTCTCGGTCGTGCTGGGAAGATGAAACTGTTGAAGCCCCACGGCGCGGCCGGAATCTCACCGGCTCGAGGACTCTTGTCGGAGTAATGGTCCACGGGTAGGCCGACCGGGACCAGGATCTTTCAAGACATCGGGGGCAGGCAGCGCCTCTGGCGAGTCGGCCTCGCCCAAGATCGCAGGCCACCGTAGGTGGGAGAATCAAAGACGGCCAGCCAAGACGGCCCTCGGGAGCGGTCCTTCGCCAGGCCCCCAAGCCATAAACCAGATTGATGGGGAGGGTGACAAGATCGCTCGACGACGGCGGCATCTGCCACACCCCATGACCAAGCTCGGCCATCGAGTACTGAAGTGTTTGTTGTCTCTGGACCCACCAAGGCTGGCCCTGCCGGGCAGAAGGACAGAGAGAAGATGGGGCCACGCCAACAGAATATTGTACCTCGGGTAGGCCTATATAAACCCCCGACACCCATGCAAAGGGTTCGCCTTTGATAGAGTTAGACACAGGGAGGAGAGAGCCCCTTAGCTCCCTCCTCGCCTCCGAACAGCCTCGGAGCACCTTTGTAACCTTTTCCATAGTGACCATGCGAGACCCGCAGAGCAGCAGAGAGGTGTTATCTCCCGAGAGCCCCGGCTGGGTAAGATTCGGCCAGGCATGTTCGCCTCATTCCGCTTCTCGGCACCGACGTTTCACTCTTCACCATGATAAGCCATCCATTGGCATAGGTCGCACCCAACCCCGACAAAGATAATTTTCCTTTTCATCAAACTCACTAAAGATATTAAAATGATGAAGGTGATGAGACAAACTTAACTCTTTTTTTGTAGTTTTTATAAACTAAACTAGTGATAAAACAAGAAACAAAAAGATTCGATTGCAAGATCTAAAGATATACCTTCAAGCACTCACCCAAAACGGCGCTTTAAAAGAGCTTGATGTTCACTACACAACCTTCTTCTTGTAGACGTTGTTGGGCCTCCAAGTGCATAGGTTTGTAGGGCAGAGCAAATTTCCTCAAGTGGATGACCTAAGGTTTATCAAACCGGGAGGTGTAGGATGAAGATGGTCTCTCTAGCAACCCAGAACCAAATAACAAAGAGTCTCTGTGTCCACAACACACCCAATACAATGGTAAATTGTATAGGTGCACTAGTTCGTGAAGAGATGGTGATACAAGTGCAATATGGATAGTAGATATAGGTTTTGTAATCTGAAAATATAAAAACAGCAAGGTAACTAATGATAAAAGTGAGTGTAAATGGTATTGCAATGGTAGGAAACAAGGCATAGGGTTCATACTTTCACTAGTGCAAGTTCTCTCAATAATAACATAATTGATCATATAACTATCACTCAACATGCAACAAAGAGTCACCCAAAGCCACTAATAGCGAAGAACAAACGAAGATATTATGGTAGGGTACGAAACCACCCAAAGTTATCCTTTCTATTCTATCTATTCAAGAGTCCTAGAAAATAACATGAAGCTATTCTTTCCGCTCAATATATCATAGAGTTCATGCTAGAATAACACCTTAAGACACAAATCAACCAAAACCCTAATGTCACCTAGATACCCATTCTCACCTAAGTATCCGTGGCATGATTATACGATATGCATCACACAATCTCCTATTCATCTATGCAACCAACACAAAGTACTTCAGCCGAGTCCCCTACCGCGACCTTCGGAGAGGCCTGGTCTCAGAGGGCGATCCCCCGTGAAGCCGAGTCCCAGACGACGGCTTTAAAGCAAGTGACTCCCGGCTTGCGACCTCCAGAAGTGCCGACTATGGGAGTCGGCCCGCGACCTTTCACGAAGACCGATCACGAGGCACGGCCTCGGCGTGGCCGTCCTTCCTGCCTCGAGGGGTTGGCAAGGCTACAGAAGTCGTATCGCGGAAGATCTCCGTGGCGCGCCTCGCTGCCATGCCTCCCGACCTCGGCACGCGGCGTGATGCCTTTGTGCCTGGCGACGCCGGCTTTCTGGGCCCAAGATCGCAGGCCACACAGTAGGTGGGAGAATCAAAGACGCCGAGCGCTGAAGACGGCCCTGTGGAGGCCGCCTCCCTTGAGGCCCCACAAGCCATAAACCAGATTGGATGGGGAGTGGTGGCGGTGATCGCTGACAGACATGGCGGCATGTTGCCACGACCCCATGACCAAGCTGCGTCATCGAGTATCTTGCATAGTGTTTGGCTTGTCTGCGGACCCACCAATCGGCGGGCCCCGAGCCGGCGCAGAAGGACAGCGGCATGAGAGACAGACGTGGTGGGGGCCACGCCCGATCAGACACTATTGTACCCCGGGGTAGGCCTATATAAACCCGGGACACCCATGCAAAGGGTTCGGCCTTTGATAGAGTTAGACACTTAGACAGGGAGGAGAGCCAGCCTAGCTCCTCCCCGCCTCCCGATACAGCTCGAGAGCACCCTTGTAACCTTTTCGCCATAGTGACCATGCGGAGACCCCATGAGCAGCAAGAGGTGTTATCTCCCCGGAGAGCCCCGAAGCTGGGTAAGATTCGCCGGCGTGCATGTCTGCGCCTCATTCCGTTTCCAGGCACCGGCGACGTTCTACTCGCCCCCACCATGATAAGCCATCCATTGGCATAGGTCGCACCCAACCCCCGACAGCATAATTTTCCTTTTCATCAAACTCACGAAAGATATTAAAATGATGAAGCGTATGAGACAAACTTAACTCTATTTTTTGTAGTTTTCTTTTATAAACTAAACTAGTGATAAAACAAGAAACAAAAAGATTCGATTGCAAGATCTAAAGATATACCTTCAAGCACTCACCTCCCCGGCAACGGCGCCAGAAAAGAGCTTGATGTCTACTACACAACCTTCTTCTTGTAGACGTTGTTGGGCCTCCAAGTGCATAGGTTTGTAGGGCAGTAGCAAATTTCCCTCAAGTGGATGACCTAAGGTTTATCAAACCGTGGGAGGTGTAGGATGAAGATGGTCTCTCTCAAGCAACCCTGTAACCAAATAACAAAGAGTCTCTTGTGTCCACAACACACCCAATACAATGGTAAATTGTATAGGTGCACTAGTTCGGTGAAGAGATGGTGATACAAGTGCAATATGGATAGTAGATATAGGTTTTTGTAATCTGAAAATATAAAAACAGCAAGGTAACTAATGATAAAAGTGAGTGTAAATGGTATTGCAATGGTAGGAAACAAGGCATAGGGTTCATACTTTCACTAGTGCAAGTTCTCTCAACAATAATAACATAATTGGATCATATAACTATCACTCAACATGCAACAAAGAGTCACTCCAAAGCCACTAATAGCGAAGAACAAACGAAGATATTATGGTAGGGTACGAAACCACCTCAAAGTTATCCTTTCTATTCTATCTATTCAAGAGTCCGTAGTAAAATAACATGAAGCTATTCTTTCCGTTCAATATATCATAGAGTTCATGCTAGAATAACACCTTAAGACACAAATCAACCAAAACCCTAATGTCACCTAGATACTCCATTCTCACCTCAAGTATCCGTGGGCATGATTATACGATATGCATCACACAATCTCCTATTCATCTATGCAACCAACACAAAGTACTTCAAAGAGTGCCCCAAAGTTTCTACTGGAGAGTCAAGACGAAAACGTGTGCCAACCCCTATACATAGGTTCATGGGCGGAACCCGCAAGTTGATCACCAAAACATACATCAAGTGGATCACGTGATATCCCATTGTCACCACAGATAAGCACGGCAAGACATACATCAAGTGTTCTCACATCCTTAAAGACTCAATCCGACAAGATAACTTCAAAGGGAAAACTCAATTCATCACAAGAGAGTAGAGGGGGAGAAACATCATAAGATCCAACTATAATAGCAAAGCTTGCGATACATCAAGATCGTGCCATAGAGAGAACACGAGAGAGAGATAGGCATCAAACACATAGCTACTGGTACATACCCTCAGTCCCGAGGGTGAACTACTCCCTCCTCGTCATGGAGAGCGCCGGATGATGAAGATGGCCACGGTGATGGATTCCCCCTCAGGTGAGTCTTGAACGGGCTCCGATAGGTTTTTGTGGCTCTGAGAGGCTTGCGGCGGCGAAACTCTCGATCTATCTTCGTCTCGATGTTTTTAGAGTACGAGATTTATATAGGCAAAAGAAGTCGGTCGGGGAGCTCGAGGGCCCAGAGATAGGGGCGCGCCTCCTATCTCCTCGGCTTCACAAACCTTCCCGGCTTGAACTCCAAGTCTCCCGGTCATATCCTTTCCAAAATCACGCCCCAAAGGTTTCATTCTGCTTGGACTCCGCTTGATATTCCTTTTCTTGAAATACTGAAACAGGCAATAAAACAACAATATGGGCTGGGCCTCCAGTTAGTAGGTTAGTCCCAAAAATGATATAAAAGTGTAAAGTAAAGCCCATAAACATCCAAAACGGGTAATATAATAGCATGGAACAATAAAAAATTATAGATACGTTGGAGACGTATCAGCGAGCTTGCTCACTATAGCGCCACCGCACTCTTCCTGCTCCCCCTCTATCACTTGCAGCTTCACTTCGAAGGTCTTGATCCATAAGCCGAAGTGCGGAGGAGTTCGGAGGAAGGCTTCGCACATGGCGATAAACTCCAAGATAAGAAGAATAGAGTCCGGGCCAGATCGTGAAAATCTAGCCCATAATAGAACATGAGCCCTCGGGCGAAGGGATTAAGTGCAAACCCTAAACCACGGAGGAAGTGGGATACGAACACGACCCTCTCACCGGACCTGGGGGTGGGAATAACTTGCCCCTCGGCAGGAAGCCTATGAAGGATTTCTATGGTCAGATACCTCGCCGCCCGAAGCTTTGCAATATCTCCCTCCGTGACAGAAGAAGCCACCCACCGGCCTTGACGGCTAGATCTGGACATGACTGGGGCTTGTGGTGACTGAAACCCGGGTGTTGGAACTCGGGGGAGCAGGGGTTGAGGAGGAAGCAAGCGTGAAAGAAAAAGACGGGTCTGTACCCCTATATAAAGGCCGCGAATATCGAACGTCCCCTCCTGGTCCTCAAAACTTGCCTATTCCCAAGGAGCTGTACCCAAGCGATTGTTGGGTTACCCACGTCCGGGTTGATAAAATCCCTTAAAAAAGGGAGACACGATCTCTGCTTGGATAAGATGTACCAATAAAACCACGTCTCGAGACGTGGAGCAATGGGCTAGCTAATGGTCCGAAAATAATGCCTCGAGCAGGCGTGATGTCACATTACCAAAAAGTTGTCAGCAAACTACACTCATGAAATATTATATCCTCTGCAGTTGTGTGTGACAGGTCCGGATACTATCATCGCGTTTGGAGACTATCTTGGAGCTCGGAAAAAGGGGAACCCGCCTTGCAATGTCGAAGACAATCTACGTGCCGAACTCCTCGTCATTGAAGCCAGGTTCAGGGGCTACTGAGGGAGTCCAGGACTAAGGGGTCGTCGGGCGTCTGGCTTGTTATCCATGGGACGGACTGATGGACTGTGAAGACATGAAGGCCGAAGACTGTACCCGTGTCCGGATTGGACTCTCCTTGGCGTGGAAGACAAGCTTGGCGACCAATTATGAAGATTCCTTCTTATGTAACCGACTCTATGTAACCCTAGATCCCCCCGGTGTCTATATAAACCGGAGGGTGTAGTCCAGAAAGGATACATTCATTACCTTAGTCATACAGGCTAGCTTCTAGGGTTTAGCCATTACGATCTCGTGGTAGATCAACTCTTGTAATACTCATATTCATCAAGATCAATCAAGCAGGAAGTAGGGTATTACCTCCATAAAGAGGGCCCGAACCTAGGTAAACATCGTGTCCCCCGTCTCCTGTAACCATCAACCTTAGACGCACAGTTCGGGACCCCCTACCCGAGATCCGCCAGTTTTGACACCGACAGTGGTCCATGCATTTTGAGCTTTAAGTAAGCATAACGCAGGACTGCATTAAAGTGGGCGAAGGTCGTTCTTCCGAGTAGTGCGTGATAGCCGCTTCGAAACGGAGCTATGTCGAAGGTTAACTCTTCGCTTCGAAAGTTATCGGGAGAGCCGAATACGACCTCCAATGTTAAAGAGCCCGTGCAGCAGGCTTCTACACCCGGTATAACTCCTTTAAAGGTCGTGCTGGTTGGCTTGATTCTTGACGGGTCTATCCCCATCTTGCGGATAGTGTCCTGAGATTAAGACTGTTGCCGCCATCCATAAGGACTCGAGTGAGATGGTATCCGTTGATTATTGGATCAAGCACTAGGGCAGCCGAACCCCCGTGACGGATACTAGTAGGATGATACCTGCAATCAAAGGTGATCGGGCAGGCCGACCATGGGTTGAATTTGGGGGCAACAGGCACAATGGCATAGACATCTCGGAGTGCGCACTTGCGCTCCCTCTTTGGGATATGAAAAGGTGATCGGGCAGGCCGACCATGGGTTGAATTTGGGGGTAACAGGCTCAATGGCATAGACATCTCGGAGTGCGTGCTTGCGCTCCCTCTTTGGGATATGAGTGACATAGATCATGTTCACTGTTTTGATCTCCGGTGAAAATTTCTTCTGTCCCCCCGTGTTCGGCTGGCGAGATTCATCCTCATCTTTGCTCTGAGGTCCCTTCCCCCTGTGTTCAGCGGTGAGCTTGCCGGCCTGCTTGAAGACCCAACTACTGTTGGGGAACGTAGTAATTTCAAAATTTTCCTACCCACACGCAAGATCATGGTGATGCATAGCAACGAGAGGGGAGAGTGTTGTCTACGTACCCTCGTAGACCGAAGCGGAAGCGTTGACACAACGTAGAGGAAGTAGCCGTACGTCCTCCCGGTCCAACCGATCCAAGCACCGTTACTTGGCACCTCCGAGTTCTTGACACACGCATACTCGATGATGACACCCCGATCTCCGATCCAGCAGAGGCGCTGGAGGAGTTCCACAAGACTGACGGCGTGGTGACGATCTTGATGTTCAACCGTCGCAGGGCTTCGCCTAAGCACCGCTACAATATGACCGAGGTGTAATATCGTGGAGGGGGGCACCGCACACGGCTAAGGAACGATCACGAAGATCAACTTGTGTGCCTATGGGGTGCCCCCTACCCCCGTATATAAAGGAGAGGAGGAGGGGAGGGCCGGCCCTCTACTATGGCGCGCCCTGGAGAGTCCTACTCCCACCGGGAGTAGGATTCCCCCTTTCCTAGTCCAACTAGGAATCCTTCCAATGTTGGGGAACGTTGCAGAAAATTAAAATTTTTCCTACGGTTTCACCAAGATCCATCTATGAGTTCATCTAAGCAACGAGTAACGGGAGAGAGATTGCATCTACATACCACTTGTAGATCGCGTGCGGAAGCTTGCAAGGTGATGATGGAGTCGTACTCGAACGTGATTCAGATCACCGATGCCAAGTGCTGAACGGACAGCACCTCCGCGTTCAACACACGTGCGGGACGATCGGCGTCTCCTCCTTCTTGATCCAGCAAGGGGAAGGAGAGGTTGAGGAAGATAGCTCCACCGGCAACCGACGGCGTGATGATGGTGGAGATGCAAGACTCAAGCAGGGCCGCTAAGCTCTACGGAGGAGGAGATGTGTTGGGAGGGAGGGCTGCGCCTTGGGAGTTGTGTACAGCAGCCCCTCCTCCCCTTTATATAGGCCCCAGTGGCGGCCCCTGAGATCCAATCTCCGGGGCGGCGCCAAGGGGTGGAGTACCCCCAAGCCGGTGGGGCGCCCCACCCCTAGGGTTTCAACCCTAGGCGCAGGGTGGACCTAGAGGCGCACCAGCCCCTTGTGGGCTGGTTCCTTCCCTCTCAGCCCATGGGGCCCTCCCGGATAGGTGGCCCCACCGGTGGACCCTCGACCCTTCCGTGGTCCCAGCTTTCACCGAAACCCCAAAACTTTCCGATGGCGAAACACCACTTCCTATATATTATTCTTTACCTCCGGACCCTTCCGAACTCCTCGTGACGTCAGGATCTCATCCGGACTCAACAACATTCGGTGGTCACATACTTGACTTCCTACAAACCCTAGCGTCACCGAACCTTAAGTGTGTAGACCCTACGGGTTCGGAGACCTTGAACATGACCGAGACGACTCTCGGGCAATAACCAACAGCGGGTGCGGATATCCATGTTGGCTCCCACATGCTCCTCGATGATTTCATCGGTTGAACCACGATGTCGAGGATTCGATCAAACCACAGATACAATTCCTTTGTCAATCGATGCGTTACTTGCGAGACTCGATCGTCGGTATCCCAATACCTTGTTCGGTCTCGTTCACGGCAAGTCACTTTACTCGCATCGTAATGCATGATCCGTGGCCAACACCTTGGTCACATTGAGCTCATTATGATGATGCATTACCGAGTGGGCCCAGAGATACCTCTCCGTCATACGGAGTGACAAATCCCGCCTCGATCCGTGTCAACCCAATGATACTTTCGGAGATACCAGTAATGCACCTTTATAGTCACCCGATTCGTTGTGACGTTTGATACACCCAAGGCACTCCTACGGTAACCGGAGTTACGATCTCATGGTCGAAGGAATAGATACTTGACATTGGCAAAGCTTCTAGCAAACAAACTATCGATCTTTTATGCTATGCTTATGATTGGGTCTTGTCCATCACATCATTCTCCTAATGATGTGATCCGTTATCAACGACATCCAATGTCCATAGTCGGAAACCATGACTATCTATTGATCTGTGAGCTAGTCAACTAGAGGCTCACTAGGGACTCATTGGGTCTAAGTGTTCACACGTGTATTACGATTTCCGGATAATACATTTATAGCATGAACAAAAGACAATTATCATGAACATTGAAATATAATAATCCTTTTATTATTGCCTCTAGGGCATATTTCCAACAGCCTCCCACTTGCACTAGAGTCACCAATCTAGTTACATTGTGATGAATCGAACACCCATAGAGTTACGGTGTTGATCATGTTTTGCACGCAAGAGAGGTTTAGTCAGCGGATCTGCGACATTCAGATCCGTGTGCACTTTGCAAATCTCTATGTCTCCATCTTGAACATTTTCACGGATGGAGTTGAAGCGGCAACTTGATGTGCCTGGTCTTCTTGTGAAACCCGGCTCCTTGGCTAAGGCAATAGCTCGGTGTTGTCACGAAGAGTTTGATCGGCCCGACGCGTTGGGTATGACTCCTAGGTCGGTGATGAACTCCTTCACCCAAATCGCTTCATCGCTGCCTCCGAGGCTGCCATGTACTCCGCTTCACACATAGATCCCGCCACGACGCTCTCGCTTGCGGCACCACTCTTGCTCCACCATTCAACATATACACGTATCCGGTTTGTGACTTAGAGTCATCGGATCTGAGTCGAAGCTAAGCGTCGGCGTAACCCTTCTGACGAGCTCTTCGTCTCCTCCATAAGCGAAAACATGTCCTTTGTCCTTTTCGGTGCTTCAGATATTCTTGACCGCTGTCCGGTGTTCCTTGCGGGATTACTTTGGTATCTTGCAACCAAACTTACGGCAAGGTTTACATCGGTGCAGTACACAGCATGGCATACATAATAGATCCTATGGCTGAAGCATAGGGGATGACACTCATCTCTTCTTTATCTTTTGCCGTGGTCGGTGGCTGAGCCGAGCTCAATCTCACACCTTGTAACATAGGCAAGAACCCCTTCTTGGACTGATCCATTTTGAACCTCTTCAAAATCTTATCAAGGTATGTGCTTTGTGAAAGACCTATGAGGCGTCTCGATCTATCTCTATAGATCTTGATGCCTAATATATAAGCAGCTTCTCCAAGGTCCTTCATTGAAAAACACTTGTTCAAATAGGCCTTAATGCTGTCCAGAGTTTCGTATCATTTCCCATCAAGAGTATGTCATCTACATATAATAGGAGAAATGCTACGGAGCTCCCACTCACTTTCTTGTAAACGCAGCTTCTCCATAAGTCTCATAAACTAAACGCTTTGATCATCTCATCAAAGCGAATGTTCTAACTCGAGATGCTTGCACCAGTCCATAAATGGATCGCTGGAGCTTGCATACTTTGTTAGCGTTCGAGGATCGACAAAACCTTCCGGCTGCATCATATACAGCTCTTCCTTAAGATGTCCATTAAGGAATGCCGTTTTGGCGTCCATCGCCATATCTCATAATCATAGTATGCGGCAATTGCTAACATGATTGGACGGACTTAAGCTTCGCTACGGGAGAGAATGTCTCGTCGTAGTCAATCCCTTGAACTTGTCGATAACCCTTAGCGACAAGTCGAGCTTTATAGATGGTAACATTACCATCGCGTCCGTCTTCTTCTTAAAAATCCATTTATTTTCTATCGCTCGCCGATCATCGGGCAAGTCTGTCAAAGTCCATACTTTGTTTTCATACATGGATTCTATCTCGGTTTCATGGCTTCAAGCCATTTGTTGGAATCCGGGCCGCCATTGCTTCTTCATAGTTCGAAGGTTCATTGTTGTCTAGCAACATGATTTCCATAACAGGTTGCCGTACCACTCACTGTGCGGAACGTGTCCTCGTGGACCTTCGAGTTCAAGAGTAACTTGATCCAAGTACCTTGATCATCATCAACGTTTTCCTCTTGATTGGTGTGGGCATTACAGAGCGGTTTCTGCGCTGCACCACTTTCCCGTTCGAGAGGTAGTACTTCATCGAGTTCTACTTTCCTCCCACTTACTTCTTTCGAGAGAAACTCTTTCTCTAGAAAGCATCCGTTCTTAGCAACAAAGATCTTGCCTTGGATCTTAAGTAGAAGGTATACCCGACGGTTTCCTTAGGGTATCCTATGAATCGCATTTTCCGACTTGGGTTCGAGCTTTTCGGGTTGAAGTTTCTTGACATAAGCATCGCATCCCCAAACTTTTAGAAACGACACTTAGGTTTCTTCCCAAACCATAATTCATACGGTGTCATCTCAGCGGATTTAGGCGGTGCCCTATTTAAAGTGAATGTAGTTGTCTCTAGGCGTATCCCCAAAATGATAGCGGTAAATCGGTAAGAGACATCATAGACCGCACCATATCCAATAGAGTGCGATTCGACGTTCGGACACACCGTTTATTTGAGGTGTTCGGTGGCGTGAGTTGTGAAACGATTCCACATTTTCTTAAGTGTGAGCCAAATTCGTGACTTAAATATTCTCCTCCACGATCGATCGTAGGAACTTTATCTTTCATCACGTTGATTCTCCACCTCACTCTGAAATTCCTTGAACTTTTCAAAGGTCTCGGACTTGTGTTTCATTAAGTAGACATACCCATATCTACTTAAGTCATCGGAGAGTGAGAACATAACGATATCCTCCATGAGCCTCAACGCTCATTGGACCGCACACATCGGTATGTATGATTTCCAACAAGTTGGTTGCTCGCTCCATTGTTCGGAGAACGGAGTCTTGGTCATCTTGCCTAAGAGGCAAGGTTAGCATGTGTCAAGCGATTCATAATCAAGAGACTCTAAAGTCCATCAGCATGGAGCTTCTTCATGCGCTTGACACCAATGTGACCAAGGCGGCGATTACCACAAGTATGTGGGACTATCGTTATCAACTTTACATCTTTTGCATCCACACTATGAACATGTGTAATATTACGCTCGAGATTCATTAAGAATAAACCATTGACCATCGGAGCATGACCATAAAACATATCTCTCATATAAATCGAACAACCATTATTCTCGACTTAAATGAGTAGCCATCTCGTATCAAGCGAGATCCGGATACAATGTTCATGCTCAAACTTGGCACTAAATAACAATTATTGAGGTTTAAAACTAATCCGTAGGTAAATGTAGAGGCAGCGTGCCGATGGCGATCACATCGACCACTGAACCATTCCCAACGCCAAGATCGTCACCTCGTCGCCGCCGGTCTCCGTTTATTCCGCAGCTCTGCTGTGAGTTACATATGTGAGCAACGGCACGGTATCAAATACCGGGAGTTACTACGAGTCTTGGTAAGGTACACATCAATTATATGTATATCAAATATACCTTTGGTGTTGCGGCCTTCTTATCCGCTAAGTATTTGGGGCAGTTCCGCTTCGGTGCCCTTCCCTTGCAATAAAAGCACTCGATCTCGGGCTTGGGTCCATTCTTTGACTTCTTCCGGCAGCGGGCTTACGGGCGCAGCAACATCTTTGCCGTCCTTCTTGAAGTTCTTCTTACCCTTGCCCTTCTTGAACTTAGTGGTCTTATTGACCATCAACACTTGATGTTCTTTCTTGATTTCAGCCTCTGCTGACTTGACATCGAGAACACTTCAGAATGGTCTTTACCATCCCTGCATGTTGTAGTTCATCACAAAGCTCTTGTAGCTTGGTGGGAGCGATCGGAGGATTCTGTCAATGACCGCCTCATCAGGGAGGTTAATGTTCAACTGGGTCATCTGGCGTGCAACCCGGACATCTTCGTGGATGTGCTCACCGACAGAACTGTTCTCCTCCATCTTACAAGCTGTAGAACTTGTCGGAGACATCATATCTCTCGACCGGGCATGAGCTTGGAAAACTAGTTTCAGCTCTTGAACATCTCATATGCTCCGTGATGCTCAAAACGCTTTTGGAGCCCGGTTCTAAGTCAGTAGAGCATGCCGCCTTGAGCGAGGGAGTAATCATCAAGACGAGTTTGCCAAGCGTTCATAACGTCTTGGTTCTTCGACGGGAGGCGGCACCTAGCGGTCCTTCTAGGACATATTGCTTCTGGCAGCTATGAGGATGATCCTCGGGTTCGGACCCGATCCGTATAGTTCTTGCCATCATCTTTCAGCTTGGTTTTCTCTAGGAGCGCGTTGAAGTTCATGTTGACATTAGCGTTGGCCATTGATCTACAAGACATATTTGCAAGGTTTTAGACTAAGTTCATGATAATAAAGTTCTTAATCAAAATTATGAACTCCCACTTAGATTAGACATCCTCTAGTCATCTAAGTGTTACACGATCCGAGTCGACTAGCCCGTGTCCGATCATCACGTGAGACGGACTAGTCATCGTCGGTGAACATCTTCATGTTGATCGTATCTTCCATACGACTCGTGTTCGACCTTTCGGTCTCCGTGTTCGAGGCCATGTCCGCACATGCTAGGCTCGTCAAGTTAACCCTAAGTGTTTTCGCTGTGTAAAACTGTCTTACACCCGTTGTATGTGAGCGTAAGGATCCATCACACCCGATCATCACGTGGTGCTTAGAAGCGACGAAACTGTAGCAACGGTGCACGCTTAGGGAGAACACTTCTTGAAATTTTGTAAGGATCATCTTATTTACTACCGTCGTCCTAAGTAAACAAGATGTAAAAGCATAATAAACATCACATGCAATTATATAGTTGTGACATGATATGGCCAATATCATCAAGCTCCATTGATCTCCATCTTGGGGCTCCATGATCATCTTGTCACCGCTTGACACCATGATCTCCATCATCATGATCTCCATCATCGTGTCTTCATGAAGTTGTCACGCCAACGACTACTTCTACTTCTATGACTAACGCGTTTAGTAATGAAGTAAAGTAGTTTACATGGCGTTCTTCAATGACACGCAGGTCATACAAAAAATAAAGACAACTCCTATGGCTCCTGCCGTTGTCATACTCATCGACATGCAAGTCGTGAATCCTATTACAAGAACATGATCTCATACATCACAATTCAACATTCATCACAACTTCGGCCATATCACATCACATGATCAATCGCTGCAAAAACAAGTTAGGCGTCCTCTAGTTGTTGTTGCATCTTTTACGTAGCTGCGATTGGGTTCTAGCAAGAACGTTTTCTTACCTACGAATCACCACAACGTGATTTTGTCAACTTCTATTTACCCTTCATAAGGGCCTGTTCATCGATTCCGCTCCAACTAAAGTGGGAGAGACAGACACCCGCCAGCCACCTTATGCAACTAGTGCATGTCGATCCGGTGGAACCGGTCTCACGTAAGCGTCACGTAAGGTTGGTCCGGCCGCTTCATCCCACAATACCGTTGAGTAAGAAAGGACTAGTAGAGGCAAGTAAGATGACAAGATCAACGCCCACAACAAATTGTGTTCTACTCGTGCATTAGAGAACTACGCATAGACCTAGCTCATGATGCCCTTTGTTGGGGAGCGTTGCGAGAAAATTAAAATTTTTCCTACGGTTTCACCAAGATCCATCTATGAGTTCATCTAAGCAACGAGTAACGGAGAGAGATTGCATCTACATACCACTTGTAGATCGCGTGCGGAAGCTTGCAAGGTGATGATGGAGTCGTACTCGAGCGTGATTCAGATCACCGATGCCAAGTGCTTGAGCGGACAGCACCTCCGCGTTCAACACACGTGACGGACGATCGGCGTCTCCTCCTTCTTGATCCAGCAAGGGGAAGGAGAGGTTGAGGAAGATAGCTCCACCGGCAAAGACGACGGCGTGATGATGGTGGAGATGCAAGATACTCAAGGGGGCCGCTAAGCTCTACGGAGGAGGAGATGTGTTGGGAGGGAGGGCTGCGCCTTGGGAGTTGTGTACAGCAGCCCCCTCCTCCCCCCTTTATATAGGCCCCTGTGGTGGCGGCCCCGAGATCCAATCTCCGGGGCGGCGCCAAGGGGGGTGTACCCCCAAGCCGGTGGGCGCCCCCCCCTAGGGTTTCAACCCTAGGCGCGAGGTGGACCCTAGGGGCGCACCAGCCCCTTGTGGGCTGGTTCCTTCCCTCTCAGCCCATGGGGCCCTCCGGATAGGTGGCCCCACCGGTGGACCCGGGACCCTTCCGGTGGTCCCAGATTTTACCGAAACCCCAAACTTTCCCGATGGCGAAACACCACTTCCTATATATTATTCTTTACCTCCGGACCCTTCCTAACTCCTCGTGACATCCGGGATCTCATCCGGACTCGAACAACATTCGGTGGTCACATACTTGACTTCCTACAAACCCTAGCGCCACCGAACCTTAAGTGTGTAGACCCTACGGGTTCGGGAGACACGCAGACATGACCGAGACGACTCTCGGCAATAACCAACAGCGGGTCTCGATATCCATGTTGGCTCCCACATGCTCCTCGATGATTTCATCGGTTGAACCACGATGTCGAGGATTCGATCAAACCTCAGATACAATTCCCTTTGTCAATCGATGCGTTACTTGCCCGAGACTTCGATCGTCGGTATCCCAATACCTTGTTCGGTCGTTCCTCGGCAAGTCACTTTACTCGCATCAGAATGCATGATCCGTGGCCAACACCTTGGTCACATTGAGCTCATTATGATGATGCATTACCGAGTGGGCCCAGAGATACCTCTCCGTCATACGGAGTGACAAATCCCGCCTCGATCCGTGTCAACCCAATGATACTTTCGAAATACCGTAATGCACCTTTATAGTCACCCGATTCGTTGTGACGTTTGATACACCCAAGGCACTCCTACGGTAACCGGAGTTACACGATCTCATGGTCGAAGGAATAGATACTTGACATTGGCAAAGCGCCTAGCAAACGAACTATCCGATCTTTTATGCTGTGCTTATGATTGGGTCTTGTCCATCACATCATTCTCCTAATGATGTGATCCCGTTATCAACGACATCCAATGTCCATAGTCGAAAACCATGACTATCTATTGATCTGTGAGCTAGTCAACTAGAGGCTCACTAGGGACTCATTGGGTCTAAGTGTTCACACGTGTATTACGATTTCCGGATAATACATTTATAGCATGAACAAAAGACAATTATCATGAACATTGAAATATAATAATCCTTTTATTATTGCCTCTAGGGCATATTTCCAACATCCAAGTATTAGGAGTAGGAGACAAGGAAGGGGAATAGAGAAGGGAAGGAAGGAGGGGGTGCGGCCCCTCCCCCTAGTCCAATTCGGACTAGGCCATGGGGGGGCGCCTGCCCTAGGCAGCCCCTCTCTATTTCCCGCAGGGCCCAATAAGGCCCAATACTTCTCCCCGGCGAATTCTCGTAACTCTCCCAGATACTCAAAAATACCGAATCACTCGAAACCTTCCGAACTCCGAATATAGTCGTCCAATATATCGATCTTTACGTCTCGACCATTTCGAGACTCCTCGTCATGTCCCCGATCTCATCCGAGACTCCAAACTCCTTCGGTACATCAAAACTCATAAACTCATAATATAACTGTCATCAAAACCTTAAGCGTGCGGACCCTACGGTTCGAGAACAATGTAGACATGACCGAGACACGTCTCCGGTCAATAACCAATAGCGGGACCTGGATGCCCATATTGGTTCCTACATATTCTACGAAGATCTTTATCGGTCGACAAAGATAACAACATACGTTGTTCCTTTGTCATCGGTATGTTACTTGCCCGAGATTCGATCGTTGGTATCCAATACCTAGTTCAATCTCGTTATCGCAAGTATCTTTACTCGTTCCGTAATACATCATCTCGCAACTAACTCATTAGTTGCAATGCTTGCAAGGCTTAAGTGATGTGCATTACCGAGAGGGCCCAGAGATACCTCTCCGACATTCGGAGTGACAAATCCTAATCTCGAAATCGCCAACCCAACAAGTACCTTTGGAGACACCAGAGAGCACCTTTATGATCACCCGATTACGTTGTGACGTTTGGTAGCACACAAAGTGTTCCTCCGAAACGGAGTTGCAAAATCTCATAGTCATAGGAACATGTATAAGTCATGAAGAAAGCAATAGCAACATACTAAGCGATCGGTGCTAAGCTAACGGAATGGGTCATGTCAATCAGATCATTCAACTAATGATGTGATCCCGTTAATCAAATAACAACTCTTTGTCCATGGTTAGGAAACATAACCATCTTTGATTAACAAGCTAGTCAAGTAGAGGCATACTAGTGACACTGCTTTGTCTATATATTCACACATGTATTATGTTTCCTGTTAATACAATTCTAGCATGAATAATAAACATTTATCATGAAATAAGGAAATAAATAATAACTTTATTATTGCCACTAGGGCATATTTCCTTCAGTCTCCCACTTGCACTAGAGTCAATAATCTAGATCACATCACCATGTGATTAACATCGATAGTTCACATCATCATGTGATTAACACCCATAGTTCACATCGCCATGTGACCAACACCCAAAAGGTTTACTAGATTCAAGAATCTAGTTCACATCACTATGTGATTAACACCCAAAGAGTACTAAGGTGTGATCATGTTTTGCTTGTGAGAGAATCTTAGTCAACGGGTCTTTCACATTCGCATCCGTTATGTATTTTGCAATTTTCTATGTCTACAATGCTCGCACGGAGCTACTCTAGCTAATTGCTCCCACTTTCAATATGTATCTAGATTGAGACTTAGAGTCATCGGATCGGTGTCAAAACTTGCATCGGCGTAACCCTTTACTTACGAACCTTTTGTCACTTCCATAATCGAGAAACATATCCTTATTCCACTAAGGATAATTTTGACCGTTGTCGATGATCTACTCCTAGATCACTATTGTACTCCCTTGCCAAACTCAGTGTAGGGTATACAATAGATCTGGTACACAGCATGGCATTCTTTATAGAACCTATGGCCAAGGCATAGGGAATGACTTTCATTCTCTTTCTATCTTCTGCCGTGGTCGGGTTTTGAGTCTTACTCAATTTCACACCTTGTAACACAGGCAAGAACTCTTTCTTTGATCGCTCCATTTTGAACTACTTCAAAATCTTGTCAAGGTATGTACTCATTGAAAAAACTTATCAAGCGTCTTGATTATCTCTATAGATCTTGATGCTCAATATGTAAGCAGCTTCACCGAGGTCTTTCTTTGAAAAACTCCTTTCAAACACTCCTTTATGCTTTGCGAATAATTCTTCATTATTTCCGATCTACAATATGTCATTCACATATACTTATCGAAAATGTTGTAGTGCTCCCACTCACTTTCTAGCAAATACAGAGGCTTCACCGCAAGTCTCATAAAACTATATGCTTTGATCAACTTATCAAAGCGTATATTCCAACTCCGAGATGCTTGCACCAATCCATAGATGGATCATTTGGAGCTTGCGTACTTTGTCAGCACCTTTAGGATTGACAAAACCTTCTGGTTGCATCATATACAACTCTTCTTTAAATCCATTAAGGAATGTAGTTTTGTTTATCCATTTGCCTGATTTCATAAAAATGCGGCAATTGCTAACATGATTTGGACAGACTTAAGCATCGCTACGAGTGAGAAAATTTCATCGTAGTCAACACCTTGAACTTTGTCAAAAACCTTTTTCGACAAGTCTAGCTTTGTAGATAGTAACACTACTATCAACGTCCGTCTTCCTCTTGAAGATCCATTTATTCTTAATGACTCACCGATCATCGGGCAAGTCAATCAAAGTCTACACTTTGTTCTCATACATGGATCATATCTCAGATTTCATGGCCTCAAGCCATTTCGCGGAATCTGGGCTCATCATCGCTTCCTCATAGTTCGTAGGTTTGTCATGGTCAAGTAACATGACCTCCAGAACAGGATTACCGTACCACTCTGGTGCGGATCTCACTCTATTTTACCTACGAGGTTCGGTAGTAACTTGATCTGAAGTTACATGATCATCATCATTAGCTTCCTCACTAATTGGTGTAGTCACAGGAACAGATTTCTGTGATGAACTACTTTCCAATAAGGGAGAAGGTACAATTACCTTATCAAGTTCTACTTTCCTCCCACTCACTTCTTTCAAGAGAAACTCCTTCTCTGGAAAGGATCCATTCTCAGCAACGAATATCTTGCCTTCGGATCTGTGATAGAAGGTGTACCCAAAAATTTCCTTTGGGTATTCTATGAAGATGCACTTCTCCGATTTGGGTTTGAGCTTATCAGGATGAAACTTTTTCACATAAGCATCGCAGCCCCAAACTTTAAGAAACGGCAATTTTGGTTTCTTGCTAAACCACAGTTCATATAGTGTTGTCTCAACGGATTTAGATGGTGCCCTGTTTAACATGAATGCAGCTGTCTCTAATGCATGATCCCAAAATGATATTGGTAAATCGGTAAGAAACATCATAGATTGTACTATATCCAATAAAGTACGGTTATGACGTTCGGACACACCATTATGCTGTGGTGTTCCAGGTGGCATGAATTTGTGAAACTATTCCACATTGTTTTAATTGAAGACCAAACTCATAACTCAAATATTTGTCTCCGTGATCAGATCGTAGAAACTTTATTTTTCTTGTTACGATGATTTTTCCACTTCACTCTGAAATTCTTTGAACTTTTCAAATGTTTCAGACTTATGTTTCATCAAGTAGATATAACCATATCTGCTCAAATCATCTGTGAAGGTCAGAAAATAACGATACCCGCCGCGAGCCTTAACACTCATTGGATCGCATACATCAAGATGTATTATTTCCAATAAGTCGCTTGCTCGCTCCATTGTTCCGAGAACGGAGTCTTAGTCATCTTGCCCATGAGGCATGGTTCGCAAGCATCAAGTGATTCATAATCAAGTGATTCCAAAATCCCATCAGCATGGAGTTTCTTCATGCGCTTTACACCAATATGACCTAAACGGCAGTGCCACAAATAAGTTGCACTATCATTATTAACTTTGCATCTTTTGGTTTCAATATTATGAATATGTGTATCACTATGATCGAGATCCAATGAACCATTTTCATTGGGTGTGTAACCATATAAGGTTTTATTCATGTAAAGAACAACAGTTTATTCTCTTACTTAAATGAATAACCGTATTGCAATAAACACGATCAAATCATATTCATGCTCAGCGCAAACACCAAATAACATTTATTTAGGTTCAACACTAATCCCGAAAGTATAGGAGTGTGCGATGATGATCATATCAATCTTGAAACTACTTTCAACACACATCGTCACTTCACCCTTAACTAGTTTCGCTTTTCTACGCAACTCCGTTTTGAGTTACTACTCTTAGCAACCGAACCAGTACCAAATACCGAGGGGTTGCTATAAACACTAGTAAAGTACACATCAATAACATGTATATCAAATATACCTTTGTTTACTTTGCCATCCTTCTTATCCGCCAAATACATGGGGTAGTTACGCTCAAATAACCAGTCCCTTTGCGGTAGAAGCACTTAGTCTCGTGCTTAGGTCCAGACTTGGGCTTCTTCACTTGAGCAACAACTTGGTTGCCGTTCTTCTTGAAGTTCCTTCTATCCCTTTGCCCTTTTCTTGAAACTAGTGGTCTTGTTAACCATCAACACTTGATGTTCTTTCTTGATTTCTACCTTCATCGATTTCATCATCATGAAAAACTCGGGAATCATTTTCATCATCCCTTGCATACTATAGTTCATCACGAAGTTCTACTAACTTGGTGATGGTGACTAGAGAATTACATCAATCACTATCTTATCCGAAGATTAACTCCCACTTGATTCAAGCGATTGAAGTACCTGCACAATCTGAGCACATGCTCACTAGTTGAGCAATTCTCCTCCATCTTTTAGCTATAGAACTTGTTGAAGACTTCATATCTCTTAACTCGGTATTTGCTTGAAATATTAACTTCAGTTCTGGAACATCTCATATGGTCCATGATGTTCAAAACATCTTTGAAGTCGATTCTAAGCCATAAAGCATGGTGCACAAAACTATCAAGTAGTCATCATATTGAGCTAGCCAAACGTTCATAACGCCTACATCCGCTCCTGCAATAGGTCCGTCACCTAGCGGTGCATTAAGGACATAATTTTTACGTGCAAAGAATGAGGATAAACCTCGGATCATGGATCCAATCCACATCATTGCTACTAACATTTTTCAACACAATTTTCTCTAGGAATATATCAAAATAAACATATGAAAGTAACAACGCAAGCTATTGATCTTACAACATAATTTGCAAAATACTACGGGACTAAGTTCATGATAAATTTAAGTTCAATTAATCATATTACTTAAGAACTCCCACTTAGATAGACATCTCTCTAGTCATCTAAGTTACCACGTGATCCAAATCAACTAAACCATAACCGATCATCACGTGAGATGGAGTAGTTTTCAATGGTGAACATCTTATGTTGATCATATCTACTATATGATTCACGCCGACCTTTCGGTCTCCGTGTTAGAGGCCATATCTGCATATGCTAGGCTCGTCAAGTTTAACTTTGAGTATTCGCGTGTGCAAAACTGGCTTGCACCCGTTGTAGATGGACGTGAGAGCTTATCACACCCGATCATCACGTGGTGTGCAGGCACGACGAACTTTGGCAACAGTGCATACTCGGGAGAACACTTCTTGATAATTAGTGAGAGATCATCTTAAAATGCTACCGTCAATCAAAGCAAGAATAAGATGTATAATAGATAAACATCATATGCAATCAAAATATGTGACATGATATGGCCATGATCATCTTGCGCCTTTGATCTCCATCTCCAAAGTACTGTCATGATCTCTAACGTCACCGGCACGACACCATGATCTTCATCATCTTGATCTATATCAATGTGTCATCACATGGTTGTCTCACCAACTATTGCTCTTACAACTATTACTATCGTATAGCGATAAAGTAAAGCAATTATTTGGCACTTGCATCTTATGCAACAAAGAGACATCCATAGGGCTTACGCCATTCTTCGATAACTTCAACAAAAACATGATCATCTCATACAACAACTTATATCTTATCACGTCTTGACCATATCACATCACAACATGCCCCGCAAAAACAAGTTAGGCGTCCTCTACTTTGTTGTTGCAAGTTTTACGTGGCTGCTACGGGCTTAAGCAAGAACCAATCTCACCTCGCATCAAAACCACAATGATAGTTTGTCAAGTTGGTGCTGTTTTAACCTTCGCAAGGACCGGCGTAGCCACACTCGGTTCAACTAAAGTTGGAGAAACCGACACCGCTAGTCACCGTGTGCAAAAGCGGCGGTAAAACCAGTCTTGCATAAGCGTCTGCGCGTAATGTCGGTCCGGCCGCTTCATCCAACAATACCGCCAACCAAAGTATGACATCTTTGGTAAGTAGTATGACTTATATCGCCCACAACTCACTTGTGTTCTACTCGTGCATATAACATCAAACCATAAAAACCTAGGCTCGGATGCCACTGTTGGGGAACGTAGTAATTTCAAATTTTTCCTACGCACACGCAAGATCATGGTGATGCATAGCAACGAGAGGGGAGAGTGTTGTCTACGTACCCTCGTAGACCGAAGCGGAAGCGTTGACACAACGTAGAGGAAGTAGCCGTACGTCCTCCCGGTCCAACCGATCCAAGCACCGTTACTTCGGCACCTCCGAGTTCTTGACACACGTACAGCTCGATGACACACCCCGATCTCCGATCCAGCAGAGGCGCGGGGAGGAGTTCCGTCAGCACGACGGCGTGGTGACGATCTTGATGTTCAACCGTCGCAGGGCTTCGCCTAAGCACCGCTACAATATGACCGAGGTGTAATATCGTGGAGGGGGGCACCGCACACGGCTAAGGAACGATCACGAAGATCAACTTGTGTGCCTATGGGGTGCCCCCTACCCCCGTATATAAAGGAGAGGAGGAGGGGAGGGCCGGCCCTCTACTATGGCGCGCCCTGGGGAGTCCTACTCCCACCGGGAGTAGGATTCCCCCTTTCCTAGTCAACTAGGAATCCTTCCAAGTATTAGGAGTAGGAGACAAGGAAGGGAAGAGAGAAGGGAAGGAAGGAGGGTGCGGCCTCCCCTAGTCCAATTCGGACTAGGCCATGAAGCGCGCCCCTAGGCAGCCCTCTCTCTTTCCATGAGGCCCAATAAGGCCCAATACTTCTCCCGGCGAATTTCCGTAACTCTCCCAGACTCAAAAATACCGAATCACTCGGAACCTTTCCGAACTCCAATATAGTCGTCCAATATATCGATCTTTATGTCTCGACCATTTGAGACTCCTCGTCATGTCCCGATCTCATCCGAGACTCCGAACTCCTTCGTACATCAAAACTCATAAACTCATAATATAACTGCCATCGAAACCTTAAGCGTGCATGGACCCTACGGTTCGAGAACAATGTAGACATGACCGAGACACGTCTCCGGTCAATAACCAATAAGCGGGACCTGGATGCCCATATTGGTTCCTACATATTCTACGAAGATCTTTATCGGTCGGACCGCATAACAACATACGTTGTTCCTTTGTCATCGGTATGTTACTTGCCCGAGATTCGATCGTTGGTATCCAATACCTAGTTCAATCTCGTTATCGCAAGTATCTTTACTCGTTCCGTAATACATCATCTACTAACTAACTCATTAGTTGCAATGCTTGCAAGGCTTAAGTGATGTGCATTACCGAGAGGGCCCAGAGATACCTCTCCAGCATTCGGAGTGACAAATCCTAATCTCGAAATCGCCAACCCAACAAGTACCTTTGGAGACACCTGAGAGCACCTTTATGATCACCCGATTCGTTGTGACGTTTGGTAGCACACAAAGTGTTCCTCCGTAAGCGGAGTTGCATAATCTCATAGTCATAGGAACATGTATAAGTCATGAAGAAAGCAATAGCAACATACTAAATGATCGGTGCTAAGCTAACGGAATGGGTCATGTCAATCGATCATTCAACTAATGATGTGATCCCGTTAATCAAATAACAACTCTTTGTCCATGGTTAGAAAACATAACCATCTTTGATTAACAAGCTAGTCAAGTAGAGGCATACTAGTGACACTCTGTTTGTCTATATATTCACACATGTATTATGTTTCCGGTTAATACAATTCTAGCATGAATAATAAACATTTATCATGAAATAAGGAAATAAATAATAACTTTATTATTGCCTCTAGGGCATATTTCCTTCAACAACTGCTGTTGGTATGGTTTGCAGGTTTAGCGGGGGTGCCATGGATCTGGCAGGACCTGTCTAATATTTTGTCCAGGCTAGATGGACCATCTTTGTTGCCTTTAAATGGCTTCTTCCGTTGACCGGGTTTGGGGCCACTGAATTCGGCGTTTACCACTGTATCATCTGGGCTTCTAGTATTATTTCCACATTTTTTTGTTACGTCATGGATTTCCATTGTCATCCCTGACTTCGGATGTTCCAGGGTCGCTGGTGCTGCTACGGGCTAACCAGCTGTCCTCGCCCACGCAAAAACGGGTCATGAGTGTAGTTAGGGCTGCCATCGTCCTTGGTTTTTCCTGGCCGAGGTGTCTAGCTAGCCATTCGTCTGGGACACTGTGCTTGAAGGCCGCTAAGGCTTCAGTGTCCGGGCAATCAACGATTCGGTTCTTCTTAGTGAGAAACCGATTCCAAAGCTTACGGGCTGATTCCCCGGGTTGTTGGATTATGTGACTTAGATCGTCAGCATCCGGGGCCGGACATAGGTCCCTTGAAAATTGGCCCGAAAAGCATCCTCAAGTTCTTCCCAACTTCCAATGGAATTTTCTGGGAGGCTTTTCAGCCAGTGTCGAGCTGGTCCTTTCAGCTTGAGGGGTAAGTATTTGATGGCGTGGAGATCATCTCCGCGAGCCATGTGGATGTGAAGAATAAAGTTTTCTATCTAGACCGCATGATCCGTCATTCCATCATATGCCTCAATGTTTACTGGTTTAAACCCTTCTGGAAATTCGTGATCCATCACCTCAACGGTGAAGCACATGGGGTGTGCGGCACCCTATATTTGGCTGTGTTGTGGCATGGGTTCGATAGTTGCAATGTTCGGTATCGGCTCCGAACTGGTATATGACTGGCATATTTGGCTTGATAACCACAGTCCCGTGTGGGGGCACGGTCCCTGGATCCGTAGATGGATCTGGCCTTGCCAGCCTTTTTGTCCAGGTCCTCACGTAGATCGTGTTTCTGGTCCTGAGCCGCGGCCCCCCTTCCTTTATGGGGAGGGGTTGCGGTCTTGTGTATGGCACTGCTAGCCACTCTGTCTCGTCCACGAGGTGGTCGGTCCGGCTTGTCGGCAGTATTGTTCTTCGACGGTATAGGCGCAATAGCCTCGTCGTCGAATTTGGGCAGCAGTTTACGCTTAAGATAGCCCTTTGTTTGGTGATTACATCCATATTTTTCCTCAGCGTCTAGCACTTCGTTCCATCTGTCATTGAGCGTATCCTGTGCGGCTTTGAGCCGCTACTTCTGCTTTTTCAGGCTCCTTGCGGTGGCGATAAGCCATCGATGGAGGCGTTCTTGTTCTAAGGGTTCTTCTGGGACGAGGAATTCGTCGTCACCCAGGCTGACCTCCTCTTCGGAGACAGGTTGATAATTGCTATCTTCGGTATCACTGTGGTCATACGACGGCCCCAGACTGTGTTCGCCATCCTCTCGCTCGTCCTGCTCCATCGCTAGATCTGCGGGGTCCTTAGTTTGGTCCGGATTATCACCGTTGTTAGTGACAATGTTGCTATCATTCCCTTTGCCGGATTGAGATCGGCGCTTCTGACGCCGACGCTTGGGAGGTTCATCGACAGGCTTATCATTATCGCCGTCGGCCTCCTTCTCTTTTAGTGTGTCCACCATATATATATATCATATGAGGATGTAGCTGTCCACCGCCCTATGAGCGGTGGTTTTTGTGCCTACTCCTCTCCGTCATCGTCGTCCATACCATCGATGTCTTCGGAGCCGTAGTCGAGTGTGTCGGTTAAGTCTTCGACAGTGGCTATGAAGTGGGTGGTGGGTGGGAAGCGAAATTCTCCGTCATCAACTTCCAACTCAAGTCGGATATAGTTCGGCTGAGAGCCCCCGGACAAGGAGAGGGATTTTAATGAGTTTAGCACATCTCTTAAAGGTGAGTGCCGGAAGATATCCGCGGAGCTGAACTCGACGATCGGCGCCTGATCAGATTTGATAGGCGTGGATGCACGCGGTTCGGAACCTATGGATGGAGACGAATCCAAGGTTCCGATGACACAGGCCCCTCTCGAGATTGGATCTGTGTGTGTGTCTCTAACGCCGCCGAGTCTGTGGCTTTCGTGGCGGGGTTGAGCTTCTCGTCCTCGGATGACGCAGTCTACTCCGGATCTAGGGCCAGAGCAGTTACAGGCGCTATCTCCGGGGCACAGTCCGATGACAGATTTAGGTCATATTCATCATGGTGGTAGGGTGCGGCCATCATAGGCTCGAATCCGTCGAAGATCAAGTCTCCGCGGATATCGGCCACGTAATTCAAGCTTCCAAATCTGACCTGATGGCTAGGGGCGTAGTTGTCGATCTGCTCTAGATGGCCAAGTGAGTTGGCCCGTAGTGCGAAGTCGCCGAATACGAAGATCTGTCCGGGGAGGAAAATCTCCCCCTGGACTGTATTGTTGTAGATGATTGATGTTGCCATCAAACCTTTTGGTGACGACACAGCGGAACTCACAATGAAAGCACCAATGTCGGTGTCAAAACCGGCGGATCTCAGGTAGGGGGTCCCGAACTGTGCGCCTAAGGATGATGGTAACAGGAGGCGGGGGACCCAATGTTTACCCAGGTTTGGGCCCTCTCTATGGAGGTAATATCCTACTTCCTGCTTGATTGATCTTGATGAATATGAGTATTACAAGAGTTGATCTACCACGAGATCGTAATAGCTAAAACCCTAGAAGTCTAGCCTGTATGATTATGATTCTCCCCTACGGACTAAACCCTTCGGTTTATATACACACCGGTGGGGGATAGGGTTGTACAAAGTCGGTTACAAAGAAAGGAATCTACATATCTGAACGCCAGCTTGCCTTCCACACCAAGGAGAGTCCCTTCCAGACACGGGACGAAGTCTTCTGTCTTGTATCTTCATAGCCCATCAGTCCGGCCCATGTCACATAGTCCAGACAACCGAGGACCCCTTAATCCAGGGCTCCCTCACTCTTGCTTTAGGAGTCAGCATTCCCGAGTGGTATGCTTGGCAAAATTAAATTTCCCTCCTCGTCTTTCTTCGTATGAATTTGGCAGGGTTGTGACGCCCCCGATTCAATCGTACACTAATCATGCACGCAAACGTGTACGATCAAGATCAGGGACTCACGGGAAGATATCACAACACAACTCTAAAAACATAAATAAGTCATACAAGCATCATAATACAAGCCAGGAGCCTCGAGGGCTCGAATACAAGTCTTTCGATCATAGGCGAGTCGTGGAAGCAACAATATCTGAGTACGACATAAGTTAAACAAGTATGCCTTAAGAAGGCTAGCACAAAGCGGGATCTGACGAAGAGGCGTGGGCCTCTGCCTGAGATCCTCCTAAACTACTCACAGTGGTCGCCGTCGCCGGGCCGCACGTAGTAGTAGGCACCTCCAGTAGTAGTAGGAGGCGTGCGTCAATGGTGGCGTCGGCTCTCGGACTCCGACATCTGGTTGCGACAACCGTAAAGAAAGGAAAGGGGGAAAAGGGGGAGAAAGCAACCGTGAGTACTCATCCAAAGTACTACTTAAGCAACGAGCTACACTACATATGCATGGGTATATGTGTAAAGGGCCATATCGGTGGACCGAATGAGAATGCCGTAATAAGAGGGGATAACTAATCACAGCCGAAGATCTAGCATCGCGACCTCCGCCTTGCTTGACATGTAGAAGAGAGTAGATCAAGTCCTCCAAGTAGCATCGCCAAGTAGCATCTCCAAGTAGCATCTCCAAAGAGCATCGCATAGCATAATCCTACCGGCGATCCTCCTCGTAGCATACTGCGGGAAGCGATCACCGGGTTGTCTGTGGAACTTGGAAGGGTGTGTTTTATTAAGTATCCGGTTCTAGTTACCATAAGGTCAAGGTACAACTCCGGGCCGTCCTTTTACCGAGGGACACGGCTATTCGAATAGATAAACTTCCCTGCAGGGGTGCACCACATAACCCAACACGCTCGATCCCATTTGGCGGACACACTTTCACGGTCATGACCGGCCTCGGAAGATCAACACGCCGTAGCCCCACCTAGGCACAACAGAGAGTCAACACGTCGGTCTAAATCCAATGCGCGCAGGGTGCAGGCCCATTGCCCATTGCACACCGCACGTTATGCGTCTGTGGCCGGTGAGCGTACCAAGCAACCTCCATTACAAAGGAAGTTGCGTTAACGCAGATCCAACCGGGCGCGCCGCTCCGTTGCCGGCGTCAAGAAGGCTTGGTGATACCACGACGCCGGATACCCATAACTACTCCCGCGTAGATGGTTAGTGCGTATAGACCAAATGGCGGACTCGGATCAAATACCCAGATCTCGTTAAGCGTGTTAAGTATCCGCGAGCGCCGAGCAGGCCAGCCCACTGTCTCCTAGGTGGTCTCAACCTGCCTGCGCTCCGCCACAAAGTAACGATCGGGGCCGCCGGGAACCCAGGCCCACCTCTCTGGGATGGAGCCACTGTCCTTTCAGCCCCTCATCGAAATCACTTGCGGGTACTCATCGAGTGACCCGACTTTTAGTCACCATCATGCAAAGATGTATGTATGTATAGTATATACCGTGATCACCTCCCGAGTGATCACGGCCCAATAGTGTAGCAAGGCGATGACAAGAATGTAGGGCCAATGATGAGAAACTAGCATCCTATACTAAGCATTTAGGACTACGGGTAAGGTATCAATGATTGTAGCAACAATGACAAAGCTATGCAATGAATAAGAGTAATCAAACAAGAACATGCTACACTACTCTAATGCAAGCGGATATAGGAGAATAGGCGATATCCGGTGATCAAGGGGGGGCTTGCTGGGTTGCTCGAGACAAGAAGGAGGGTCGTCGGTGGCGTAGTCGATCACGAGGCATCGGCGAAATCCACGGGGTCTATCGGAGAGAAGAGGGGAGAAACATAAATATATAGCAAGCAAGTGCATAACAGACAACAAGCGAGCTAGACGTGTTCTAACGGCGGTATGAGGTGATACCGGTGAAGGGGGAAACATCAGGAAAGTATCCCTGTGTTAGTGTTTTCTAACAAATGAGCCGGAGGTGAAATGTTGCTGGTTCACTATGCTAGGGGCGCGTGGCGGATGAGCGGGCTGCGTGTCCGGATCCGTCTCGTCGTTCTGAGCAACTTTCATGTTGAAAATAATTTAATCCGAGTTACGGATTAAAAGATATGATTTTCTAAAGATTTTAATAATTTCAGGAATTTAATTAATTATTTAATTTAATTCGAAAATGTATTTATGACATCAGCATGATGTCATGCTGACGTCAGTAGTCAACAAGGTTGACTGGTCAACCTGACGTGTCGGTCCAGTGGGACCCACCTGTCATACTCTATTTAGGTTAATTAGTGTTTAGTTAAACTAATTACTGTTTAATTAAACTAACAAGTTAATCAGATTAATTAAATAGGATTAATTAACTTAATTAATTCACTAATTAATTAATTGTTAATTAATTAATTTTAATATTGTTATTTTTATTATTTATATATATATATATGTTTTTTTTAAACGTTCTCAAGGGCATGGGCCCCGTCTGTCATAGGCCCTAGGGGCCATAGTGGGTTCGGTCTTGTGGGCGCCGCAGTGGGCGCTAAGCGCGTGGGCGCCCGACCCAGAGAGGGCCGAGCAGCGCAGAGGGCGCCGCGCGGCGCGCGTGGTCGACGGCGCAACCGGGCGGTCGCCGAAATGGGACGCCGGCGAGGCGGCGGCAGCGCACGGCCGACGAGAGGAAGGACAAGGTCGCGAGCGGAACGGCCGTGGCCGTGGTGGCTCTGAAACAAAAGCGGGCGCGGGCGCACAGACGGGCGCTTGTTGCATGCGTGAGCGCGAACGCGCATGCGGGACGTCTGGAGGGCGCGAGCGGGCCGGGCGAGGGAACGCAGGCGGCCGGCGTGGTCGCGGCGCCGTGAGGCCCAGAGGGGGGCCACGGGCGAGGGAGAGAGAGGAGGGCCGGGGGTGCTCACAGGGCCGGTAGGATAATGGCAGCATGCTCGGGGAGGCTCGGGGAGGTCCGTTGTGGAGGAGGACGGGGACGACGTCGACGTAGGAGGAGGCAGGCCGGTGGGGAAGTCTGGCGGGGCGGCGTGGTGGTCTTCGGGCGGCGCCGGCGAGCGGTCGATCCAGGCGGCAGGGTCATGGTCGCCGTCAGTGCGGCGAGCGGCGCCGTCGAGGGAGAGAGGACGGGGTGCGATGACGAGGGGGGCGGCCAGGCGAGCTTGCGTCGGGGTTCGCCCGATCGATTCTGATCGCGAGGATGGGGAGCGAGAGGGGGAGTGGGGTTTCATCCCCGATCCAGATCGGATCGGGAGGAGGAGAGGGAGTGGCGATATGGGGAGGGAGTGGGAGCGAGTGGGTTAGTGTTTCGGTAGCCACGGGGTTATAGGGAGTGGGGGTGTGGGGCGGTTGGGCCGGCCCGTTCGGGCGGCGGAGGCCAGCTGGGCCACTTGGCCCAGCGGGGGGGGTATGTTGTTTTTGTTTTGTTTTGGTTTCCTTTCATTTGTTTCTTTTCATTTATTTTCCTTTCTGTTTTATTCAATTTAAAATATTTATGCATTTTCTAAAAATGTGTTTACTTCACCATAATTATCTATGCAATATTTGACATGTTCTGAACATTTTTGTTTTAAAGTTTGAAAACTTTGTTTGTTTGCCAAAAATTCAAATTTTGAATTCGAATCGTTTTGAACTAACGCGAGATTAGCGACAGTAACGGAAGTGACATGGCGTCATTAGTAGAGGTTACGGTAGCTTGATTATCCGGGCGTCACAATTCTCCTCCACTACAAGAAATCTCATCCCGAGATTTATGAGGGGAGCTAAGGGGGGAGGGATTGGGTTACGATAATTCTAACGAGTGTTCTCGGTCGGCAGTCAACAGGGTTGACTGGTCAACCTGACGTGTGGGTCCAGTGGGACCCACCTGTCATACTCTCTTTAGGTTAATTAGTGTTTAGTTAAACTAATTACTGTTTAATTAAACTAACAAGTTAATCAGATTAATAAAATAGGATTAATTAACTTAATTAATTCACTAATTAATTAATTGTTAATTAATTAATTAATTTTAATATTGTTATTTTTATTATTATTTATATATATATATGTTTTTTTAAAACGTTCTCACGGGCATGGGCCCCGGCTGTCATAGTCCCTATGGGCCATAGTGGGTTGGTCTTGCGGCGCCCTTGAAAAGGGCGCTAAGCGTTGCTGGGCGCCCGAACCCAGAGAGGGCCGAAGCGCGCAGAGGGGCACCGGCGGCGGCGCGTGGTCGACGGTGCAAAGACGGCGGTCGCCGGAATGGGACGCCGGGCGAAGGCGGCGGCAGCAGCACGGGCCGACGAGAGGAAGGACAAGGTCGCGGCGGAACGGCCGTGGCCGTGGTGGCATGAAACAAAAGCGTGGCGCGGGCGCTATGACGGCGCGTTGTTGCAGCGGTGATGCGAACGCGCATGCGAGACGTCTGGGAGGCGCGGAGCGGCTGGCGAGGGCACGGGCGGCCGGCGTGGTCTGCGGCGCCGTGAGGCGAGCGGGGGCAGCGGGCGAGGCGAGAGAGGAGGGCGTGGGGGTGCTCACGGGGCGATAGGGTAATGGCGGCGTGCTCGGGAGGCTCGGGAGGTCCGTTGTGGAGGAGGACGGGACGACGTCGGCGTAGGAGTAAGCGAGCGATGGGGAAGTCCGTGAAGCGGCGTGGTGGTCTTGGCGGCCGTGGCGAGCGGTCGATCTAAGCGGCGGGTCATAGTCGCCGTCGGTCGGCGAGGCGGCCGTCGAGAGAGAGGACGGGTGCGATAGCGGGCGGGGTCGTGAGCGAGCTTGGCGTCGAGGTTGGCCCGATCGATTACCTGATCGCGGGGATGGGGAGCGAGAGGGGGAGTGGGGTTTCATCCCCGATCCAGATCGGATCGGGAGGGGGAGAGGGAGTGGCGATGTGGGGAGGGAGTGGGAGCGAGTGGGTTAGTGTTTCGGTCGCCACGGGGTTATAGGGAGTGGGGGTGTGGGGCGGTTGGGCCGGCCCGTTCGGGCGGCGGAGGCCAGCTGGGCCACTTGGCCCAGCGGGGCTGTTGTTTTTGTTTTGTTTTGGTTTCCTTTCATTTGTTTCTTTTCATTTATTTTCCTTTCTGTTTTATTCAATTTAAAATATTTATGCATTTTCTAAAAATGTGTTTACTTCACCATAATTATCTATGCAATATTTGACACGTTCCGAACATTTTTGTTTTAAAGTTTGAAAACTTTGTTTGTTTGCCAAAAATTCAAATTTTGAATTCGAATCGTTTTGAACTAACGCGGGATTAGCGACACTAACGGAAGTGACATGGCGTCATTAGCAAAGGTTACTGTAGCTTGATTATCCGGGCGTCACAATTCTCCTCCACTACAAGAAATCTCGTCCCGAGATTTATGAGGGGAGCTAAGGGGGAGGGATTGGGTTACGATAATTCTAACGAGTGTTCTCGGTCTTGGTTGCTCTTCTCGAAGCGGTCGATCCATTATGTTGATGTCTTCATTTCTCTGCTTCTGGCCATCATGATGTAGTACACATCCTTTCTACGGGATCTTCATCGTACTTACGGAAAGGATAAAGGGTGGGCATTCCGGGAGTACGGGCCTCTACAAGGTTGACTATCTGGTCGGTAACATCAAGGAAGATGGCGGAAGTAACTCTCGAATTTAAACTTAAGAAAATATCAAGAGCAAGGTAAGGAGGTATCATGTGAAGTTTCAAGCGGGCAGACAATCGTTTGATGCCTGAAACAGGGCGTGAAAGGGCTCAAAGCAATCAAGAATAAGTATTGCGTCCGGCATCAGATTTGATGATCCCTCGGAAGATGGCTCGTGAATTACATACGAGGCCACACGCGAGGAGCAACCTTGGGAACAGGGGGTGCAGGAGAGTCAGGTTTCGATCTGTGGGCTGTGGGTTATGGGCCCACCATGTGGTTCAAAAGTAGGAAGGGGCCGACATCTTGCGGGTCATGATAGTAAGGCGTGTCGGAGGTAGCCTATCGGTTATGTCAAGAACAACATCGATACCAAGGGCGAGGGACGAAGAGAACCATTTTCCCTGCTTGTTGAACGAGGCGGGCCAATAGGCAAGGTTCTCGTCCATCGGTGGCTACGAAATGTCATCAACAATAATAACAGGTCTTCTTGACAGAGCGGTACCACGAGGTGTTTACATAAGCGAGAATATTCTTGCTTAGGTCATATAGATCACAAGAAAGGTTAAACCAAACAATGGAAAGGTAAATATGATTATCGATTAAATGTAACAATGGAAAGGAAAATGTGTTAAAACACATATTTCAGGGGTATTTCCTTCCCAAGGACAAGCGGAGCATGATATCTGACGAGGATATAATGTAGAAAACCCGTAGGTAAGGGAGGAAATTTCATGACATTACCCATACAACAAAGTTGTTTGGATAATTGAGCAGAAACATTTAGCATTGGGCTTCAAATGTTCTTGTTGAAAATCGAATACCACGAGACATGCTTGAGATAGCATTGACATGGTCTTCAAGCCAAGGTCGGACTTTGGATACACAAGCGATCCATCGGGATAAACTAATTAAACAAGGCATTCAATTCCCTCATGGAAAAAGGTTAACCTTGTTAAAAGGAAACTATAACACTAGGTCCTTGACCATGTGTGCGGTATGACATCACCTTACGGGTCATAAAGGACCAATGTTATAACTCTTGGAAACATGTTCCAACCATCATATCGACCGAGATTCAGATCTGATTGGTGTCGAGATACCTCGGACTCGGGATGCACGAGAAGAAAGGTGCAACACAAATTGGCGGGATGACAACATGCGATTCTCGGAAATGAACTATGAAGTGATTTCCGTTAACAAGAGTTCATCATTAACCCAAGGAGAGGACAAGGAGGTGGTGATGAACTCGGCGACAATTCACCAAAATTTCCAAAGGATGGATTTCCACCATTGCGTGAACAAGGAGATAACATTTGTCGGATCAAAATGATATATTGATGTATGCTTGAGGAAAACATACACAATTTAACAATGGTTGAAAGGTGCGCCGAAATATGGTGCAGGTTGCACGGCTAACTTTGGAATGGTGATTCAATAATCAATAGTCTAAGAATGAGCGGCCGACCATTAACTTCAAAGCAATAGGGTTGCTAGATAGGCGTAATCCAAACAGCACCGTTCACTTGTTGGTACCCGTTTGGGATCAGCGAGGACCAAGAAAGAATGGTGATTATGAGAAGTATCACTATAGCAAGAATTCTTAAGAGGTGGAGCAATCCTCACAACATTCTTGATATCAAAGATGGTAATACTCATGCGGTAGAATCATAACATAAGTTGGATAACAAGGAACTCAAGGTACAACACAAAGCAGGAACAATTTTTGTGTTGGAGGAATCTAATAATGTTGTGGATGATAACCCAAACCATCGAGGGCAAAGGATGCTATTTCTCATCAAGAATTCGATAGATATCTTGGAAGACCTCGAATGTTGATGATGATCACGACACATTTGTCAAGAGGTTTCGAGAAGATGTAATCGATCGGTGATGACATCAAGTCAGCGAAATGATGAAGCCAAAAGTCATTGGGACCATGGAGTGCGACACAAACTCGAAATCAAGCTTGCTTCTCAAGGACTAACGATATGACGAGGAAGATCGATTGTAAGATTAGCTCACCGTCGAAATTTGTGCTCCGAGAAGGACCCGATGTACGCTTAAAAATTAGCACAATGATATAGCCAATCAGGCTAGGAATGGCGTGATCGGGTACAAACTTCGTAAGTAAAGAAGATTACTAAAGTTGTTGAACCGTAGTGCGGACTCGGTTCGATTATCGGTGTCTTTGAGTGTTTAATAACTCAAAGCCCGTGAAAAATTGGAATCGATGAGGATGTAGTACTTGATGGAGAACTCATAAGAAGTTATGCGATCCGTGATGATCTCGAGATACTAGGGTGTAATACTCGACGAAAGATCAAAGTAAAGGTTGGACGGGTGTATTGATCCACGTAAGACAAGTGCTTAAACTTGCAGAAATGGGATCAAAGAAGAACATATGGTTGGAACCACGATTGCAAAGGATCAATTCACCGATACCAAGGATATTATATCAAGGAAATAGTTATTATTACAAGAAGATTCCATGATAGGATCTACTTCGTGTCCATGGGCATGAACACAAAGGTTTAAGGTCGACTCCACTTCTCCAAAGCATAACCTTACAGGTCACTTCTCGTTTCGATAATGGCATTAGTGTTGAAAGTTTTACTTGGTGAAATACGGATGAGTATGACCCGTGAAAACTTCGAGTTCACACATATTAAGGAAGGCATAGCGGGCATCTTAGGAACATATACCACAAACTTGGGGTAAATAATACAAGCTCAAAAGTAGAGCATTGTTCAAAAGCGTATGATACAATTTACCAAAAGCATTATATACCCATGGAAAGGCTCTCAAGGTTATTCAATATGAAGGACAACATGGGATAAAATCCAACAAAGGAACCGATGGTCCACAAGGGATCGATGTGAGCATCGATTACTCAACCGAGAGGAAGAAGAAGGCACGTGCATCATATCATAGAACATCTGAATAATTCGATGCTTAGATAATAAAGGACTTACGATTTCCAAAACAAAGGATCAAAGGCGATCGCTCGATCAAGGATGGATAATTTGGATAGACCAGAGGCACAATTGGCGACAAATAGTTTGGTGAGAACCAGCTCATGTTCAAAAATGATGTCGAGCGGAAAGATAATTTAGAAGGGTTGATAGATGATTGTGTGCATTCGCACACATGTTGAATCAATAGGATCAAAATGACGGTGTCAAAAGATACTGTGAATATTGCCAGATATATGGGAAGCATCCATAATGCTAGTAGACAAGTATTTGCAGAGCAATAAAGCCGCTAAGGATTTTTTTGAAGATTGAATAGTATTTCAAAGGCTTTTGTGAAACACCTGAACAACTGGGGATGTGCGGATGCTCGGAAAGTGTGAGAAATTATTCTTAGGGGTATTCAGGTGGCAAAGAACTGCAAGGCAGTAGGCACAAAATATTCTTGGGGTATCTTGTAATAACAAGGTTGACTGGGAATAAAAGTAAGCACGATAGGTGTAAGTATTTATCCATAGGGATATTTCGGTGGAAGGGAATTGCAAAAGCAACGGGCACAAGGTCTCGACAGAAAATCGGAGAGTATCTTCGAAATCTTCTGGTGCAACCGACGATCATCTGGACTGAAGGGGCTCTCCGGGAGAAAGTATTTTCGAGAACCTAAAGTTAGATTTTAGTAAAAATCATTTAACCCGAATAGAAGAGAGTTCAGCATCCCGGAGTAAAGATCGAGGAGTAAAAGATCCTAATACCACCCAATGGCGACGTGGGCCCATGGGCCCCATAGCCATGTTAGTAAAAGTTTTGCAACGTCTAGACTCGACTTCGGCCAAGGAGTGTGGAAGGGGGATTCCTACAGGTAGTCGGCTCTGATACCAACTTGTGATGCCCCCGATTCAATCGTACATTAATCATGCACGCAAACGTGTACGATCAAGATCAGGGACTCACGAGAAGATATCACAACACAACTCTAAAAACATAAATAAGTCATACAAGCATCATAATACAAGCCAGGGGCCTTGAGGGCTCGAATACAAGTGCTCGATCATAGACGAGTCAGTGGAGCAACAATATCTGAGTACGGACATAAGTTAAACAAGTATGCCTTAAGAAGGCTAGCACAAACTAGGATCTGGATCGAAGAGGCGCATGCCTCTGCTGAGATCCTCCTAAACTACTCTGGTGGTCGTCGGTGAGCTGCACGTAGTAGTAGGCACCTCCAGTAGTAGTAGGAGGCGTGCGTCGACGGTGGCGTCAGCTCTGGACTCCGACATCTGGTTGCGACAACCGTAAAGAAAGGAAAGGGGGAAAAGGGGGAGAAAGCAACCGTGAGTACTCATCCAAAGTACTACGCAAGCAAGGAGCTACACTACATATGCATGGGTATATGTGTAAAGGGCCATATCGGTGGGCTGAAGCTGCAGAATGCTAGAATAAGAGGGGATAACTAATCACATCGAAGACTACGCTTGCGCACCTCAGTCTTCAACATGTAGAAGAGAGTAGGTGAAGTCCTCCAAGTAGCATCGCCAAGTAGCATCTCAAGTAGCATCTCGGTAGCATCGCATAGCATAATCCTACCGCGATCCTCCTCGTGCCTGTGGAAGCGATCACGGGTTGTCGTGGAACTTGGAAGGGTGTGTTTTATTAAGTATCCGGTTCTAGTTATCATAAGGTCAAGGTACAACTCCGGTCGTCCTTTTCCGAGGGACACGACTATTGAATAGATAAACTTCCTGCGGGTGCACCACATAACCCAACACGCTCGATCCCATTTGGCGGACACACTTTCTGGGTCATGCCCGCCTCGGAAGATCAACACGTCGTAGCCCCACCTAGGCACAACAGAGAGGTCGACACGTCGGTCTAAATCCTATGCTTGCGCAGTGCAGGCCCATCGCCTATGCACACACCGCGTTGCGTCTGTGACGGTGGCGGACCTAGCAACCTTCGTTACAAAGGAAGTTGCGTAACGCAGATCAACCGGCGCGCGCCGCTCGTCGTCCGACGTCAAGAAGGCTTCGGTGATACCACGGCGTCGGGATACCCATAACTACTCCGCGTAGATGGTTAGTGCGTATAGACCAAATGGCGGACTCGGATCAAATACCCAGATCTCGTTAAGCGTGTTAAGTATCCGCTGAGCGCCCGAGCAGGCCAGCCCACTGTCTCCTAGGTGGTCTCAACCTGCCTGTCGCTCCGCCATTAAAGTAACGATCGGGGCCGTCGGGAACCCAGGCCCACCTCTACCGGGATGGAGCCACCGTCCTTTCGGCCCCTCATCGAATCACTTGCGGGTACTCATCGAGCTGACCCGACTTTAGTCACCATCTGTACAATATGTATGTATGTATAGTATATACCCGTGATCACCTCCCGAGTGATCACGGCCCAATAGTATAGCAAGGCAGACTGACAAGAATGTAGGGCCAATGATGAGAAACTAGCATCCTATACTAAGCATTTAGGACTGCGGGTAAGGTATCAATGATTGTAGCAACAATGACAGGCTATGCAACAGAATAGGGGTAATCAAACAGTAACATGCTACACTACTCTAATGCAAGCAGTATAGAGGAGAATAGGTGATATCTGGTGATCAAGGGGGGGGCTTGCTGGTTGCTCGAGACAAGAAGGAGGGTTAAATCGGTGGCGTGAGTCGACCACAGGGCATCGAGGATCGCCACGGGTCTCTAGGAGAGAAGAGGGGAGAAACAGTAAATATATAGCAAGCAAGTGCATAACAGACAACAAGCGAGCTAGGCGTGTTCTAGCGCGTATGAGGTGATCTGCATGAAGGGGGAAACATCAGGGAAAGTATCCCGGTGTTAGTGTTTTTCGGATAGATGAGCCGGAGGTGAAATGTTGCTGGTTCACTATGCTAGGGACGCGTGGCGGATGAGCAGGCTGCGTGTCCGGATCCGTCTCGTCGTTACGAGCAACTTTCATGTTGAAAATAATTTAATCCGAGTTCACGGATTAAAAGATATGATTTTCTAAAGATTTTAGTAATTTACGGAATTTAATTAATTATTTAATTTAATTGAAAATGTATTCTGACATCGACATGATGTCATCTTGACGATTAGCGATCAGCAGGGTTGACTCGTCAACCTGACGTGTGGGTCCAGTGGGACCCACCTGTCATACTCTGTTTAGGTTAATTAGTGTTTAGTTAAACTAATTAATGTTTAATTAAACTAACAAGTTAATCAGATTAATTAAATAGGATTGATTAACTTAATTAATTCACTAATTAATTAATTGTTAATTAATTAATTAATTAATTTTAATATTGTTATTTTAATTATTATTTTATATATATATATATATATATGTTTTTTAAAAGCGTTCTCGGGGCATGGGCCCCATTGTCATAAACCCTAGGGGCCATAGTGGAATTAGTCTTTGCAGGCGCCCGTATGTCTGGCGCTAGGCTGCAGGGGCACCCCACCCAGAGAGGGCAGAAGGCGCGCAGAAGGCGCCGCCATCAGGCGCGTGGTCGACGGCGCAAGCCTGGCGATCGCCGGAATGGGACGCCGGCGGAGAGGCGGCGAAGCACACGGCCGACGAGAGGAAGGACAAGGTCGCGGCGGGAACAGTCGTGGCCGTGGTGGCCTTGAAACAAAAGCGAAGCCTTGGCCTTGTGAACGGCGCGATTGCCGCCATGTGAGTGCGAAGCGCATCTTGAGGGACGTCTTGAGGAGGCGCGGGCGAAATTTGGCGAGGGCACGGGGCGGCCGGCGTGGTGCGGCGCCGTGAGGCGAGCGAGGGACGCCACGGCCGGCGAGGAGAGAGAGAGGAGGGCGCGGGGTGCTCCGCAGGCCGGTAGGGTAATGGCGGCGTGCTCGGGAGGCTCGGGAGGTCCGTTGTGGAGGAGGACGGGGGCGGCGTCGGCGTATGAGGAGGCGGTCGGTGGGGAAGTCCGTGAGCGCGGCGTGGTGGTCTTCAGTGGCCGCGGAAGCGGTCGATCGGCGGCGGGTCATGTCGCCGTCGGTCTGTGGCGCCGTCGAGGAGAGAGGACGGGCGATAACGATAACGGGGGGGCCAGCGGCGAGCCGGCATCGAGGTTGGCCCGATCGATTCTGATCGCGGGGATGGGAAGCGAGAGGGGGAGTGGTGTTTCATCCCCGATCCAGATCGGATCGGGAGGGGGAGAGGGAGTGGTGATGTGGGGAGGAGTGGGAGCGAGTGGGTTAGGGTTTGATGCATGCGGGGTTATAGGGAGTGGGGGTGTGGGGCGGTTGGGCGGCCGTTCGGCAGCGGAGGCCACTGGGCCACTTGGCCCAATGAAGGTCTGTTGTTTTGTTTTGTTTTGGTTTCCTTTCATTTGTTTCTTTTCATTTATTTTCCTTTCTGTTTTATTCAATTTAAAATATTTATGCATTTTCTAAAAATGTGTTTACTTCACCATAATTATCTATGCAATATTTGACACGTTCTGAACATTTTTGTTTTAAAGTTTGAAAACTTTGTTTGTTTGCCAAAAATTCAAATTTTGAATTCGAATCGTTTTGAACTAACGCGAGATTAGCGACAGTAACGGAAGTGACATGGCGTCATTAGCAGAGGTTACTGTAGCTTGATTATCCGGGCGTCACAAGGGTTGATCGAGGATGTCACTCTTTGGAGCAGCTTGCTTTTTCCCCTTCCAGTCCTTTTTCTGCTTTTGGGAGCCTTTGACTTTGCCTTGGCCGGCAGAGCCGTAGCCTCAGCACTCCCTCCAGCTTCATCCATCCGCTTGTGCTTCTTGCCCTTATTGTCTGACTGACGGGCGTCGCCAGCTCGGCTTTTGCCGCTTCTCGGTCGGTCTTCCTCTTCACCGTTGGTGTACCGATTGGCTATCTCCATAGCTCGACTGAGAGTCGGGGTCTTAGTTCGGCGAACTTCATGTTCAGCTCACGGTATCTGACTCCGGACTTGAAGGCACGGATCGCTTGGTTCTCGGTGACGTTCTCCACTGTATTGTGCAACGATGGTCCATTGCTGAATGAACTCATGGAGAGTCTCGTTCTGCCTCTGTACGCAGTGCTGCAACTCGGCCAGACCACCTGGTCCCTTGTAAGTGCCTTTGAAAAGTTTTGACGAATACTATCGCCAAATCGTCCCAACAAAATATGCTACCTGGTGGGAGTTGTGTCAGCCAAGCCCGAGCGGAGCCCTCGACCATCAGCGGCAGGTGCTTCATGGCCACATTGTCATTACCGCCGCCAATCTGAACTGCCACCCGGTAATCTTCCAGCCAGATCTCTGGCTTGGACTCGCCGGTGAACTTGCTGATCCCCATGGCCAACTTAAAGTTGCTGGGAATCTCTGTTGCCTGTATATAACGGCTGAAGCACTCGGGAACCGATGGTACGGAACCACTCGGAACATCGGGATCTTGGCCTTCTCGCAAGGCCCGACCCCTGTTGACCAGATTCTGAGCGAGAACGGGTCTTGCATTGAACTGCGGGTCTCGGGTGTCTCTCGTGACTCGGCCTACGATTGCCGCCGTGTGTCCGTCTGTCGTCGTAGAGCTGGCGCTCGTACGTGCCATCTCACGGTGGAGGCATCAGGGCACGACGTAGTCGTCGTGACGACGGGGCGATGCAACTCGATCGCGCCTCCGATCTTCGTAGTGATCTCTTGAGGAGGATGTGGCTCGGCGCCTACCGAAGCCAAGTGGGCTGTGAGCCGACTGAATGGTCTCCGCACGCATTGATGCGCTATGGATACGATCTCTAGATTGGGACAACACCGCATTCTATGATAGTGTCGTCTTCAGGAGCGCCTGGATCTGCCGAACCCCTTCCCCAGCCGCGGAACCGGAGGGCTGGATGGAACCCACGATCCGAGTAGCGGCTGCCAGATTTTGTAACGGAGTACTGAGGACTTGATACTTACGAGGCTGGTCACTCAAGAAGAGTCGATGCTTGTGCCGACTGGAACTGGGTTGACGACGCTCACGTTCGTCCAGCTCCCGTCGAAGTCGTTCGAGGCGATAGCGCTAGGCCAAGGTGGCCAGGCGAGTCGACTCCATAGCCAACGCCTCGGGGGTCGTCTCGGTGATGCGAGTGTTCAGGAGCTGTTTGTTCCCATGACGAAGCTCGTCTCGCTGCTCCCGGGTGAGAGCTTGGGGTACGTATGACTCGTGGCCTGGGGCACCACCGTTAGTGTTGTCGTGTGACGCACCCACGCGGCCGTCCCGGGCATCCGTGTGCCCCGGGAGTGTGCGTTGCTCGGAGTTGTCCGCCATGAGAATTTCGGCGGTCAACTCGATACTTTTGCACTCGGACTCCTCAGTGGAATCGCCGAGTGACCCGTCGGAGAGGTCGAGGGAGGGCTCGAGGCCTGGGTAGCCACGGCGTGCTTGATCCAGCACTGCAGCCGCGAGCGCCCGGAACGCTTGCGGCAGCGTGCGATGGTAGGGTGGGCGGCCACTCGGTATGGACCTGAGGGCTACCGGAGAAGGACTCTATAGGATGATGCGTAGAAATGCGCCACGCCGCGAACGGGCAGCGGCTCCACATCCAGAGGGGCCTCGCCAAGCCACGCTGAGTCGTCGACGATGAAAAAGAGTGCCCTGAAACAGATTTAGCCGCCGACTGACATGATGATGAAGAAGTCCACCTACGCCGTGAGACTTTGCTAGATGCCTAGTCCACCGTGGGCGCCAACTGTCGGGGTTACGATCCTGACAATGAGTACTGGGGGTACGAATAAGGGGCCGAACCTAGCTACGATGAAGGTGTAACACTCGGTGTTTAACGAGTTTAGTCCCCTCTTAGCGGAGGTAAAAGCCCTACGTCTCGTGCCCTGAGGCTTGCTTTGATTTGATAGGTATGGTTACCAAGGTTTCTTGTGCTCGGTTATGGAGGGGATGCGGCTTATATAGAGTGCGCTACAGCCCCATGTCCTCCATGTCGCCTGGGCATTAAATGACATTGAATGCGTCAGTTACAAGTGTAATGAACCTCTACTATGGCAGTTACAGGTAACAGTAGCCACGACTATGTTTAATAGATGACTTAGGATTCCTCGACCGTTGCAGCTCCCACGTCGCCCGCTTGCCTCCTTGGTCCGAGTGGTGGTTCGTCAGCCGAGTGGCGGGTGGTCGTCTGAGTGCCGGCGAGCCGTCCGAATGGACTTCTTGATGTATGCATAGTTGCATACGAATGCCGACATAGTCCAGGGACCTACCCAAGGTGGTGATGGGCTCCATGTGGTCCCCAAATGATGGGTCCTTGACCCTACCTATAATAGGTGACTTCATCGAGGGACAAAGCTCAGGCGGAGGTAGGGTGGTGCAGGGAGGAGGTCAGTGGTGTCTTGCCGCGAGAGCGACGGGGGGCGTAGGTCACTTGGGATTTTTTTACCAACTCAGCGTGCAATGCCACATCAGCATGATCAGTCAGTACTCAGTACGGTTAAAGACAAAACCACCTCAAATTATGTCCAAAACCTCTCTGGGAAATATTTATCCGGTTTTACAGACTTGAGGGGGTTGAATAACCGGTTTTGGGAACTGCCAAAGCGTAGGCAGGATTACAATCGGATGAAACCAAGTCAGATAGTAGTAGCCTATGGACAGTTGCAACATTTGATTTTGGACGCCGATATCCACCACACGTGTGGTATATTCGACATGCGCCCACACACCGTGTGTTGTGTGAGCAGGAGGCAGCCCACACGGGCTGTGTATGGACGGACATTAAAATTGCTCACACGTGTGGGGCGCGGCTACTTCGTGCCACACGCCCAACAAGTAGTACTCATCTCCATCCCGCGCGTGTGGCACGAAGCAAAAATGCCCACATGTCCTGGCGCAGCTACGTTAGGTACCCCCGCGAGATGACGATTTAGTTGCCATCCTGGTTGGCAGATGTAGTTATACTGGATGACAAGTATAGTTGTAAAAGTATGTCAACTCTATCTGTTTTGGTTAACTATAGTTGCCATGTCTAATTTATGGTAGTTGTCGCGTGTAATCAAACCGTAGTTGTCGTGTGATTAACTACTTGCCATATATGGTCAAACAGTAGTTGCCATGTGTGTTTACCTAATTGCCATGTGTGGTCCAACCATATTTGCCATGTATTGTTAATCACAGTTGCCATGCAATTGCCATGTGTGTTTATCTGGTTGTCACGTACGCACAACTGCAGTTGTCGTCTAGCAAAGAATCACAGTTGCCATGTGTGTTTACCTAGTTGTCACGTTCGCGTAACTGCAGTTGCCATCCACAATGTAGGAGTGTCGTGTGGGCGAAAAGCAGTTCACCCACACGCGCATGAACTAGGTGGTGGCTGTGTGGGCAGAAATTAGTTCGCCCACACAGCGGTAACAAATAGCATGGTGCGGGCGTGTGGGCAAACTCTCCAACACCCACACACCAGCCCCGTCCTACGTGGCACACCAAATCCACCTTTTCGTGTCAAGATTCGTGCAAAAGATAGTGAACGACGATCCAGGCGTGTGGGTGAATTGGGGTACGCCCACACGTGTGGGCATTAGTGTTTCCGTTGATTTTGATTCGATTGGCCAAAAACTATACTTTTCTCTACTGTATATGGTACTGGGCCGAAAAGCCCAGGTGGATCCAAGCCCGGTTAGAGTCAGCCCAGTACCCTAATATTATTGTTGTTATTATCGAAGACTGACCAGACAGAGAAATTACACACCGGAAGAGAGAAACCCCAACGACGACGAGGGAGAGAAGGAAAGGATCTCGTGCAGCTCGGCCATGGCGAACCAGGGATCCAAGAAGATTGTGGAGAGGAACAGGAAGCGCATGGATCTCCTCTGGCGCGTAATCCTCGTGTCCAACGTGAGCGGCCCCCTTCGATTCTCCCTTCCGCCCCCCTCAGATCCGTGGATTACTTGGGACTTTCGTAGATCGTTGCTGCTCGATACTTTTGTATTTGACGGAGTTCGACTGATTTTGAGCTTGCCGTAGTGATTCCGGTGAAGCCTACTTAGGACCAGATTAGCTCGTCTGGCCTGGAGCAATCGTCTGTACTCTGTAGTATGCACTCTGGAGTAGTAGTCCGTGTCCATTCTGTCTCTTTTTCGAAAGCGTAGAATTGAACCTTGCATGCCAGTATGGGGTGTTGGGAAGTAAAAATCCAGTAGGAAGGAGGAGCGCTCTGCTGAGAGATGGCTTAATTTTATTCAAGGAATCTCCTGCGCTGCCTTGTTTAGTTTTGTTTAATGGCCTGCCGAGACTTTGTAGCCTCCTTCTGTGAATTACATTTGTTGAACCACATGTAAGAGCTACAAGGTGTATTTCTGGATGCATACCATCATCTAATCTAGTTATATAATTTTACTAACTATCTGACAGATTTAGCCATTTTGAGTTCGAGGACTAGTTCATCTGTTCATGTGTAACTTTTGCTTCTTTGCAGGTTATTTACATAGTAGTGAGGATGGCTGTAATGTACTCTTCTTTCACCTGGAAGCATTGGATTGGCCTCGTGGTGACATCTGCTGCATATATCCTTTCATACAAGCAACTCGCTAGTATGACAAAGCCAGAATATTCTGACGCGGACAACCGTGAACTTCTGAGTTCAGGTTTTGACATGGCCACTGGTGGGATTTCCGAGTAAGGAACTGCATGATACAGTGTAATTGTTAGCTTTTGACCATTCTACTTGATGACAAATCACTGAATAGAGGACTACATAGTCTACGACTGTCAGCTTCCTTGGAAATAATTTACAGTACCAACTTCAAATGTACATTGATAACTAAAACATAGAGGGGCATACTAGTGAGTTTTGTTGAAAATTACTAGTGTGGGCCATACTAACTAACTAAATCATGAACATGTGAAAATTATAGTTGAAAAAAAATTAGAAGTTGAGAAATTGCTACCTTTCCGCTGGAGGATTATGTCAACTTGTATATGTGGTGCTTCTTTTCTTTCTTATAATCCAGTTACAAACTGTTTGCGGCATCTTTTCTTGTAGATATATAGAAGATGTGATATATATCACAGCGTTTGTGCAGCTGACGTCCATTATTTCTGGAAAATTTTGGTGGACATATCTAGTGGTAAGATATGCACGACCTGGGACTTCATATTGTATTCTTGTTTGCCATAGCAATTCATTGCTGTCCTGCTAAAATCACCCTAAGGTTCTTTTTTCTTAATAAAGAGCATATTAAATGTAAGGTACAAAAACCTGCTTATTGTGTACTCCCTCTGACTCCAAAAACAAGGCGCACATGCTTTTCGTGATTCAAGTTTTGCGTGAATTTAACCAATAAAATGTGGGTTATGTCTCAATATACCATTGAATTTTGTATTTGAAAGAATTTTCCAATGGCATAATTTTAAGTTACATGACTTGTATATTATATTGGTCTAATTGATAGTCAAAGCTAAATCTCGAAAAGTGTGTGCGCCCTCTTTTTGAAGTCAGAGGGAGTAGTATCTTGGAAGATGGACCTTGGATGGAAATAATTTATCATTCTTGATCCTTTTTTTTAGACAGACGGCAGCTATGTACCTGTTATTTTGCATCACCGCATTGAAATTAGAATGCGTATTATGATTATCATTTATCCTAACAAAATCACTAAATTTAAAACATTCTCAGTGGGTACCATGATCATCTGGTTGTTGCGTATGACTTTAGCTTCAACTACTTGTTCATTCTTAGGATTGTTTTGTCAAGTTTGCAACGAGTGTTGCAATGTATGGCAAGTGAACTGAAAGATTGTAGCAACCCAGTCCAGTTAGAATTTGGTCCAACTGCAGCCCATTATTGGGTGTATATGCATGAGCACATATCGGATAATAGTCTCCATTGCTTAGTAAAGATAGAGCACCACCAAAATATATTGCCAAGGGTTCCAAGGGAACTAACCATGCATTAACCATTTCAAATGATTTCTAAAAAATGCAAGTGGTTAGTTACGTAGTATGTGGACGGTCCAAATAACGGGGCTGTTACAATGATCAATGTAAATTACCATCACCTATCGGTCAAGGTTTTCGAGTTGACGAGTCGTTCTGGGGTAGCGACTCTTGACTAGTCATGACTAGTCAAGACTCATGGTCAACGAGTTGACATGAGTTAAGCAATAGGTACAATAAAATTACCATAGTATATGTATATACTTATTAATTGCTCCTTGCTGTACTCCACTTAGATCTTTGAATGGATCATAGTGCTGGTCAGCTTCTTCTGCAGCTTGAGCTGATCGAACAACTTGGGATATCTCTGGCTGGGAGGACATGGTGCTTGCTGTGATCCTGTGATAGAAGGGAAAATAACTCCACTTAGTTGTTTTTTCACCTAATTGAGCCCTAAGCCACCAAGCATAAGCACTAGAGCAGATCAGAGCAAAGGGAAAAGAGAGGTAGTTACCAGGGGAGGAGCAGACCAGCAGCAGCCGGCGGCAACCAGGGGAGGAGCAGCAGCCAGGGGAGGTGCAGCAGCAACCAGGGGAAGAGCAGCAACCAGCTTGCGGCGGCGCTAGTTTGGGTTGGGTTGGGGGGTGGGGGGAGGGGGATATGAGATCGATCGAGTCGACTAGTCGCTCGACTCATCCAACGATTCGAGTAGACCTTCATGTAACGACTCGTCGACTAGTCGTTCGGCTCAAAAACAGTGGTATTGGTACATGTTGCAAGTTTTGTTCTACATATATCTCGACACTTGCAGACAACTTACATCTCTGGGTAAAGAAGGCTTTAGTATTTCTTCACTAAATAGACATCTGACTAGTTATTTTTATTATTTGTGTTTTCACACTCAAAACGCAATTTTTCCACTCTACAACATTTTGATTTTTTTAAATTATGGGCACACTTCATGCTATAATTTATATATACTTGAATTTTTTGTGTGTGAAAAATATACATCCTATATAAAAAAACAGCAGTGCAGTTTGGATAGTCAATGTGGTAATGTGTTATCCAAATTGTACCACTTTGTTTTGCATGGAGTACATATGGTCATATTTTTGCACCAAATTTGCAAGTGTTTTGTATAGCAACAGGAAAAAACTTTTTTGAGTGGAAAATAGTCTGAACGCGCTGGAGTAGTATCTACTTTTTTCTCATGAGTTGTAGACAACCAAGAGGGTTCCCCAATACTGTCAACTTCTGATTATATTGCTTATTATGTATGCATACTTATATGCAGATACCAGCTTTCGGTGGATACAAGATCTTTTTTCTGTTGAAAGGAACATTCTTCGGTGGTGGTTCAGAGGTAAAATAGACCACGTACTAATGTTAGCAATTGTTACCATTCAGGGTTATTTGGAAATGACACATAAGTATTGTACCTCCTGTTTTCAGGGTGAAGTCGAAGATGAGAAGTCTCGAAAGAAGAGGGAGAAAATGGAGAAAAAGGCATCTAGAGGGAAGATGGTCAAAACCAGGACCCGTTGATATAACACATACATACCCTATGCCTTGGAAGAGTAGGTTGGTTTCTCATATCATAGCTGTCCAACTAGAGTGCAAGCTGTTGGCGAGTTTGCTAGCATTAATGATATGATTCATGCATCATTTGATCCGACAGCTAGCACAAATGTCAACTAATTTTAAGTTATGAATACCAGCATTGGTATTTGTATATTTCCTGATCCTTCTGCTACAAGTTATGTAAACCAACAATGAGGCATGGTAACCAGACATCTTAGTGACACATTTGAGACTGAGTTTTTTCTTTTTCTTGGCTAGAGCATCGTGTCATTTCGCGACTTCGAGCTTATCTTTGTTGCGAACTGAATATGTTGCCTTTGTGGTAGCTAAAAATTTCATTTGAAAGTGCTTCGCTTCCATTGCATAAATAAGGAGTGAAAACACAACTTCTCGAACTAAATCCAAGCCTGATTCAGAGATACATTGCAGTACAGATAAGAGTGATAATTCTGTTTCAAGTTTCTTATAGTATACTACTCCCTCTGTTCACAAATATAGGATGTTTTGGATATTTCAATACGAACTACATACATCCGACTCGTTAAAAAGTTAGAACATCTTATATTTGTGAACGGAGGGAATACTTTGTAAGTTGCATGGAAGCTCTACTCGATTTCATTATGGGCAAGAACTGTAAAAATGTGTTATACACGCCTTCTTTTCTTCAGTGTGCCATTCAGAAACCCACTTTCAAAAGTATTTATTTCCAAATTCCAAAGGTTTTCTGCAAGCCCACTTCAGTATCAACTGCTTTGATATTTCACTTCACCGCCTCTCCGGCGACAGAGCAGGCAGTAGACGGTGCCGGCGACGAAAAAGCTCACAAACCAGGCATTGTTATAGGCCGCGACGAGGGCACCGGAGACACTCGGCAGAACGCCAACCTTGTGAAGAAATCCTGGCACGATCGGCGCGACTCCGGCCGCCATCGCCACCATGGCGGCAACGTTGAAACCACCCTGGAAATAGTAGGGGCTCTCCCTCTCCTCCGAGTAGAGCGCGTCGACGTCCAAGGCGGTGCGCCTCACAATGTAGTGGTCGGCGAGGATGACCCCTCCGATGGGTCCCATGAGCGCCGAGTAGCCGAGCAGCCAGGTGTAGACGAAGCTCTCGCTGGAGCTGAGCAGCCGCCATGGCTGGCAGGCGATGCCCAGCAACGCGGTGATGAGCGCCCCCTGCGAGAACGTGAACCTCCGCGGGCTCATGCTGACGAACGCGTTCGCCGGCGCCACCACGTTGGCGGCGATGTTGGTCGTGATGGTCGCCAGGCTGATGCCGAAGATGGCGAGGACCGTCGTCGCCGGCCCGCCGATGCGCCCCAGGAGCTCGATTGGGTCGGAGATGATGTGGCCGAATATGGCCTCCGTGGAGGAGGTCACGGCGAGCCCCGCGAAGGTGAACATGCCCATGAACACCGGCAGCCCGGCCTGGCCGAGCACCTGGTCCGCTTGGCTGCGCGCGTACCGCGCGAAGTCCGGTATGTTGATGGCCACCGTGGCCCAGAAGCCAATGTTCGCCGTGAGCGCCGGGAAGAACACCTTCCAGAACTCGGCGCCCGTCAGCCGCGGCGGCAGCGAGAGGATGCGGCCGAAGCCGCCCGCGGACACGTATGCCCAGGTGAGCAGCGCGGAGGTGAGCACGATGAGCACCGGCGCCGAGTACCTCTCGAGCTTCCGGATGCCCTCCATGCCGTTCATGATGACGCCGAGCTGCGCGGCCCAGAAGGCCAGGAAGCACGCGAACTCGAGCGGCGCCGCGCCGAGGCCGGGCACCGGCGTGAGCAGCGGCCGGTACGTCTTGAGAGCTGACGGCAGGAGAAGGAACACGGCGCGTCCCCCGATCCAGGACTCGATGCCGAACCAGCCGCAGCCGACGAGGGCGCGGATGACTGCCGGTACGTGCGCCCCGCGCACGCCGAACGTGGCGCGCGCGAGCACCGGGAACGGCAGCCCATGCGTGACCGCCGGCGCGGCCGTGAGCACGAGGCAGACGAGGACGACGAGGTTGGCAAAGGCGACCGTGGCGACGCCCTGGAGCGCGGACATGCCGAGGTCGACGAGGCTGCCGGCGAGGTAGTAGGACGGCACGCCGACCACGAGGCCGATCCAGAGGCTGGCCAGGTCCCAGGCCGTCATGGTGCGCTCCGAGAGCGGCGTCGGCGACAGGTCCGATTCGCTTCCCGAAAGCCTGGGTCTCGCCGGCAGCATCCGCGGGCGCGGCGCGAGCGTGAGGCTTGGTCCACGAGGGGATAGAAGAGGTAGCCGCGGCGGTGACGCCTGCTGGGTGCTCGTCGACACGAGGCGGTGGCGAAAATGGTTGGGCTGGCGCACGGCGAGAGCTCTGGACATCGCCATGGACACGGCCATGGTCGTCGGAGGGGCAGGGGAAGGGGGAGGAGATGAGGGCAGAGAGAGCTCTTGACTTATTGGTATGAAACGATAGGGGGGATCTTGTTGCTTGGCGGGTTACTGTGCAGCCGGGCCCGCAACCCTCGACAGCGAGATCAGATTCCGTTGGCGCTCGGCTGCCATGGTTCCTCGCAGTCCAAGCGTGAGCTGAACCGTCCGATGAGGAATGGACGGCACATGATTGATCAGGTGCACAATATTAAACACTTTCTAGATGCAGTGGAGGAAGTGATCGGGAAGGTGACGCCCGGGGATCCGGAGTGTTGAGAGATAACTCGGTGTGATGGTGATTTGTTGGGTTGATGATACTATAAGAAAGCCAGAGCTCTGCCCTCTGTCATCTACAACATGTTAGGGCCATGTGATGATATGCCAGTTTTAGTTTTAGGAGCTGATCTCGTCCAAGCTGCCATCGACGCATAATTGGACGGAGCACTCAACTTGAGCATTGTTTATAGCGGAGTAAAGTAGAGGTTATGACATGACCTGATGACCAACGACTATGAGTGTATCATACGAGTCCATAACCAGTTAACCACGTTTCGTCGAAGTCGAATGATACTACAAACGAATGATTAGCTTTTTCTTGGAGTAAAACTAAACAATTAGTGTCCCGATAACTGCCACACGTGTGGCATGGACAGGAACCCGCCCACACGCCTCGTGTGGCATGGATAGGAACCCGTCCGCACAACCACGTCCGGGCGCGAATTGCACAGCCCGCACGTCCGGTGTGTGGCAACCCGTCCGGGCCAGACGACCCTGCTGCCCGCACGGCCCAGCCGTTCCCGGCCTCCGATCGATCCCCACTCCCGACTGCCACCATCGCCCCCCACCTCTTGAACCCCTACCTCCATCGCCGGTGGTTGCCATGGCAACCAGAGCAGACCCGTAGGGCCTTCCCACCGCAAACCACACCCCAACCCACCCCACCCCCCCCCTCTCCAACCCGCCCTTGAAAGCGATCGGCTAAGCGGTGAAATCTCCCGATCTCATCTTGCTTCTCATCCTTCTTCTGGCGAAAATTGCAAATTCTGATCAAGGTGGCGATCGATCCATACTATAGGGGTAAAACACTACATGGTTACGTGTATCTTCGCATTTGCCAAGCGAATACACGGATCGCCATGTACTACGCTTGAGATTAACTTAAGTTCCTAGTTTGATTGACGCAAGTAGTTGGTAATGAAATGGATGAGTAGGAATCCCTAAAAAAAGGAGAGGAATGACAAATTTGGAATAAAGGGGGTGGGAAAAAAATTGCCACTTGTGTCTAACGTCAGTTGCCACCTTTCGTTGTCAGTAACTGCAACCAAGTTAACCTGTTGCTTGCCATCCTATTTTGGTGGCTGTTGCCATCAAATCGAACGGATAGCTAGCACCCAAATTTTAGAAAAAGAGTGTCGATGTGCATGTCCTACTTGTCGCGATGTGTTGGTTGCCTACGCATGAAAATGTGATAACACTGACGTGTTATCTTCTCGTCTGGCAATGAGAAAAATACATTTCTTGTGGATTGTTGATGCGTTCTTGTTCATGCAATCGATTGAGAACACATTGGAAGAAGCGAGGCGGAAAGAATGAATCACGAAGATGGCATCGATACTTGGGGTTCTCAAAGGCGAAGCGCCCCTTGGGATGATCAAAGTCTGATCGACTCATTTCTGCGGGGCCGTTCTTGCCACTACTAGAACAATATGCGAGCATTGGTATGATGCGTGATAACAAAAGAAAAGAACAGTTGCCATGTTACATAGCGATGAAGATGACATTCTACTTATATCGCATACCTTTGTCATTTTTTCGCAGGTTCTTATGACCAAAACACACTCAGGGGGCCTCCGTGGCAAGTTCAGTTACAGGTCGCTAACACTGACAAATGTACGGGCAACCAACTTCAACTAGCTAATATGGCTAATCAAGGTAACGCACACGAAAAAGAACACATACTGGTCTGGACATGTAAAATAAACTTGCAAAGGTTGGCAAAAAGACTTACGAGTTATGACGGGTGAAAATGCAGAGCCTTCATGCATCACGTGGCATCAGGCATCACCCATGTACCTGCCATCGACGTCATACACAATTGAGTCCATAAAAAAGTGAAGTTGCGGACGGTGAATTAGCAGAAGGAGTATAGTTGACCACTGCAGTTGCCATGACTGGACAACTGCAATTGCCATGAATAAATAACTGCGCTTGTCATCCTGGACAATCTGTTGTTACCCTCCTGAACAAGCTGCGGTTGCCATGGAGGAACAACTGCGATTGCCATGCGGACAACTGCGGTTGCCATGCGAAGCAGCTGCGGTTGCCATGCTAGCACAAAGCTGCGATTGCCATGTATTGACCAACTACTACGATGCTTACGAGTTATTACGGTGGTGGTACCCGACAAGCGTCTCGTGACAAGCTTCACAGTTGCGAGATAGAACACGTCGATTTGGTGTGACAGACCACACAAGATGGGCACATGCAGCACAACAAGGTAAGGAAAAAATTGAACCACAAAAGAGCTCTACATTTGTTTTTGTGGCAAAAATAGCACGTGATGAAAAAGAAGATTTGTAGCAGTGATGGTGGACAAAATCAAGCATAAAACGCTAACAAGTGGTTGTGTGCAATGAGTCATATATTGTCTTTGGAAATTTGCCAACTGCTAAAAGCATGTGTGCAGCACTAATGGTTGATCGCATTTGCCTAGTGAGATCAAGTTTAGAATGCAAAAGTTTTGATGCTAGAACACAGTGGTTGCCATATATTGGTAGCAGTATTTGCCATGTATGCAGGACTGCAGCTGTCATGCATATAGAACCCAAGTTTTCGTACTAAAAAGGATCTGGTTGTCGTGCATTGGCAAACAATAGTTGCCATGTTTGTTGGACTGTAGCTGCCATGACTGGACAACTATAGTTGCCATGCATGTCCACGCGCAGACTCACAGCTTGTTGTTTGAATGATGTCATGCCAAATCACTCGAAGTTGATGTGATCCGTTGCGATAAACATGTTATTCAAACAAAATCTTACTCTCGTACCTGTTTTTTCTATTACATGGCCTACAACACAGTGAAAAGCGGCGCGGGGACATCTACTGTGGGGAGCTCTGAGCGCACGGAAGACGCGTTCCACCAGCCAGCAGGCAATCATGCCGCAAACAATGCCGAGTCAGAGTCGGAAATGGCAATCATTCCAGCAATTCCGACAGGCACCCCTTTGAACACAAGCAATGGCAACACTCAAGTAGATGAAACTGCCGCCAATACTGAAGTGAATGATGAAACTGACGACGAGGCACAAGGGGATGAAGATGATGGGAAATTAGAGATCGTGGTACCTCAGCCACCGTACGTTGGGCAGAGATTTGAATCGTTTGCAGAAGCAAAGGAATTCTACCAGACATATGCAAAGTTCCATGGGTTTGCCGTCGACACCGAATACCATAGGAAAATTAAGAAAACTAACGAGTACAGCAGAGGTGAGATGAGGTACCACAAGGCACGAAGGAACAAGAAGGTGAAAGGTGTTGCGCCTGTCGTTCCGGAACGAAAGAGAGGTATCATTCTCAAGATGGGATGCCCTGTCCGGTGTAAGCTAAGCGTAGATGGAACACAATATGTGGCCACTGAATATTTTGACGAGCACAACCACAAACTCATAAAGAAGTTTGACCTGGTAAAATTTCTGACCGCCCACAAAGGATTCACCCCCCTCGAAAGGAAATTCATAAAGCTGCTACATGATTGTAACGTCGGTCCATCAAGAATGGTCCAGATACTATCACTCATCCACAACAAAAAGGGACTCTGAGTAGCATGCCCTACATACCAGCTGATGTCACAAACCTACAGGCAAAGTACCGTAGAGAGAGAAAGTTGGCTGACATAGAGGCCACAATGGCCTACTTTGATGAGAAAGCGAAGGAAGATCCAGATTTCTTCTACAGGATAAGGTTGGACGATGAGGACCGTGTCAGGAACATGTATTGGGTGGATGGTGCTGCAAGGAGAGCCTACAAACATTTCCGAGATTGCATTTCATTCGATGCGACGTATCTCACTAATATGTACAAGATGCCATGCGCTCCATTCATAGGAATAAATAACCACAATCAGTCATTGCAGTTCGGCTGCGGGCTCGTTCGGAACGAAGACACGGATGGGTTTGGCTGTTCAAGACCTTCTTGGAGTGCATGGATGGACTTGCTCCGGTGGACATAATAACAGACCAGGATTTTAGCATGCGTGCAGGCATAGAGGAGGTATTTCCGTTGGCAGTGCACAGGCACTGCAGGTGGCACATTATAAAGAAGGCCGAGGAGACACTAGGACCTTTCTTTACTGACCGTCCAGAGCTGCACAAGGCATTCGAGATGTGCGTGGACCACAGCTTGACGGTGGAGGAGTTTGAAAGGAGCTGGATGGCCATGATTGAAACATATCAAGTCCAAGACAACGAGACTCTTGCTAGCCTGTGGGAGAAGCGAATGTCTTGGGTGCGGCCTACTTCATGCGATGCTTCTTCCCTTCTGCAGACTACGCAGACAATGAGGGGTTCAATGCTGTTTTGAAGCGATGCGTGAGCCTGGCAACTCATTGCTCTGATTTGCCAAGCGATGCGCAACTTTGCAACAAAAATCTTTGGGACTGAGCTACGATGAGAAGCTAACACCGCGCTAAAGCAGCCAAAATTGCTAACGTATTTACCGATGGAGAGGCAAATGAGCAAGATATACACCAACAAGATCTTTAACAAGTAAGTCGATTGCGTTCTGGTCTTACTTGCGCAAAAATCGAAAACGATGAGGTGCCATATAGAATGCAATGCGATTGCCATGATATCACGATTGCCATGTTTAATGAAATCTTTTTGCCATGCTTACTCATTGCAGATTGCCATGTTCAATGAAAATTCTGCTTTGCCATGCTTGCTCGGATGCATTTTCCATGTTCGATGAAGTGCGATTGCCATGTTTAATGCATTTATACTTCCATTGGGCATGTTGGTATGCAAATGCCAATGTCAATGAAAAATGTTATATTGTCGACACATATCTGAAATGCAATTGCCATGTTTACTAAAATGCAACTGCCATGTTTGTTGAAATGCAATTGCCATGTTTACTCAACTGTAGATGCCATGTTTAATAAAATGCAGTTGCCATGTTTTATGCAATGTGCTTCCATTGGAATGTTGGTGTGGAAATGACGATGGCCAGTTGAAAATGTACTACAGTTGCCATATCTAGTGTACTGCAGTTGCCATGTCTAGTGTACTACAGTTGCCATGTCTAATGTACTACAGTTGCCATGTCTAATGTACTACAGTTGCCATGTTCAATGTACTATGTTTGCCATGTTAAATGTACTATGTTTCCATGTTCAAACAAAATGTATTTCTATTTCCATGACAACATAAGGTGTTACAAAAAAAGCGCACGATAGTTTAACAGAAAGCACACGAAACTTGTAGATTCCAGGAAGAAATAAAGCGTGCCAGCATGTTCACGGCTTTCCAGGTGGACGAACATATGTTCAAGGTGTGTTCTATTTTGGGCATGTCAGATTCAGAACCTGAAGACCCAGACAAAGGAAGGAACTACTTCGTCAAAGCGTCGATAGGCGAAGGCGAATACTACTGCCAATGATGCAAGTTTGAACGGGACGACATTGTGTGCTGTCACATACTAAAGGTAATGGACATGAACGCTGTGACACGGATGCCCCGCCATTTCATAAGGCGGCGATGGACTTGGGACGCTGACGATGCGTTGGCGCGCGCGAACAACAAACGCGATTACGGCATGCATGACGAGAGACTTGAGTCAACCATGGAAGCCGTGAGGCACGTTGTCTTGACAAAGAACTATCTTGAGCTAATTGATGAAGCGTGCAAGAGTGATGAGACAGCGAGAGTCACGAAAAACACAGAAGGCCACGAAAAGAGAGCTTGATGAGATCAAGAAGAGGAAAGGCGAGGAAGCCTTACACCGTTCCCCGCACATCAAGTGTGCCTTCATCCACAGGGCCACCATCGAAAACTTCGGAGATAGGATCTGGAACAGCAAGCACACAAACCAGTCGGGAACCCGCCCGTTCCATCACAAAGGGTCGTCCAAGAGAGATAAGGTACAAATCGGGATTGGAGATTCAAGCAAAACACAAGAAAAGCGAAGAAAGGGACGGACAATCCATAAGCAAAAATTGGGGTTTTGTGACATGGTCCTTGTGGACATTTTGTTTTGTACCCTAGATGTTGTGATTTTTTAAATTGGGAGAATGACTCTTGAGGGGCATCGAAGTTGAAGGAAAATACATTGAATGGATAAATCACGATTGCCATGTTATGGGTACTTAATCTGCCATGTTATGTGTAGTTAATCTGCCATGCTATTTTATACTAAATATGCCATGCTATTTTATACTAAATATGCCATGCTATTTTATACTAAATGTGCCATGTTAATTGTATTGGATATGCCATGTTAATTGTACTGGATCTGCCATGTTAATTATACTGGATCTGCCATGTTAGTTATGCTGGATCTGCCGTGTTGTTTGTACTGAATCTGCCATGTTAGCTGTACTGAAATATGACATGATATTTGTAATGACTCTGCATCGCATATATTTCCATGATAATTCGACGCGGTTTAGTCACACATAGTGTGTTGTGTGCAATGTATGGAAAACAAGTTAACAAAAGCGTAACGTGCAACAACCGCATGAAAGGTTACGACTACATGATCAAACTACCATGCTAGCCGGTACAGTTAGCGATGAAAAAGAAGAAGCAAAACAGCCAAATGAAAAACGACGATGACTTTCACTAACCATATCTGGTGAACTACATTTTGCCATGTTTTAAAACATCATAGACGCATTCAAAGCAGCAAACTATTGCTACAAACGATGAAACCATAGTAATAATGATAAACATAAAACGTATCTGCTGTCACGCCTAAAATAGGTTCACATCCACACATATATTACTGAAAATATTCAAATGTTGCTCACACACCACCACTACATACTAGGCTACGCGGGGTTGCAGTCATAACATAGCACACGAACATAGTTTTGACAAGAACAAAAGATAGTACCTTACATTCCTCGGCAACAGAATGTAAGGTATGCGTCCGGTGTGTAATGCCACATGATCACTTGTACTTCTTGATGACTTTCTTGACAGCTTCCTCCACGAACTCGCATGCTCCGGACCGCTTGTTGAAATCTTCATTCGTCAACCAGTTCCATGTGTAAATTTTTCGGAGCTCAACGACCGTTGCAGCTGTGACAGCGGGGACAAGTCTACCTTCCCACTTTGCAAAGTATTCCGACATGTGAAAGCCACAGTCCATCCTGCACAAGGAAAAGAGTTAGGTGAACTCGCAAAAAGGACTGACATAGCAATGATAAACTTCAATTCAGAAGTAACAACAAAAGGAGGGGTGGGATTGATGTAAATGACACATGAAGGAGGGGGTAGGAAATTACGTGTTCCCTTGATTCATAGTCGCCACGTACTCAATCGGGAAATGTCTGATCTGGACCTTTGAGTTTTCATAGTGACGGTTCCATGTCTCTTTGACGTTGTTGATGAAGAATTCAGCATGCGGCGTAAGGTCGCATCGGTGCGAGCGCATTGAATCAAGCACCTCAAAGCGTTGGTTCTTCAGGTCAAGACAGATCGCATAGTGATGACCACACTTGTCGTGTGGGTCGTGTGGTGCAAGCTCCTGGAACATGGGGAACATGAACTGCATGTAAAAGTGAAGGAAATGAGAAGCAGAGTTCGCATGAAGAACAACAGAGGGACAAAAAAGTAGAATCACGTAGAATGTTTAGTTATGGTGGGGTAGTTGAAAGAAAGTTGCCGTACATGTATAAAAAAATTTGCCGTGTATTTTACTATGAAGTTGCCACATAGTTTGCACGGGATGCAAAAAATCAAAAAGTCAGTTTGCACGGCAGCTATTGCCACATGAAACATCTGCCACATAAACAGAGTGCAGATGATGGCAAAAAAACATACCATGTGAAAAAAAGTGCAAACAGGGAAGAAGTACTCACATATTTCTTTAGTGTGAGCTTGAATTCACCGTGTTGAGCAAAATTCTTCCTCAGGATTTTGTGGTGGAAGTCACCATCCCATATTTTGCAGGTCACACTGTAATGCATGATTGTTTTGTCGGCACACACATCCATATGATTGTTGATGTAGTCAATCCCGCATGCAACTAACTCGGCAAGATCACCCAGATCAATGTACGTCGCTTCGCATTGAATGACCTTGGTTCTGTCCAAACATGAGCTGTATGAAAATGATATAACATGAAAGAATCTTGCCTACTAAGTAAAAAAAGAAAGAACTAAAACGTAAGCGGATCATGTATAGAAAGTACGAAGAAGATGAATGGTAAAAAAAGAGCAAAGAAAAATGAGAGATTATGTGGTGTGGTCATTTACGCTTTTAGCTCCTTCATGTGCTTGCTGCTGGCCCTCGCATTCCAAACCGCTTGACAATATCGTACAGCTGGGTATGTTCCTTTGTGGCCCTGAATTCGGGCTCGTAGTCTTCCGCGGGAGGTGGGTGAACTACCCTCTGCTGACTCACAGAACCAGGGGTGGCACTCCTAATGGTATCCTCAGATACCGTATCTCCAGGCACGTTGGAACTTGATTGCCCCTGCCCTCGTGAGGACGTCCTCTGCAATGCTGCCTCCTCGATCTTGCGGTAAGCTTCATCAAGTGACGGTGAAATCTCCTCAGGGGTGCCTGCAAAGATCAAAAAAGTGGATTAGGATACCTAGAAATCAAAAACAGATGGATTGTGAGAAGATAGGATGCGTGATGTGAAATATAGGTACAAAAAGTAGGGAGTTGCCATGTGGAGGCAAATCCAGTTGCCATGTGTGGTACACTGTAGTTGCCATGTCACAGCAACTACAGTTGCCATGTTGTGTCAACTCCACTTCCCATGTGCTTGCCGAATGGAAAAATGCAGCATGGAAACAAAAATGCAGGTGACATGGTGCAACAAATCCAGTTGCCATGTGTATTGCACTGTATTTGCCATGTGACAACAACTTCAGTTGCCATGTTGAATCAACTTCAGTTGCCATGTGGTTGCACAATGTAAAATGCAGCATGGCAAGAAAATAATGTAGGTGACATGGTGCATCAAATCCAGTTGCCATGTCATCACATAACAGTTGCCATCACAAGTGAGAGCCCCAAAAAATATGATAGGCACAAAAGTCAAACTACAAAGATGTATACAAGAAAATGATAAGCACATGATAAATGTACCTTGGACTATCGGCTCTGCAAACTTGACAGCCTTCCTGCCCTCGACCATTGGCTGCACCATCATTGCGGGCATGCCTCCCAGAAAAGCAAAGGCAACTGGCATAGGATCCGCACCTTGGTTGATCTTGGTGATGCCAAGGCCAAGCTTGGTGGGGTGAAGGCCATTGGGTGCCTCTCATGCCCACTGGCGGGACCACGAACAACTTGCGGGGCAGAATCCAAGGGTGAAAGATCAACAAACATATCTGAATCGGCCGCTACAGAATGATCGGGCTTATTTGTAGGGCGGGGCATGTTGTCGTGATATCGGCGCAGCTTTCTTGACAATCTTCTTGTTTGGGCATGGGGACACCCACATTGGTAGGGAGCACAGAAGTGCAGATTTAAGTTGGGGATTTCCACTGCGGGTAAAGGCGTAGTCTGCTCCGGACATTCACCTGCGTCACTCGTGCCCGGCTTGACACCTGCATCAGTTGTGCTCCGGTCTTCCAGTTTCTCCATCACATTGCTTTTGGCAGGTGGCGGGAACAGTGTGGATGCAGGAACATAATCAGACTCGTCTGTGCTGCTCCTAGCTACAACTGGTGCGTTGGGTATGTGTGTTGATTGCTTGCGGGGGCTACAAAGCCTAGGTGGAAGACCAGCACGCGAAACAGTCGCCTTAGCAGTATCTGCACCGACAGGAGTTGGAGCTGTTGTGCCAAGACTCTTACCTATAGATGGCATATCATTGTGAACTGCCGCCTCAGCCAGTTCTATCGTGGACACAGGAGTGCCACCACGCACGCGCTTGGAATCAGTGTCAGATGAGCGGGAATCTTTCTTGCTTAGGTTGGTCTCGGGAGCGTCCACTTCAATGCTTGCTGATGGGGTGGCGTGGCTCACAGCAACATCCTTCACTGCCAGAAGAGTTGGCAATATTTCAGCTGTCCTGGCAGATACCGACTCGTCACTCCCCGATGTACGGATGCCCGTTGTTCTAACCTGCACATCTGCAACCGGCGGAGATGGTCGGCCACTTGCGTCAGAGTTAGTGGGAATAGTTGACGGTGCAGCGGCAGTTTTGTCGCCTAGCGCCTCATGAACATCTGAGTTGCCCCCTGTTGACAACTTTGAATGAAGGCGTTCGAGTGGGTCCTTACAGATACTAGGTTTTGCCTCTATTGTATAGTACCACCTCACTTCTTTGCATATCATTTTAACGATTTTATATATGAGTACAAGTTGAAATTAATAAGTGCCTGGAGATTAATAAGGAAAGGGTAACGAATGGGCCGAAATTAATGGAGAGAGACAGAGAGAGATCCGGGGCATTCATGGAGGAAACATGGGAAATAACTTGGCTGATGCACACAGCCACGCCGCCCGCTCTTGTGGCCAATTACATCATAATTAATTGAGGGAGTCCACTAATTAATGGGGGAGGGAGGGATTCTTGGAACATGATGACATCGTTTAAATTAATGAATTAATTATTATTTTTTCTAGGGAGTGAATTAATTAATTAACTAATGAGGAAGATGAATTCGTGTTTGAAGGATTCGAACCAACATTGTGTGATTTCTCACTCCATCATACTGACTAAAGAATATTCTGATTATGTTAATTCTCGAACCACTTCTCGAGCAAATATGCACACTAACCATTCACTTTTAATACCACGCGATTCAAAAAAAAAACACACGTGACTCATGTGGTAAGCAATCTAAACAATTCCAAAAAAACTATTCACTTTTAATATAATTTTTGTAGAGCCCCCAAAAAGAAGAAGAAATAACACCTTGCCATTTACCTCCCCAAGAAAAGCTTAGGGTTTCTTTGCCTCCCGTCGGCGCCGCCGCGGATCCGCCTCATCTCCGGTGGCCTTAGGGCCATGGCGGCGCTGTGGATCCCGGCCCTTGCCGGTGGGAGGGCTCCGTTTTTAGATGTTTCTTCAAGTTTTGTTAGGGTTTGTGTCCTGCTTAGGAAGACGAGATGGCGGCAGCTCCCTGAAGATGGAATAAGGTCTTTCCCGCCTATTCGCCATTCTGGTGGTGTGTCTAGCATCGTCGGTGGGCGTGTGGAGGTGTGTCTCCGGCGGATCTATTCTTGGTGGATTTGCTCGGATATGGTCGTAGTTCGTCTACATTTGTGTTTCTTCTGGTTGGATCCTTCCGATCTACGCTACTCTTCATTGGCGGCGGTTGCTGTTCTGCTACGCTGGTCCTATGGGGCTTTAGCACGAAGACTTCCCGACTGTCTACTACAACAAGTTTTGCCCGGATCCGACGATGGAGTGGCGATGACAGCGGCATGCCTTTGGCTCACTTCAGTGCTTGTACTCATCGCTATGTCGTGTACGGACCTGGATGTAGTTTTTATTATTTCTGGTGTTCGTGAACAAAAATTGCAGGTGTCTACCATCCGACTCTATCATGTTGGACGTCAAGGAGACGTGGTGCAGGACACCTATTTCAACTACGGCTAGGGCTTCGCCCATTTGTGCTGACTCCATCGAGATAGAGGTCAGAATCATGGATGGCTACAGACGACTTATCCGATACCACGAACCCCATCTCGCTCGTTCTGTCAATCGCAAACCTGGCATCGAGATCACATTTGCGCTTGCAAAGTTTCCGGGTTCTTGCGTGGAAACTGAAATTTCATCAACTGGTCACATTGTGATATAACTTTCCTAACTTTCAAAACGGAATTCGAAAATTCACACCCAATAGGTCATGCGTTGTCTACCTACATAGCCTTAACCTGGTTAGCACATCTTTTTTACTATGAAAAATCTTAACAAGGTTTGTCGTCCATTCATGAGGAGGGCCTTGACTTCCTTCACTACTTATAAGTTGAGCCGTTTAACTACTTCATGGTAATTGGTTATTTAGTTAGGACGATGCATGCATCAAGTTTAAAAGAGACTAGTGTTGAATAGATGGATAAGTTGACAACAATTTGTGATGGTAGCAAATATTAGAATTAACAAGATGGATGAGTCGGACGTGCAAGCTTTTGCTTCTCCCATTGCAACGCACGAGCACATTTGCTAGTATATACTAGAAGAACGCCCGTGCGTTGCAACGGGGCCACATTAACTTCAAGAGTTCAATATTACGACATTGGCGACCTTTTTTACCATCAAATCCTCACACACACACTCTCCCTCCATCTTCCTCACTCTCTATCCCCCTCTCCCTCTCTCTAACACACACACATATCCATCTTATTGGGCACGGGACCATAATCCATCTATTTCACACACACACACTAGTGCATCACAATATGGATTATGTGTATTATATTTGCCACCAGAACTGAGGGAATTAATTTCATGTAAATTGGCCAGCCACAGCTCCAAGAATACGCGGAGGAGGTGGCCCGGGTCAGCGTCGGCGCCGTCCGTGCGGACCCTGAGCCTGCTTCAAGTGCTGCGATGCAATGCGTCTTCACAAATATTATAACCAGATATGAGAAATCACATACTAACACGATGTTGCAATCAATTTGTAATTAAAGAAGCCAAAAGTCTTTTTTCCTAAACCAGAATTCCTTATGCGGGAGTTTAAACAAACCCCACAATAACATGATCATTTTTTGTGCTCTACTTATCACCTAATTAAGCAAATGCATGACTTATGAAGCGGATAAGAAATCATGTTAACTTGGAACTGAAATTCCAACAAAAGAGTGAGGAACAAACCTTTTTATCATTGCTCTGAAGTCTGAACCTCCCCCTATTTGTTAGTGAAATGTGAGTATGCTTGGAAGATAATAATTTCTTATGCAACATATGCTTTTATATCTGAAAGAGCTACAAAATATGTTGACCTACCTATGTGCACTTCCTAAATCAAGCGGATAAAATTATTTCTATCGGCAATATAAAATACTAAACATTAGAAAGAAAGGGACAATGTCCACTAACCATGCAAATATTACGACCATGGGATATTTAAATTTGGCGTATATGGGAAATCAAAGCTAAAAATGACTCGATGAGTTAGGTATACATCAATAAATATTGTAAAAAGTAATAAAAACAAATCTGCAGCAACTCGCGACCCCACGAACTCGTATTCGCAATGAGCAAGTTAGTGAGGCCGCCACGGTAGGCTAGCACCAAGGGACACGGGCAACAACCGCCTTCCCATCCAACCTACTGATTCTGCTGGCGCTACTTTCATCCTATGCCCATGAGTACCGCTAGTGTGTTGCCACGTACGGAGAAACTACGAACTGAAATTTTCATCCAAATCATGAAAAATGTTAATGTTCCTCTCCTCTCCCATCCCTCGTGTGAACATACCCAATTCGTGGTTGGCTCGCTACATTCAGCGTAGCTCTGATGTGCACTGCCCTCGCTCTTGATTAGTTGCCGCAGTGCCACACATCTACGCCAACAAGCTAGGGAAACAAATGCAAATGTTACACCGAGTCAAAATCAACCATCCCACAATCGTAACAATAGAAAAGATAATAACCAGAATTTAACAGAAGAACTACTGCTTGGCTCCCAGATCCATCTCGATAGCCCTTGATCTGGCTGCTGAGCTTCTCCTAGCCGCCTCAACATCACGTCATTACCAAACATGTAGTGGATACCTAGTGGGACAAGGATTAAGAAATTACATGAGGTGAAAACTACGATGGCTGTCAATTCCATAAGACGATCCAAGTAATTTGACAAAACAGATCGGGAGCATCTTGTATAATCTCAAAAAAGCAACTAAAAATATGAGAAATGAATTGATGAAAATCAGCCCATGCTCTCATTTATGCTCGCTTTTGTAATGGGAGGCAAGGAATGGGGATACCGGGAGAAGAAAGGATCACATGGACGGCAAGCCTCCACCACCGGCAAGTGGGGTTGCTTCACATCCAATCTCCACGGTCGCCGCCACCATGGGGACGAACTCCCATGTTCACAACCAGGTTCCCAATCGGCCGCTGCCTCGCCGACCTTGACGATGAAGTAGTCCCTCCTTGATCCCATTACAACAGAGGCAACACCCATCCCAGCGGATGGGTCAGCAGTGAATCCCTCTTGGATTGTGGTCGCGCCTCCCAAACCTCCTTGTGGGACACATGGGAGGCGCCGTTGCCATGGTCGAGCTTGGATGGGGAAAGGAGGCGAAATAGCAACAGCGGCGCCTTTGCGGGATTGGTGGCGGCAATGGCGAGCGGGAGGACGGCGGCGGCAAGAGAGTAGGAGGTGGTGGCGGCAGTCCATCGGTCGCCATGATGTGAGAGGAGGATGGGGATGGGGCGCGATCCGGGCGTATGGGCGCTCGAGAGGAGGGGAAGCGGTAGGCTGGGTTTTCCATTGTGCGGGGTTTGGGGAGGTCAAGCGAGAGGTTTTTTAGTGCGGGAGGCGAGCAGCGAGGCGGATGTAGGGAGGCGGTCTTGCGCGGTCGGTTGGCGAAAAGGAAAGCCACATATTTTTTAGGCAGTAGAGATGATTGATGATAAGAAAGGGAAAATCACATCAATATAAGGAAATGTCCCATCAATACTTTATTGATTGCGATTTATTTTTATATGGTAACTAATCTGATCATCAATACTTGATTGATTGCGATTTATTTTTTATATGGTAACTAATCTGATGGGTTTATGTGGGTGGTGAAGCGAAAAGGCAGGTGGGAGGGAGACGAAATAAAACCAGCGAAATAAAACCAACGAAAGTGGTGAGGCGAAATAAAACCAGTGAAAAATAACCGGCGGTCTATTCACCAACTGCTCCATTAGGAGTAGAGATTCTTGGCCCCGCATGTAGTACTCTTCTTCACCCTGCAAAAAAAAGCGCATGAAAAAGGTATTAAAAATGAGCAAAATATATTTTCCATGGTAGAAATCTAAAAAAAATGAAAAAAGTGGAAAAGTTGGTAGTTGCCATGTAAGGGGAATATGAGTTGCCATGTGGCATAGTTAGTAGTTGCCATGCAAATCCAGCAATAGTTGCCATGTTAGCCAACTTGAAGAATGATAAAAATGTCTGATCTGCCAGGAATGCAACTTCAAAACTAGGTATGGGATGAGTACACAAGCCAATGGAAAAGATGACAGTTGCCATTAGGTACAATAAGAGTTGCCATTTGGCCTAGATGGCAGTTGCCATGTAAAAACAAGTAGGAGTTCCCATGCACTTAAAAAGGAAGGAAAAATCATTTGAAAAAACAGCAGTTGCCATGTGGGGATGATGACAGAAGCCCATGTGACAAGCTGAACGGATGCATTGAAAAATAAAAAAAATATAGCACTATGTCAATGAAAGCGCATGGAAAACCTACTTCTTGACTGGCTTTCTCAGGTCTGGCAACACGACAGGATCCCCGGTGTTGAACGTCGTCGTACAAGGCGATGACCTGGTGGAAGGGGTGTCACCAGTAATGGGGGCACCTCTGTTCAACCGAGCAGAAATACGGGTTGGTGTTGGTGCCTATTTCTTCGTAACTGCTCGTCCACCAGCTGTCACCTCATTGCACGTATAAGATGGAGGAAAAAAAGGTGGCAATTGTCAGACAGCAAACTCGTTGCCGCGCTTAGCAAAAACAAGTGCAAAAAAGGGATCAGTCTGTTCAAAAAATATAGACAAAGCAAAAAACTAAAATTAAAGTCAAACCTCCTCCTGGCAGCTACGGGATCGGTCCTTGACCTCTTGCCAGGAGAACCCATCCCAACATCCTCTGGAGCCCTTCCCCTCTTTGATGGCAACACCCCCTCGCCTCTCACAGCCGTATGTTCTTTGACTTTCTCCGGTGGGGGGACATCTGGTGCATCCTTTCCCTTGTTACCACCTGCACGAACTTCAGCATGTTAATCATCATCGGTGTCCTGTTGCACGTTCTCCATGTCATTGTCGTCATCCTTGCTGAGACCAGCGTCTCCATCTAGTTCATCTTGTGTGTCGACAAGCTCTTGGGAATCTGTTGTAGTCATACCGCCACGTCAACCGTTGGCGATGTGTCCGTTCTGGGACAAATGTAGTGAATCGCCTCGCAACAGCGTGTTTGTTGGAGCCACTAAGGGCGTCCACCCTCAAACAACTTCCCGAGCAAGCGGTCATTACGGATGCAAACCGCCCAATTAGATGCTCAGCAGTGCCCTCGCACGTACGCGAAACAAGCAGCAATAACCACCCATATTACAGTCACTTGCGCGACATCAAAAATAATCCAAGGCAACCATAGATGTAGATCTTTTGATTACCTCAGTAGGGCAAGACGGAGCTGAGTGCATGTCCATCCACTTTCCAAAGTTTTGAGGCCCCCCAAACACGCTGTAGTCTATAGCATGCTTGGCCATCAGCTAGAAAAAACAAAAAAAATAGCTAGGATGTAAGAGAGAGAATGATGAACATTGACTAGCAGTTCATGTGTTGCAAATGCAACAAAAAAAGAAGACGCAAATATAAGTTTCAGCACGAATGACAGAGTTGCCATGTGGAATGAGACATGGATACAATACGCAGTCATCTCTTGTGAACCACAGACGGTTGCCGCATGACGATTTTTTTCATATGTTATGCCGCAAAAATTTGTAAGCATGCCGTGTAGAGAAAGAAACCAGAACTAACCTGCAGTTTTCCATATCTGGTATCAGTTACCCTGTCTGCAGCAAGCACAGCCTTGACAGCATCAATAGTCCACGCAGAAACAACAAACTTGTGCATAGGCAGCGGGCCTCCTGTCCCAGTGAAATCCACGGTGGACAGATCAAGACAGTCGACGTACATGAGCTGATGTACAACAATTTTAAAAATAAAGAAATATCAGTTGCCATCATGGTACTTTGCGAAAAAATAGGATAATCTATGTTCCCATGATAATCAAGTTGAAGTGCATTTGTATGTGCTAGTTGCCATCATAGTGTGATGGCAGTGTCATGATGGCAGTTGCCATCATAGTATGATGACAGTTGCCATCATAATATGATGGCAGTTGCCATATTGTCATTATGGCAGTTGCCATCTTGTTATGATCAGGTTGCCATGCATGAATAAAAGGTGTTAAAAAGAGTGTTCACAGAAAGGATTGGTAAAAAAATACCATTAAATGAAGGCGGCAACCCTTTTGGTACATCTTGCTTGAGAATGCATCGTGCAGGAAGTCGGCAATAAACTTACACCAATTCATGTTCTTCACATCTTTCAGTCTCGCCTGCACCGCACAAAATTTCAGGATAACGAGTTGCCGCATCAGAAATCAAATGAAAAAAACATCCAAAAACACTGGCAGTGACTAGCTTTACACATGACATCGGAGCCAAAAGATTGAAGGAAAATAAAGTAGTAAAGATGGATCATTCACCGGGATGGGGAAGCATTTGTTGCTTGGGCGAAGAGAAGTGGTCGGCGCGAAAATAGCTGAGATGAGGTACATGAGTAGCTTCATCTTAAAAACATCTCCATGGGTTGTCATGGCCTGCAGCGAATCTGCCAGTATAGACATGTTCGGCATGGATTCCAACCCAGGAAACAAACGGGGAAACATCGCTTCCTCGATCTTGTTATTGACCTCGTACGGGACTTTGATCTGTCCACGAGGCACACCCAAAGTGCAGAACACGGATTCCTCATTCAACGGTAGTCTGCCACGTCCCGGAATCACAAATTCCCTGGAGGCGGGGTCGTAAATCTCACCAAGCCAGTCGCATACATGGTTGACAAGATTCGTGCACCGTACATTCATCAGAGCCTGCATACCCATCTCAGCAGCAGCTCCCTTCTGATTGTCGGTAAATCTGTCGGTCAATGTAGTCAGTCGTTCTTGTGAGGCCCTATTGCGAATACGTTTCTTCTTTTGCAAAAAACAGACAAAAAGTGATCAGTTGTTTCCATGTTTTGCACTGTCATGAAATTTTAGTTCATGACAGACGACTGCAAGCTCAAGGTGGCAACCAATAACATATGCAGGAGGAGGAGGGTGTGTGGACAGTTACCTCATCTCCCTCTTTTCTCCGTCCAGCTGCCCGATTTTGCTGTGGTGGATCCATGAAATCATCATCATTGTTTTGATGATCACCGCGAGCCATTCTGCTGAGGTAGGAACAGACCAAATTGTCACGGTTGAAATGAAAATGCAGTAAGTAAGTAGTTGCCACATAACAGAAAATGTCAACTAGTGAATGCAAAAATATCACATGAACACGCACGCACCCCCCCTATGATTGTCGAAAACATAAATGTGGCAATTAAGCACATTGGTTACATTTGAAAAAAAGTGTACATATCGTAAATGCACTTGAAAACAAAATGTTGAAGTTGCCATGTTAGCACAAGATAGTATGATAGAAAGTCACAAAATCCTCCACTGCACAAAACCTAAGATGTGGCAGCTCACACCCTGTCCTAAATACACCAATGAATTGCCATGTGCTCAGCGACAAAAATGTGCTACGTTGAAATTGCCATGTTAAAATGCAACACATAATACAGAAAAGCGATGAAAAACATCTAATGAAGAACCTGAAAATTGCCACAGTGTGTTTAGATATCACAAGTCATCATGGCAAAACGCGAAAATTGCGTTTGCCGTACAATGAATTTGCCACATTATACTGACTGTAACATGGCAACAGACATGCTGTGGTCAGACAAAATACTTGCCACATGGAAAGCATATGTATGGCATCTGATACAATTGATGTGCAAATTAGTTGCCATGTTATGCAGCAATTTGCCACATTATCCTGTCTACAATATGGCAACAGCCACAGTGTATTCACATTCTATTTGCCACAAGAATATACTATCCATGTGGCAACAAACACAGTTGATGTGCAGATTAGTTGCCATCCAGTGCAGTTGGTTGCTGAAACTGCAGTGGCTACCGATTTACTATACTTTACCATTCATACAGTGTGGCAACTATCACAATCATTCAGGAAAATTAGTTGCCACAATGAAAAGCATGTTTGTGGCTTCACAGAAATTCAGGAAATTAGTTGCCACATGGAAAAGCATGTTTGTGGCAACTATCACAGTCATTCAATAAATTAGTTGCCGCATGGGAAAGCATGTCTGTGGCAACTATCTCAGTCATTCAACAAAATTAGTTGCCGCATGGGAAAGCATGTTTGTGGCAACTATCACAGACATTCAGGAAGTTAGTTGCCATACAGTCATGATGGTTACTCAAACTACCACGTTTGCCTTCATACTACAGTGTCAAAAACAACTAACTAGATCTAGGGTTCAATGGCAACTATAATGACTTGAAATTCAACCTCAAAATTCTCCCCGAACTGATCACAAATACCAATTTGAACCAATGCGCAACTAACAGACCGTAAAACAACGGCCCAATCTCAAGGCACAACCAGTGTGTGTCTCGGACAGAGCGAAACCACACGGCGAGACCGCCCAAGGGCGGCGAGCAAACTGCCAGTGCCCCGAAAATGGCAAGCACAGGACTCCACCGTCCGCGGGAACGCCGACGCATCGCCAAATCGCCTGAATCTCTTCGAATCTCGAGCGAAGCATCGAACAGGGAGGGAAGGGGGAAAATGCAGGCAAGGATTGTGAGAGTGGGAGCGAGCATTACCTTCCATCTGCAGGCGCTCCGGCGAAGCCGCTCCGGTCCGGCGAGCACCACCGACGGCCGCGAACACCGTCGACTCTTCTGCCTCCACCGTCGCCTTCTCCCCTCGTCTTCTCCTCTAATGGTTTGAAATGTGAAATGGGTTGTGCGAGTAACTGCGGGGATGAGTAAATGGAACCGTGAGGGGGAGGGGGGCGAAGTGCGCGACGTGTTTGACGTCAACCATGGTCGGCGCGTGGCGTGCGGGCGCATAGCAGTTCCACCGCACGCCCCCGAGTGGAAACTGCTGACCGCGGGAGGGCAACCAACGTGCGGGCGAACTGTGTCACACACTACACACGCGCCTTGTCCTATGTGGCACAGAAAATCGACCAGATTGTGCCAAGATTTGTGCATAAAGTACTGGACGGTGATGGATGCGTGTGGTCAAGATGGTGAACGCCCACACGTGTGGGCGTTAACATTTCCGAACAATTAACAGTGATCACTGATGCCCATTCAAGAAAAAAGTGACCACTGATGCGGTGAGAGAGAGTTTTCTTAGGAAGGAAAAACTTTTCCAACACGTAGGCCAATCAGTCAATCAGAGGTGATTGGTGTAGAAAAAAAGTCAATTAAAAGTGCTTTGGGGAAGGAAAAATGTAGGAGAAGGTGCATTGTGCATTTGGTGTAAATTATCATCCTATAATTGGAGCGTCCTGGTGCGTTAGAGGCTGTGGGGTTGGTATGAACTTCGCCTGTAAGGATGTGTCTCACTCATCTCTACTCCTAAAGGGGGAGATGGTAGGCCGGTACCGTGATTTTTTTTCCACCTCACCGATTTATTTTCTCCTCACCTCTCACCACCCTCTCCATTTTGATTTTCTTATTCACTGGTTTATTTTCTACTCCACCCTTTCCTTCCAAACTAGCATTTTCCTAACATATGAAGGATCACGGATATAACTTTTCTAACTTACCCAATCAACTGATCCCTCACATCAATGCAATTTGCTTTACGAAACAAATAATGGATTTTAAGAAAACAGATAAGGAATTTTAAGAAAAATAAATAATGGATTATAAGGAAACTAACATGTAAATCATGATGCACCATACACGATTGAAACAAATGACGAATTTTTAAGTAAAGTACTAGATTTTTTAATCCTTTTTGGGAAGGATTTGGGTGATTCTTTTCAACTTTGCCTACATGTCACCGCTAATGTTGTCATTGGTGACATTGACATGAAGGATGCTGGGTATGGTATATTTCCCACTATTCTTTCAGTATGTCATTCTCCTGATTGGTTGATTGACACGGGTGCTATTGTACATGTGTGCAGTGATATTTCCATGTTTTCTTCTTATCAGACCACAGGGACTTACACCGTGCTGATTGGCAACGGTTCAAGTGCTTATGTTCGTGGTGTTGGCACGGTTGATCTGAAGTTGGGGAGATCGTGCGGCTGAAGAACGCGCATTATGTCCCCTCCGTCAATAAAAATCTTGTTAGCGGATCTCTTCTGTGTAGAGATGGCTACAAGCTTGCTTTTGAGTCCCATAAATTTGTAATATCCAAGTGTGGAACTTTTGTTGGTAAAGGTTATGAATCAGGAGGCTTGTTTCACTTATCCTTGTTAGATGTTTGCAATAAAGTTATCAATCATGTTTGCAACAATAGTGAATCAAATGTCTGGCATTCACGTCTCTGTCATGTTAACTTCGGTTGCATGACGCGGCTAGCCAAGTTGAACTTGATCCCTAATTTCACCGCTGTTAAGGGATCTAAGTGCCAAGTCTGCGTGCAAGCTAAAGGACCTGTAAGTCTCATACGACTGTGGAAACAAGAAATCTTGCGCCATTGGAACTCATACATTCAGATGTTTGTGAAATGAATGGTTTTTTGTTAAAAGGTGGAAAGAAATATTTCATGACGTTAATCAATGACTCCACTAGATACTGCCATGTGTATATTTTGAAATCAAAAGATGAGGCTTTGAGCTTTTTCAAGATATATAAAGCTAAAGTGGAAAAACCAACTTGATCATAAAATCGAGAGGCTTAGGTCCGATCATGGTGGAGAGTATTTTTCCAATGAATTTGATTATTTTTGTGCGGAACATGGTATAATCCATGAGAGGACGCCTCCCTATTCACCGCAGTCAAATGGGGTAGCCAAAAGAAAGAACCACTCTAACTGATTTCATTAACGCCATGTTTGACACATCGGGCCTCTCCAAGGCATGATGGGGGGAGGCGATATTGACTGCATGTCATGTGCTAAGACGAGTTCCCACAAAGAACAAAGAGATAACTCCATTCGAGGAATGGGAGAAGAAAAGGTTGAAACTCTCTTACCTACGAACATGGGAATGCTTGGCGAAAGTCAATGTGCCAGTTTGAAAGAAGCGCAAGCTTGGACCAAAAACCGTGGATTGTGTTTTCCTGGGATATGCCTTTCGTAGCGTTGGTTATAGATTCTTGATCATAAAATCTAAGGTATCAGACATGCATGTCGGTACAATCATGGAGTTGAATGATGCGAGTTTCTTTGAGGATATATTTCCCATGAAGGAAACAGGTAGCTCATCAAATCAAGAGTTGCTTAGTTCATCGAGTTAGGATGTAGTTGCAATTTCTAAACCTACCATTCGGATACAACATCTCGAAGATCCCGTGGAGGACAATAATGAGACTCCTAAAAGGAGCAAGAGACAAAGGACTGCAAAGTCCTTTGGTGATGATTTTCTTGTGTATCTCATAGATGACACTCCCAGTTCTATTTTAGAGGCCTATGCATCTGAAGATGCTGGCTACTGAAAGGGAGCGGTCTGTAGGTTGATGAATTCCATCTTGGCAAATGAAACTTGGTACATCACTGATCGTCCTTATGGGTGCAAACCTATAGGGTGCAAATGGGTATTGAAGAAGAAGCTTAGGCATGATGGTACTATTGAGAAATACAAGGCACGACTCGTGGCCAAGGGTTATACCCAAAAGGAAGGTGAAGACTTCTTTGATACTTACTCACCTGTGGTTCGACTGACCACTATTCGGGTACTGCTTTCACTAGCTGCCTCACATGGCCTTCTCATTCATCAAATCGATGTCAAGACTGCCTTCCTAAATGGAGAGTTGGACGAGGAAATTTACATGGAACAACCAGATGGGTTTGTAGTGGATGGTCAAGAAGGGAAGGTGTGCAAGTTGCCGAAGTCTCTATATGGACTTAAGCAAGCATCTAAGCAGTGGCACGAGAAGTTTGAAAGAACTTTCTCAGGCTTTGTTGTAAATGAAGCTGACAAATGTGTGTACTATCGCCATGGTGGGGCGAGGGAGTTATCCTTTGCTTGTATGTTGATGACATATTGATTTTTGAAACAAATCTGAATGTTATTAAGGAGGTCAAGGATTTCCTACCTCATTGTTTTGAGATGAAGGATTTAGAAGTAGCGGATGTTATTTTGAAAATCAAGCTATTGAGAGATGATGATGGTGGGATTACATTGCTTCAACCTCACTATGTGGAAAAGATCTTGAGTTGCTTTGGATATAGTGACTGCAAGCCATCTCCAACACCATACGATGCTAGCATGCTGCTTCGAAAGAATCGAAGAATTGCTAGAGATCAATTGAAATATTCTCAGATTATTGGTTCTCTTATGTATTTAGCGAGTGCTACAAGACCTGACATCTCTTTTTCTATTAGCAAACCGAGTCGATTTGTTCCAAAACCAGGAGATGATCATTGGAAAGCTCTAGAGAGAGTTATGCGTTATTTGAAAGGTACTGCGAATTATGGAATTCGCTACACTAGGTACCTAAAGGTGCTTGAAGGGTATGGTGAGTCAAATTGGATCTCAAATGCTGATGAGATAAAGGCCACGAGAAGTTATGTATTCACTCATGGAGGTGGTGTCGTTTCTTCTTGTAGGTGAACCATCTTAACAAGGTCAACAATGGAAGCAGAACTCACATCACTAGATACAACTACGGTTGAAGCAGATTGGCCTTGCCGGCTCTTGAATGACTTGTCAGTTGTTGAGAAACCTGTATCGGGTATCCTTATGAACTGCGATAATCAAACTGTGATCACGAAAGTGAGCAGCTCAAAGGATAACATGAAGTCATCAAGTCATGTTTAGAGAATGTTAAAGTCTGTCAGGAAAATGAGGAACTCTGGAGTTATTGCATTGGATTATATCCAAATGTCTAAAAATCCGGCAGATCCTTTTACTAAGGGTCTATCACGTAATGTGATAGATAATGCATCGAAGGAGATGGGTATGAGACCCACAATATGCGTTGTTCATAGTGGTAACCTAGTCTATGTGATCGGAGATCCCGTGAATTAGATGTGGAAGACAAGTTGTTGGTTAACTGAGAGGAGAGTATCCTTACTATTAACAATACCACTCCATGAAGATGCAATACTCTCCTAATCTGCATGGCAGGTTGATATATATCTTAATGTGTTCTAAGTGGCTCATTTAAGTAGAGATGTTGTCCTGCAGAACATCTTTTGAAGAACACACCTATATGAGTCTGATTGTTAAACGTGGCAATCTATGAGAGTAGGGTGCTCTCTAGTAAACTCATGAAAGGCCTCGAAGTATGATGCATAAGCTCCACCAGCAGGGAAGTCCCACGGTAGCCTAATATCGGCCAAGGCTTTGTGTGAAGCTAGATTCACAAAAAACTTGTAGTTCAAGGCCTAGTCCACTGTTCAAGTTGCTTACTAGTGTAGCATAGAGTTCTAGGTGGAAGTTCAACTTAACAGTCTCCACTGCAGTACCAGTATATAAAACAGTGTTTTGAAACAAAAGGCAAATTTTATGTGCCTCTAAGATCTGGTGGGAGATTGCTGGAATTTAGTCTATTTTTGGGCTAGCTCATTCCTAATAAATCTTAGAGGCCCACTTAGCCCATTCGTGCAAGGCAAGAGGTGGGACTAAAATTGCTAGTTTGATAGGAGTTGGACCTCCTTATAAGGGAGGTTGTTTCCCTACATGTACGAGTATGATAACAAGAGAGACATACACGCGCGCTCCTCCTCCACCGTCCGCTTCCCCACGACGAGCCGCGGGTTGCGGAAGTGAGCCAAGGCGTTGTCTAAATTTTTGCTGCGCACGATTGGTATACGAAAGGTCAAACATAAGATGAAAATATAATTTTTGTTGTAGTGGAGATTGAACACAAACGGTGCATCCCTTCGGCTGCTAGCTGTTCACTACGTCTCTGTCTTTTCATTTCACCTCCCATCGCTGCTCTCTCGCCTTCTTCTCCTGTGCCTATAAAAGAGAGGTCGCTCCTCTCCAGAGGGACACACCAGAACATCATCTCCTTCTCGCCACCAAGTTCCAAGCTCTGAGCTACTTCAAGGTTCTTCCCCATCCCAGCTTGCGGCATGCACCGCAGGTCGGGATAATAGGCCTCCGAAACCCCACCTCTTTGAGTCATGTACGGGAGAAGGGTGATAAGGTTTTTGGGGAGCACTCTGCGCGACTACTGATTGGTTCATCACGGACGTTCCGGATGTCGACGACCACTTCCCCAACGATGACTTCTTCCCCGACATCGACAACCTCTTCGAAGACATGGCCGGCGAGGACGTCAACCCCAAGATCAATGCTTCTGTCGATGCTCCATACGTTCTCATGTTCCTTCTGTTTGAGATCCTACAACAATTTTTGTTTCTCCTTCTAGTATCAGTTCTACATATGTTCTGTTCTAGTTCACATGTGTAGATGCTACTTGCCTTCTCTCTTTAAGATTACATGACTTGTTTCATCTCTACTGTGATCGTCATGTTTTATGTACTATTTTTAATAAAATTATATGGTAAACTGCTCATATTTCCAACAATAAAGAATACGTTCAAGTTGTCGATCACCTCCCATGTCAATGTGCATTTGCAAAGTTGATTGGACCTTTGAGAATGATCTCTGTAGCTTTTTGTTGTCCTATGTCAATAGCATGTGTTAGTTTAACCCACTCTATTAAATTGTAAATATAAAAAAGTTCATCCCTATAACGCATGGCGAAGGTGAGGTAGGCATCATATGATTTTAAATGAGGAGGTGATACATCTCCGTCGTATCTATAATTTTTGATTGTTCCATGCCAATATTATTCAACCTTCATATACTTTTGGCAACTTTTTATATTATTTTTGGGACTAACATATTGATCCAGAGCCCAGTGCCAGTTCTTGTTTTTGCATGTTTTATGTTTCGCAGAAACCCAATATCAAACAGAGTCAAAACGGGATAAAACCGGACGGAGCTTATTTTTGGAATATTTATGATTTTTGGGAAGTAAAATTAACGCAAGACGGTGCCCGAGGTGGCCACGAGGGTGGCCCGCGTGCCCACTTATACTGGGCGCGCCCCTGACCCTCGTGGGCCCCTCGTAAGGCGGCTGCTGCTATTCTTTTGCCGCAAGAAAGCTACTTTTCGGAGAAAAATCTGGGCGAAAGTTTCAATCCAATCGGAGTTACGGATCTTCGGATATATAAGAAATGGTGAAAGAGCAGAATCCCGGAACGCAGAAACAGAGAGAGACAAAGAGACAGATCCAATCTCGGAGGGGCTCTCGCCCCTCCCATGCCATGGGAGCCAAGGACCAGAGGGGAAACCCTTCTCCCATCTAGAGAGAAGGTCAAGTAAGAACAAGAAAGAAGGGGGGCTCTCTCCCCCTTGCTTTCGGTGGCGCCGGAACGCTGCCGGGGGCCATCATCATCACCGCGATCTTCACCAACACCTCCGCCATCTTCACCAACATCTCCATCACCATCCCCCATCTATATCCAGTGGTCCACTCTCCCACAACCTGCTGTACCCTCTACTTAAACATGGTGCTTTATGCTTCATATTATTATCCAATGATGTGTTGCCATCCTATGATGTCTGAGTAGATTTTCGTTGTCCTATCGGTGGTTGATGAATTGCTATGATTGGTTTAATTTGCTTGTGGTTATGTTGCTGTCCTATGGTGCTCTCCGTGTCACGCAAGCGTGAGGGATTCCCGCTGTAGGGTGTTGCAATACGTTCATGATTTGCTTATAGTGTGTTGCTTGAGTGACAGAAGCATAAACCCGAGTAAGGGGGTTGTGGCGTATGGGATAAAGGGTACTTGATGCTTTAATGCTATGGTTGGGTTTTACCTTAATGATCTTTAGTAGTTGCGGATGCTTGCTAGAGTTCCAATCATAAGTGCATATGATCCAAGATGAGAAAGCATGTTAGCTTATGCCTCTCCCACATAAAACTTGCTATCGGTCTAGTAAAGTAGTCAATTGCTCCGGGACAATTTCACAACTCCTACCACCACTTTTCCACACTCCCTCTATTTACTTTATTGCTTCTTTATCTAAACAGACCCTACTTTTTATTTACATGTTCTTTATTATCTTGCAAACTTATCCTATCCAACAATACCTACAAAGTACTTCTAGTTTCATACTTGTTCTAGGTAAAGCGAACACTAAGCATGCGTAGAGTCGTATCAGTGGCAGATAGGACTTGAGAGAATATTTGTTCTACCTTTAGCTCCTCGTTGGGTTCGACACTCTTACTTATCGAAAGAGGCTACAATTATCCCCTACACTTGTGGGTTATCAGGAGGCTCCAGTGTGAAATGTTCCGCTATGGTGGGACACCGTGCAGTAAGAGGAGGACTCGATAGGAAAAGAGAAGGGTGCTTCGTGGGGTGGGATTTTTGTGTTGAGCCTGTCGTGGTTCTAAGTCTGACAGTAGAGTGGGGGGTAGGTAAGGAGAGGCAAGGTCCTAGCTATGGAGAGGTTGTGAACACAAGCGATGTACGAGTTCAGCCCTTCTCGGAAGAAGTAAAAGCCCTCGTCTCGGAGCCCCGAGGCGGTCGAGTGGATTATGAGTGTAGGTATTACAAGAGTGCGAACCCCTCTATCTGTGGAGGGGGTGGCTTATATAAGTCGCCAGACCCCAGCCAGCCCACGTAATGGAGAGGTTAAAGTACATTAAGCCTGGGGCGTTACTGGTAACGCCCCTCATAAAGTGCCTTCACTATCATTAAGTCTATTCAATTACAAGCCGTTGCGTTGCAGAGTGCCTTCTGACCTTCTGGTGGTCGAGTGTATCTTCATGGTCGAGTGAGTCTTCCATGGTCGAGTCCTTCTAGTTAGTCGAGTGGGTTCCTCTTTGGTCGACTGGAAGATGATCTCTTCTAAGAGTGCCCCTGGGTAGGACGTTTAGGTCAGGCCTATGACCCTACCCTAGGTACATGAATCCATCATTAGCCCCCGAATGGATTGAGGCTTGAGTGAGGGAGGAGTTGACGTTGTTTCCGATTGTCTTTTGCATACTGGCTACGTGTTGTCTTGGATCAAGATCTTCTTTGTTGATAACGAGCAACTTTTCTTCAGTCGACTCGATCCATTCTTATTCTTTTGTCGAGTGACCTTTTTTACTTCGCTATTCCCGAGTGACGGATCGCAGGAAATCTCGCGACTTGATGACCGATCGTCTCTCGCGGATCTCGCGGATCTGAAATTGGGGAAGCGCTTGGCCAGCGGAACGGACCCGCGACGCCGGATGGGACATAGCAGGGGCGCCTCGATCTCCGCGCCGCTTTTTCCGCCACGTATCGTGCGGTGGCAACTGTTTGGGATATGATTGGATTGTTGGGTCCACCTATCATCCACTCGGAAGGGATGCTATAAATGCGACTCGTGAGGGTTTCTCGCCAGATACCCATTTTCCTCCTCTGCTCTCTTCGTCTCTGTCCTCTGCAACTGTTGCCGCTCCTGCTACTTCCTCTCTCGCGCATTCCGCGGGCGCCATGGGCAAAGAGAAGACGGCGGTCTTTGGAGCGCCGAAGAAGGCGTCGGCGGCGAGAAGGCGTCGGCGGCGAGAAGGCGAAGGGAGATCCACCACCGCAGCGGTTCTTCGTCGAGATCCCGCCAAGGGCTGGGTCCAGGAGATTGATCCATCGACCATCGTGGAGAAGGATCTCCTCGATATGGCTAACGACGGGCTGATCCCCACGGCGCCATGAGGCTTCACGCCAAGAGTGGCAGCCTCGGCGGAAGAGGGTGAGTGTGTGCTCCTGGCCACCCATGTTGACCGAGGATTTTCGCTGCCGCCGAGTGTTTTCTTTCGTGGTTTTCTGAATTTCTTTGGAGCCCAGCTCCACCATTTTACTCCAAACTCCATCGCGTATCTTGCTGCATTTGTGTCTATATGCGAAAACTTCTTGGGCTGTCGACCGCACTGGGGTTTGTTCAAGTATATCTTCACATGTCGCTCTCAGACTGTGAAGAAGGCAAGTCCTGGTGATGAGAAGACCCAAGTAGTTCAGATGTGCGGGGGCCTAGGAATCCAATTGAGGAATAAGAGCACCTTCCCAGCTATGTCTTTTCCCGAAGTCGATCAGGGGCTGGCGATCGACCTGGTTCTATCGCTGTAATGAGTCGACGCCGACACGATCGAGTGGTCTTCCTCCATTCACCATGAGTCGAGTGAATGACCCTCCTCCTCAAGGTGGTTCCAGAGGATAGAGCTGATGTGAAGATGTTGATGGATCGCGTGGTACAGCTGGTTCGGGACGGTGTGATGGCATGGACCTCTTGGAGGTTTTTCTTGAGGCGAATCCAGCCTCTTGAGCCGAAGCCACGCATGTGGCTGTCTTGTAACATCAAGATGAGACTCGCGTCAACCCGGAGGCGGTCGGCAGCGCCATAGTGGAAAGATGGATGGCGCGATCATCGAACAAGGACAACCTCGCGGATCCCGGAGGATTTCTCCACTTGACCATAACAGCTGCGTTCATACAAAGGTACATTTGCTCGCTTTCCATTGTATATCTGTCGAATGTGTTTCTGTGATTTGGTCGATTGAGTTCTGCTTTGATGTTTCCAGGCCCTTACCGAGCTATACTCAATGCCCAATGGCGCTCAGACTCCGACTGAGGAGGGGGAAGCAAGCAGGGCGTAGAGTCGAAGAGTGGGATTCAGGCGCTGCGAGGATGACGACGACGACGATGATGATGACGAGGATGAAGAAGAGGAGGAAGAGGAAGAGGTTGCACCACCACGCTCGGAAAGGCGGTCAAAACTTGTGCACGACCCTTCGACCGAACGCGGTAAGGGAGTTGCGACTGCCTCGCAGTCGACCAAACGCCCTCGGACCGCTTCTCCGGTGCCGACTGAGAAGGCGCCGAAGCAGTCGAAGGTAGCTCCGTCGAGGCCAACCAAACCTTTGCCAAAAATGAAAGTGTCCATCCCCACCATATCAGGGTAAACCAATCACTTAAGTCTTCTTGCTCTGTACAAATTCTGTCTCTGGTTGATACTTGAATCGGTCAACTGATTCTTTGGAACTTGATCTTGCGACTTCAAACCTCGAGCAAGGCCGAGGACCATGAGATGGAGGACGCGGCGACCTCAAATCCCGGTACCGCATCTTTAATTCTATTCTTAGTCGACTGACTCATGGTTTCTGACTTTGACTCTTTTCTGAAGCTCCAACCAATGACATTATCACCCTTCCCGACGACGATGATGAGGATGAGGAACCATTGAGGTATAGGAGGAGCAGGAAGGCATCTACTGGCAAAGCAGCCCAAGATGTGACGGCGCCGAGACTATTATGACGGAAGGGGAGGCCAGACGACATACCGTGTCCTTCGCGGTGCCGTTGACGAGTGCTCGACCCACTTCGTCGAAAGTGCTTGGGCAGCCTTCGCTCTTCGCCACGCACCACGTCCGGGAGGACCAAGCTAGTGTTGCTAAGGAGGCGATCCGTCAAGCAGGGATCATGATGGAGCGGTGAAGATCGTTCGATGCGAGCCAAGCAGCTTCTGACGCCAGCTCCGCCCTTCAAAGCAATGTTCAGTCGATCGACCACCGCCTGCTGTTAGGATATGCTATCAAAACTTTTCTTTCTCGAATTCATAGCAGCCACCCACTAGGTGTGTTGGTAAAAACTCAGTATTAGCGGGGCATCGCTGAGTGCACCCGCCGGTGTAGTCCCCATAGGCTAAGGTCGATCACTGGCGATCGGTCTTAGGCTTTATAAGTAAATATTGATCATCACCGAATGAAACGAATGGGTTTACAAACCGGTGGGGCACGCTGAGTGCACCCACGGGTGTAGTCCCCGAGACGTGGTCGATCTGGCGCTTGATTACGATCTGAAGAAGTTTTGTTCGATTGGTCGACTTTTTTTTTGGTCGATCGTCGACTCGCTTGAATAAGACCCGGTGGGGCACGCTGAGTGCACCCACCGGTGTAGTCCCGAGACTACGGTCGAATGCTTGCGTTCGACTGTAGTCTTAGAAACGTGTCATTTTTCTTCTATTCACTCGGAAGTGAATCATCTTTGACATTTTGTCGATTGATTCTTCGTAGAAATCCTGTGATCTTGCGGCGCTTATATTGAATCGGGCGAAGCATATTCAGCTCGAGTTGGACTTGAAGCTAGTGCAGGAGAATCTGACGAAGGCAAAGGAGGAGACCAAAGGTATGTTTGGTGAGACTTCGACGACTCTTTTCTCCTCTCATTTGCTTCAAACCTGACTTTGCTGTAATTTAGAGGCAAGGTGAAGGAGGCCCAGAGGAAGAAGGAGCTTGAGCTGTCTGAGAAGATCAAGCTCACCGACGAAAAGCTAGCCTCAGTCACCAAGCTCGAACAGACAACACCAATCAAGGCTACTCGCCATTGCCACCAAGGATGTTGATCGATTGAAAGTCGACAAGACCACTCGACCGAGAGGATCAACCACTTGACCGGGAAGAAGAATGACCCGAAGGCCTCTGGGTGGTCTTGCTAAAAATTGTTCCTTATGCTCAAGGTAGTCTTTTCACTCGACCAATTCTTCCAACCGTCGTGTTCCCATTCGACTATTTTCTTGATTCGGGTTTTGTCTTTGCAGAGTTCTGTCGCAACTTTGAAGAAGAAACCAGCCAGTTGGAGACGAACCTTGACCCTGTCAATTCTCCGGTGAATGATGAATTCGCCATGAACGTATTCCGACTGGAGTCCCGTGTGGCCGCTGTCGTGGATTACCTCGCAAGGCTAAAGGTTGCTACGTCCCGCATCGACTCGACACTCTGGCCCGGTGCGACACTCCAAAATGACCTCGAGTCGTTGATGGCTCGACTGAACGCCGTCCCTGACCGAGTGCAGGAGTGGAAGAAGTCTTCGGCTCGGTGTGGCGCAGATGTCGCCCTGTGTCTGGCGCGAGTCCATTGCAAGGATGCACGAGAAGATAAGCTGGCGGCTCTCCGAGTGGCCAACACCAAGAAACACGACTTCAGGTCTTTCATGGAGACTTTCATCGCTGCTGCTACACGGATCGCAGATGGGATTGATCTCAACGAGTTCGTCGCTCCTTCCAGCCCTCCACAGGAGGGGTAAAAAACTTTCCTTGAGTCTTTAAATTTGCCTCGGTATGCCGAGTGGAATTGTAACCGATAAAACCTTAACAGGCTTAGCGCCTGAGCACTCTCGGTTCCTTTAGGTATCGACCTAAACTTGGATTGGATGTTTGGGTATGATTGCTTTTGGCTTGAATTGCCCTTTGCAGGTTCACAGCAAGACGCCCACTGCAGTCGACTTATTCCTTTGGCAGGCACTATGTTGCGGCTAAGCCCCCGAGTGAGAGGTTTGCTCTTCACTCGGTAGGATTTCTTATATCTTAGGCGAGCGCTGAGCTGCAGCTAAGCCCCCGAGTGAGAGGTTTGCTCTTCACTCGGTAGGATTTCTTATATCTTAGGCGGCCACTGGCTGCAGCTAAGCCCCAGTGAGAGGTTTGCTCTTCACTCGGTAGGATTTCTTATACCTTAGGCGCAGCACCGGGCTGCAGCTAAGCCCCGAGTGAGAGGTTTGCTCTTCACTGGTAGGATTTCTTATACCTTAGGCGAGCACTGGCTGCAGCTAAGCCCCGAGTGAGAGGTTTGCTCTTCACTCGGTAGGATTTCTGTTGTATTTGTGGCGGCTCGGAGGAGAGGGTCGCAGTCGACCTGCACCTCGTCTTCCTTGCGAACGCACATCATACTTATGGTGTAGCTCGGAGGAGAGGGTCGCAGTCGACCTGCACCTCGTCCTCCTTGCGGGCACACATGTTACTTATGGTGTAGCTCGAGGAGAGGGTCGCAATCGACCAAGCGCCTCGCCTCCTTGCGAGCGTACATTGCACTTAGGCGAGTACCGGATGCAGCTAAGCCCCGAGTGGAAGTCGGCTTACCACTCGGTAGGATTTTTAATAACTTAGGCGAGCACGTGTCTGCAGCTAAGCCCCAGTGGAAGTCCGGCTTACCACTCGGTGGGATTTTTAATAACTTAGGCGAGCAGCTGGCTGCGGCTAAGCCCCGAGTGGAAGTCCGGCTTGCCACTCGGTGGGATTTCTTATATCTTAGGCGAGTCTTGGATGCAGCTAAGCCTCCATTCGAAGTCCGCTTACCACTCGGTAGGATTTTTTGGTTACTTAGGCAAAACGGATTTGCGGCTAAGCCTCCGAGTGGAAGTCTGGCTTACCACTCGGTAGGATTTGTACAAACTTAGGCGAAACGGATTCGCGACTAAGCCACCCACTGGGGGAAAATTTTGCTGGACAAAAATAAAAAGTGACAAAAATTATGAAGGAATTATGACACTATTATTTCGAAGCCCATGAACTACAGAAGTATTTTATTACAACTCTTCCGAGTGAAAAACTTTAAGTGTAAAACGGGCGGAGCAGATCCGCATTCCAAGCTCGGGGCTCTTTGATATTGTGTTCGACGTTGTAGAGACGATATGCCCCGTTGTGGAGAACCTTTGTGACGATGAAGGGCCCTTCCCAGGAGGGAGCGAGCTTATGTTGTTTCTGCTGATCCACTCGAAGGACCAGATCCCCTTCCTGGAAGGCTCGACCTCTCACATTTCTGGCGTAAAGGCGACGCAAGTCCTGCTGGTAGATGGTCGAGCGGATCAGAGCCATCTCCTTTTCCTCTTCTAGGAGGTCGACTGCATCTTGACGCGCTTGCTCAGCTTCTGCTTCATTGTAAAGTTCAATTCGAGGAGCATTGTGTAGGAGATCACTCGGTAAGACTGCTTCTGCTCCATAGACCAGGAAGAAGGGAGTTCTTCCGGTCGACCGATTAGGCGTGGTCCGCAAACCCCAAAGCACTGAAGGGAGTTCGTCAACCCAAGCTCCAGCGGCATGCTTGAGATCTCGCATCGACGGGGCTTGCACCCTTGAGGATTAATCCGTTGGCTCGCTCGCCTGGCCCATTCGACTGTGGATGGGCGATTGAAGCGTAGTCGACTCGTGTGCCTTGGGCGTTGCAGAAATCCTTGAATTCTTCCGAGTCAAAATTCGACCCATTATCCGTGATAATGGTGTGCGGGACCCCATATCTGAACGTCAACTCTCTGATGAAGGAAACAGCAGTACCAGCGTCAAGATTCTTGATTGGTTTAGCTTCAATCCATTTGGTGAACTTGTCGACTGCTACCAGTACATGCGTGAAACCGCTCCGACCTGTTCGCAAGGGACCGACCATGTCCAACCCCCATACTGCGAAAGGCCATACGAGTGGAATGGTCTTCGTATCGACGCAGCTTGTGTGACATATTGGAGTAGAACCGCATCCTCGCACTTGTCCACTATTTCTTTCGCCATCTCATTTGCCCTTGGCCAAGAAATCCGGCTCGGTATGCTTTGGCTACAATGGTCCGAGAGGACGATGGTGACCACAGTCCCCGAGTGGATGTCATTGAGTATGACTCGACCTTCTTCCGGCGTTATGCATTTTGTCCGACTCGCCGGGCTTTCTATACAACTGCCCTTTGATAACGGTAAAGGCTTTGGATCGACGGACGATCTGCCGAGCCTCTTCCTCATCCTCCGGGAGTTCCTTTCTCGAGAATATATGCAATGTATGGAATTGTCCAATCGGGAGTGACCACTAAAACTTCCATGACCAAGTCGACCACCGCCGGACCTCAACCTCGATCGGGTCTGTGGCACTCTTGGGCTGTGGAGCTTCCTCTGTGAAGGATCTTCTTTAATCGACGGAGTGCGATATGTTCCAAAACACACCACTGAATGGCTTCTCTTTGGAGCCTATCTTCGCCAGATCATCTGCTGCTTGATTTTTCATCGGGGATGTGATGGAGTTCCAACCTCGAACTTCTTTTCCAGCTTCCTCACTGCATTGCAAGATCCAAATATAGCTGGGCTTCTCACGTCCCACTCCTTCATCACTTGATTGACCACTAGATCTGAGTCGCCATAGACCATCAAAGCACGGACGCCGAGTGAGATGGCCATGCGCAATCCATATAAGAGGGCCTCGTACTCGCCTCATTGTTGGAGGAATCAAAGTGAATCTGGAGCACATACCTAAGCTTATCTCCTCCGGGGAAACCAGAACAACCCAAAGACTGAACCATTCAAGATCTTGGAGCCGTCAAAGAACATGGTCCAATGCTCCGAGTGAACTTCACCGGCTCATCAAGTTCAATCCACTCGGCAAAGAAATCCGCTATAGCACAGGACTTAATGGCTTTTTTGCCTCAAATTTGATATCAAGGGAAGAAGTTCAATCGCCCATTTCGCCACTCGACCGTTGCGTCTCTCACAGTGCGGGATCTCGATAAAGGAGCGTCGTTGGCGATCGTGATAGAATGATCGGAGAAATAATGAGCAACCTTCTTCGTGGTCATGTATATACCATACACAAGCTTCGATAATGAGGATATCTCTGCTGGATGGAGTCAAGACTTGGACAAATAATACACCGGCGCTGAACTTTGAAGGCCTTTCCTTCCTCTTCCCGCCGACCGTAAGCACAAGATCGACAACTTGTCCAAAGGCTGCAATATAAAGCAACAGAGGCTCTTTGCTGATTGGAGCAACAAGCACCGGCTGGGTGGAGAGCGAGCTTTTAGGTCGGCAAACGCTGCATCGACTTCGAGTCCACTCGAACTTGTCACCTTCTTCATCGACCGGTAAAGAGGCAATGCCTTTTCACCGAGTCGTGAGATGAATCGACTTAAAGCGCCAAGCATCTAGTAAGCTTCGACGTCGTGCACTCGCATGTATGCTTTCATTCGGAGAATAGTGCCGATCTTTTCGTGGTTAGCATCGATCCTCGCTCGAAACGAAAACCGAGTAATTTTCCACCAGGAACTCCGAACGTGCACTTTGACGGACCGAGCTTGATATCGCACCTTCCGAGGTTGGCAAATGTTTCGCAAGGTCGCAAGCAGGTCGGAACCTTTTCGCGACTTAACGACGATATCATCCATATACGCTTCCACATTCCGACGATTTGAGGAGAAGACACTTTTGAATCATTCGCATAAATGTGGCTCCGGCATTCTTGAGGCGAATGGCATGGTGATATAGCGTAAGCACCGAATGGAGTGATGAAAGCTGTTTTATTTCATCGGCCCATATGAGCGGATCTGATGATACCCGAATATGCATCTAGAAAAGACAATCTCTCACATTCCGCGGTCGAGTCAACAATTTGATCTATGCGGGAGAGGAATGATCCTTCGGCAGGCCCGATTGATGTGCTTAAAATCAATGCACATGCGGAGCGAAGTTGTCCTTGGGAACCATGACGACATTAGCAAGCCACTCGGAGTGATATATCTCTGGATGAATCCTGCCGCCAACAATGAGCCACTTCTTCACCAATAGCTTTTCTCTTACGGGCGGCGGACCGCCAAGATGCTCTTTGACTGGTTTTGCTGACTTGTCGACTCGGAGGCGATGCTCAGCCAGATCCCTCGAACACACGGCATGTTAGCTGGCTTCCATGCGAAATGTCCCAGCTTCACAGAGGAACCGGATGAGCGCTTCTTCCTATTTCGGTCGAGTGTCGTGGAGATGTGGGTCGGAGCTGCATTGGGATCACGGGTGAATATGGATCGGCTTGCCTCACCGCACGGTCAAAAGCGCACTGTGGCTGGCTTCTTGGATCGTAACAAATCACTCGGATCTGCGTTTTGCTTGTACTGCGTCGAATTCGACCATTGTCACTTGGGAGTCGGCAATCTTGAGCCCTTCCGAAAGCACTCTTCGCCTTCTTCCGATCGCGGTGATGGTGATCACCCTTGGGGCCTGGCATTTTCAGTTTGAGGTACACGTAGCATGGTCGAGCCATGAATCGCGCGCGTGGCTGGCCTCCCAAAATGGCGTGGTATGCACTCAAAATCCACAACCTCAAAGGTCAACTTTTCCTTGCGAAAGTGCTTGAATCACCAAAACCACGCCCGAGGCTATTTGGCCGAGTGTGTTGGCCTTCTTCCCGGTATGACTCGTGGAAACTCATATTGCTGGTGCTCACGGGACATCGGAATGCCCATCCCTTTCAATGTATCCGCATATAACAAATTCAGCCCACTACCACCATCCATCAAGACTTTCGTCGACCGAGTGCCTTCGACAATTGGATCGACCACCAACGCTTGCCGCCCGGGGTGGCAATGTGAGCCGTGATCGATTGGTCGAATGTGATGGGTGTTTGGGACCACTTCACATAACTTGGCTTTACTGGGCAACCATGTTCACCTCACGGTTAATGACTTTCATCGACTTTTGCTTTCCACATCCGCTGAAGATCATCGAGTGGAGTTGACATGCGGATATTCTTCCTCACCGCCCTCTTTGTCTCCGGCCTTGTCGGCTCCTTCTCCTTGTCCTTAGACTGTTTTCCTGGCTTCCGGATCGAGTCGACATCTTTGGCAGTGGTGTGCTTTGGGTAAATGATGTTGCCCTCTTCATCTTTCTTCGTGTGAATATGGCATGGCATATCCATCACGTCATTGCCTTCTTTATCTTTTACTTTCTTAGGATTCCAGGATCCTTTCGGCTTCCCCTTGAACTTCCCCTGAGTCACGGCCAGGGCCTCTCCAGGAGTTGCTGGCTCAGCTTTCCGCTTCTACTTCCGACTGGAATTTCCCTTCTCCGACTGACTTGGTTTGTATTTGCCGCTTCGGAGTCAGTCCTCTTCCTCGCCGTTGGCGTACTTGGTAGCAATCTCCATCATTCAACTCAGGGTCATGTCGCCGGTTCGACCAAACTTCAAACTCAATTCTCTGTTTTTGACGCCATCTTTGAAGGCGCAAACGCTCGATGGTCGGACACATTTTCCACAAGATGGTGCAAAGTAATCCACCTCTGAATGTACTCTCGGAGAGTTTCATTGGTCTTCGCACACAAACTTGCAGCTCACAAACCAGCGGTTAAACACAAGTCCCTTCGAAGTCCCGACGAACACTCGGGACAAATCTTCCCAAGTATATATATTGCTAGGAGGTAATCGATTCAGCCATGCTCGCGAACCTTCCAACATGAGGGGCAAATGCTTCATGGCCACCTCATCATTCCCACCACCAATCTGAACAGCCACTCGGTAATCTTCAAGCCAAGTTTGAGGCTTGATTCCCCGATGAACTTGTCAACCCTGCTGCCAATCTGAAATGGGGGATTATGCGGCTCTTATAGCCTGCTAAAACACTCCGACCGAAACATGCACTCGATCGCTGGTGGGTGCATCTCTCTCGGTCCGCCTCGGTGGGCTCTGTTCGGTCGACCAAGCCTCGCACGATAATGGATCGCGCGTCAAGCTCGGTTCCTCGGGTCGACCGAACTCTTCGCCCGCATCGAATCGACGTCATCATCTTGCCGCCGAGGAGCGTCACGACCCTTCCCTCGAGAGGAAAGGGCACTCGACGCTGTCATCCCGGTCTCCATATCGATCACGCCGGTTGTCGCGCCCTTCTCGCCGCTTGAGGTGATCGGGGATCGTGAGCGATCGAATAGATTCACAGCGACGGATCGATCCGTGAATCCTGTTGCGCGATCGCGACACGGCTGAGTTCGGTCTCCCCGCTGCTCGGAGTAAATCTACGATCTGCTGCAAGCCTCTCCCGCTTCCGACCGATGGCTGGATGGACTCGCTATACGAAGTTACAATGCTATGTTCGAATTGGCGGCGGTATACCCGAGTCGGTGGGAAGAGTCGACGCCGACCGCTTCGGGATTCGTGTGCACACATCGCCGAAAGTGCTCGCTGAAGATTCTCCAAGCGAGCACGCTCAGCCACGTTGGCCAAATGTGCTTCCTCCAAGGCGCGAGCCTCGGGGTTTCTCCGCGATGGGAGTATGCGGGGCATCCATGTTCCTGGGGCGCTCTTCTCTCTGCAGAGTCGAGTGTCTCGGCTGGTACTCTTCGTGCTCTTGTACGGGTCACCTCCCGGCAGCTCCACCGCCATGGGCGGCCGGAGGATCTGCGAGGGCCGTCGACCATGAGGATCTCCACCGGATCACTGCTATCACACTGGATGCGCTTCACGGAGCCGGTCGACGATCGAACAGGCCGTAGAGGGACTCGTCGGGCTCAATGGCCGCGACATGGGCGGTGGCTGTCTGGCGAGCCACCGCGTGTTTCACCCACCGCTGGAGTCTCGACCGACCAGAGCGCTTGCGCTGGTGGGAGACTGGGTAGGCGACCGATAGAGGAGTCGACCAATAAGGGGTCGACGGTTGCCGCAGCAAAACGCCGCGAACACATGCGTGAAAGTGCGTCGCCGCGCGGACGGGGAGCGCCTCGATGTCAAGTGGAGCCTCCTGGAGCCATGCGGAGTCGTCGGCGACAAAGGTGAGAGCACCGAGACGGATCTCGCGCCCCTCAACCAAAACTCCAGCAGTCATCATGATGAAGGTACTCGGAAGTACTGCAACTCCTCCACAAATCGGTAAAACACCGCCCCACGGTGGGCGCCAACCGCCGTGGTTCTAAGTCCGACAAGAGAGTGGGGGTAGGTAAGGAGAGGCAAGGTCCTAGCTATGGAGAGGTTGTGAACACAAGCGATGTACGAGTTCAGGCCCTTCTCGGAAGAAGTAAAAGCCCTACGTCTCGGAGCCCTGAGGCGGTCAAGTGGATTATGAGTGTAGGTATTACAAGAGTGCGAACCCCTCTATCTGTGGAGGGGGGTGGCTTATATAGAGTGCGCCAGGACCCCAGCCAGCCCACGTAATGGAGAGGTTAAAGTACATTAAGCACAGGCGTTCGTAACGCCTCATAAAGTGCCTTAACTATCATTAAGTCTATTCAATTACAAGCCGCTATGCTTGCAGAGTGCCTTCGACCTTCCGGTGGTCGAGTGTATCTTCATGGTCGAGTGAGTCTTCCATGGTCGAGTCCTTCCAGTCAGTCGAGTGGGTTCCTCTTTGGTCGACTGGAAGATGATCTCTTCTAAGAGTGCCCCTGGGTAGGACGTTTAGGTCAGGCCTATGACCCTACCCTAGGTACATGAATCCATCAGAGCCCGCGTGTTGAAGATAACATGACGGATAGACCATAGCAACACACGAGCGTTCTACTAGTTTAGAGTGATACACAAGTATATTTTTTCCCTAGCAAACTTTTGATCTATGAATCATAGCATTGTAGTACAGAGAACACAAAAAAAATAATTACATCCATGCCCGTAGACCACCTAGCGACGACTACAAGCATTGGAGTGAGCCAAAGGCGTGTTGCTGACATCACCCCTACCTCACTGGAGCCAGGCAAAAAATTTTATAGTAAAAAGTCGGGAAGTCGTCGTGCTAAGGTCCTATAAGGCCAATGCACCAGAACAACCATCGTCGATGAATGATATGTGTCTAACATATCTATAATTTTTGATTGTTCCATGCTGTTATATTATCATTCTTGGATGTTTTACGATCATTTTATAGCAACCTCATATCATTTTTGGGACTAACCTATTGACATAGAGCCTAGTGCCAGTTGCTGTATTTGGCTTTTTTTTACTTTGCAGAATCTCAGTACCAAACGGAGTCCAAACACAACAAAACTTTTTGGAGATTTTTTTTGGACCAGAAGACACAAGATGGGCCAAAGAAGTACCTGAGGGGAGGCCCGAGGTGGGCACAACCCACCAGGGCGTGCCCAGGAGCCCAGGCGCGCCCTTGGGGGTTGTGGTCCTCTCGGTGACCTCCCGCACCGCCTCTTCACCCTATAAATACCCAAATATTCCAGAAACCCTAGGGGAGTCAACGAAACACAATTCCAGCCGTTGCAAGTTTCAGAACCACGAGATCCAATCTAGACACCATCACGGAGGGGTTCATCATCCTCATTGGTGCCTCTTCAATGATGCATGAGTAGTTCATCATAGACCTACTGGTCCGTAGGCAGTAGCTAGATGGCTTCTTCTCTCTTTTGATTCTCAATACAATGGTCCCTTGGAGATCTATTTGATGTAACTCTTTTTTGCGGTGTGTTTGTTGGGATCCATTGAACTTTGAGTTTATGATCAGATCTATATCCATGAATATTATTGAGTCTTCTTTGATCTCTTATATGCATGATTACTTATAGCCTCGTATTTCTTCTTCGAATCTTTGGTTTAGTTCGGCCAACTAGATCAATTTTCTTGCCATGGGAAGAGGTGCTTTGTGATGGGTTCGATCATGCGGTGTTCTTTCTCAGTGACAGAAGGGGCAGCAAGACACACATGTATCGTTGCTATTTAGGATAACAAGATGGGGGCTATTCCTACATGAATAGATCTTGTCTACATCATGTCATCGTTCTTATTGCATTACTTTGTTTCTCCATGAACTTAATACACTAGATGCATGCTCGATAGCGGTCGATGTGTGGAGTAATACTAGTAGATGCAGGCAGGAGTCGGTCTACTAATCTTGGGCGTGATGCCTATATAATGATCATTGCCTTGGATATCGTCGTAATTATTCGATCTTCTATCAATTGCCCAACAGTAATTTGTTTACCCACCGTGTGCTATTTTCTTGAGAGAAGCCACTAGTGAAATCTACGGCCCCCGGGTCTATTCTTTATCATATTTTCTTAGATATCTATTTTTATTCGCTTTTATTTTCAGATCTATTATTCCAAAAACCCAAAATACCTTGCTGAACTTTTTTAACACTTATTTTATTTCGTGTTTTATCGAGATCTATTTATCCAATCTACCACAATTTTTATCCCGTCAACTTGACAATTTCTAGCGCCGTTACCCATAGAGGGATTGACAACCCCTCATAAGCGTCGGGTTGCAAGTATTTGTTCTTTGTGTGCATGTACCATTTACATAGTGTTGCTTGGTTCTCCTACTATATTGATACCTTGGTTTCATGACTGAGGGAAATACCTACCGTAGTTGTACTGCATCATCCCTTCCTCTTTGGGGAAATACCGAGGTAGTTCAAGCGGCATCAATGAAGTGAAGTATAGATCGAAAGAATCCAACCTGTAGACAAACGAACAAAAATTGGATCCAAGCAGATCCATCAAAGACTAACACCGACCGAATCCTTCAAGATCTACTGAAGACACACCTCCACACGCCCTCCGACAATGGTAGACGTATCATCGGAACGGGGGCCAGACAGGGAGAACCTTATTCTATCTTTAGGGTGTCGCCATCACCATGCCTTTTTGAGTAGGATGCAAACCCTAAACGAACTCAAGAAAACACCAAGAATGGAGCAGAATCCCTCTCGCTGGCAAGGGTTGGGGTCCATCGCGCCTCCATGGCCCTAAGGCCACCGGGGATGAGGCGAACCGGCGGCGGCGCCAGCGAGAGGCGGAGGAACCATAGGTTCTTTCTCAAGAGGAAGAGGAGGCGGCGGCTGCGTTCCGCGCATGTCCTGGCAGGTAAAGCACACGTATTAGTCATGGGCCGACCGACTTTCCCGATATTGAGAAGATACCGCTTAGTTTTTCATTTTTATTTCTACTTTGTGTCTTTCTACTGCTTTTTAATAGTTTCTCTTTTGTTTTTTCCTTTTTTCATGTTTTTTTTTCTATTTTCTCCTCTTTTTATTTTATAAATTTTAATTTATGCATATTAATTAAAAACTGCAAACATTTCAAAAACATGCTTCTTTTTGTTATTAAAAAAAATCAAATTCTTGAACCTTTTTAATTCATGAATAGTTGTAAAGTTCATGATTTTTTAGAATATGTGGTTTGATGTGTACTACACAACTTATTCTTGTAGACTCGTGTTGGGCCTCCAAGTGCAGAGTTTTGTAGGACAGTAGCAATTTTCCCTCAAGTGGATGATCAAAGATTTATCAATCCGTGAGAGGCGTGGGATGAAGATGGTCTCTCTCAAACAACCCTGCAATCAAATGCAAGAAATCTCTTGTGTCCCCAACTCACCCAGTACAATGGCAAATTGTATAGGTGCACTAGTTCGGCGAAGAGATGGTGATACAAGTGTAGTATGGATAGTAGATATAGCTTTTTGTAATCTGAAAATATAAAAACAGCAAGGTAGCAAGTGATAAAATGGATGACAAACAGTATTTTAATGGTTGAAAACAAGGCCTAGGGTTCATACTTTCACTAGTGCAATCACTCAACAATGCTAACATAGTTGAATCATATAACAATCCCTCAACGCGCGACAAAGAATCACTCCAAGGTTCTTATCTAGTGGAGAACATAAGATGAAATTGTTTGTAGGGTACGAAACCACCTCAAAGTTATCCTTTTCGATCGATCTATGGAGCTATTCCTATAAGTGTCACGAAAAACCCTAGAGTTCCTACTAATATAACACCATATGATATGCATCAACCAATTTTAATGTCGCCTAGATACTCCAATGACACCACAAGTATCTGTGAGTCAATTATATGATATGCATCAAACAACTTTAGATTCATAATATTTAATCCAACACAAAGAACTTCAAAGAGTGCCCCAAGATTTCTAACAGATAAAGTAGGACGAAAACGTGCATCAACTCATATGCATAGGTTACCCCAATGTCACCTTGGGAAGCCGGGAGTTGAGTGCCAAAACATACATGAAGTGAATCAATATAATACCCCATTGTCACCAGGGTATTCATATGCAAGACATACATCAAGTGTTCTCAAATCCATAAAAGTATTCAATCTGATAATAGTGAAACCTTAAAGGTAGCAACTCAATTCATCACAACAAGATAGAGAGGAAAAAAAACCATATGATCCAAATATATTAACAAAGCTCGTGGTACATCAAGATCGTGCCAAATCAAGAACACGATATATATATATATATATATATATATATATAGAGAGAGAGAGATCAAACACGTAGCTACATGTACATACCCCTAACCTCGAGGGTGAACTACTCTCTCCTCATCATGGTGGCCGCCGGGATGATGAAGATGGCCTCCGGTGATGATTTCTCCCTTCAGCGGAGCACCAAAACAGGGCTCCAGATGATATTTCGAAGGTACAAAGGCGTGCAGCGATAGAGTCAAAGTTCTAGGGTTATTTTTGGGAGTTTCTCTATTTATAGGATTTTTTGGCGTCGGTCTCACGTCAAGATGGGCTTCAAGGGGCCCATTAGGCACGAGGGCGAGCCCACCCCCTGGGTGCGCCCTGGTGGCTAGTGGCCACCTCCTTCATCTTCTGGTCCACTCACGACGCTTCTACTTCCTCTTTTGTTCCAAAATAATCTTCAACAAGTTTTGCTGCATTTGGAGAAGTTTTATTTCTGCACAAAAAATAACATCACGGTAGTTCTGCTGAAAACAACATCGGTCCAGGTTAGTTCAATTCAAATCATACCAAAACCATATAGAATTGTTGTAAACATGGCATGAATACTTCATAAATTATAGATATGTTGGAGACTTATCATGGTTTTTAAAATTTTGGGAACTTTTAAAATATTTAGAAACATTGTTTGAAATTCATAATATTTTTAAAATTCATGTTTTTTGAAAAAAATGGTTTTTTAATTCACAATATTTTTTATAATTCAGTATTTTTATTAAATTGGTGTACATCTTTTTTATTGACCAAGCTATTCAATCAAATAAACAAATATGATAGCCGGCTATTCCAAGCTAGAAGTGAAGCGAATGGGGGGAAAAACTAAGTGAGCGAGGAACTTCATTGGTAAGTTACATAAGCAATTTCATGGTATCAGTCGGGGAATAGGAGCTCACATAACCATCATCATGTTCGGAAACGTTGCATGGAAAACAAAAAAACTTCTATGCACACGCAAGATCTATCCATGGAGATGCATAGAAATGAGGGGGAGAGTATGTCTATGTACCCCCGTAGACCATAAGCGGAAGCATTTAGTAACACGGTTGATGTAGTCGAACTTCTTTGTGATCCAACCGATCAAGTACCGAACGTTCGGCACCACCGTGTTCATCTCGGTGACGTCCTCGCCTTCTTGATCCAGCAAGACGACGAAGTAGTGGATGAGTTTCGGCAGCACGACAGTGTGGTGACGGTGGTGGTGATGCTATCTCCGCAGGGCTTCGCCTATAAGCACTCCAAAAATATGACTAGGGACAAAACTATGGAGAGGGGAGCCGCACACGTCTAAGATATTGTCGTGGTCTTGTGTGGCGCCCCCATATATATAGGTGGGGGGAGGGAGGAGGCAGCCAGGAGGCGCCCCAAGAAGGGTCGAATCCCACTTGGGCTCCTGCCCCTAGCCGCGCCCCCTTGCCTTTTTAGGCGAGCGGGGAAAAGGCAGGGGAGGGTGCAGCTCCCCTTTCCTTTCCCCCATGAGGAGGGGAAGGCAGGAGGGGTTACCCCTCCTCCTTTCCTTCCTTAGGGCCGGCGGCCAGGGAGAGGGGTGCATCAGCCCCCTTGTGGCCTGGTGTGTCCCTCCCCTTGGCCCATTAGGCCAATATACTTCTCGGGGGTGTCCAGAACACCTTCCGGTGATCTGATGACTACCTGGTACCTTCCGAAACTCTTCCGGTGTCCGAATATCATTGTCCTATATATCAATCTTTACCTATGGACCATTCCGGAGCTCCTCTGTTCGTGATCTCATCCGGGACTCCGAACAACATTCGGTCACCAAATCATATAACTCATATAAGACTATATCCTCAATGAATGTTAAGCGTGCGGACCCTATGGGTTCGAGAACTATGTAGACATGACCGAGACACCTCTCGGTCAATAACCAATAGCGGAACCTGGATGCCCATATTGGTTCCTACATATTCTACGAAGAACTTTATCGGTCGAACCGTAATGACAAAATACGTAATTCCCTTTGTCTGTCGGTATGTTAGTCGCCCGAGATTCGATCTTTGGTATCCCCATACCTAGTTCAATCTCGTTACAACAAGTCTCTTTACTCGTACCGTAATACATCATCTCGTAACTAACTCCTTAGTCATTTTCCTTGCAAGCTTATTATGATGTGTATTACCGAGAGGGCCCAGAGATACCTCTCCGATACACGGAGTGACAAATCCTAATCTCGATCCATGCCAACTCAATAGACACCTTCGGAGATACCTATAGAGCATCTTTATGACCACCCAGTTATGTTGTGACGTTTGATAGCACACAAGGTATTCCTCCGATATCCGGGAGTTGCATGATCTCATAGTCAAAGGAATATGTATTTGACATGAAGAAAGCAATAGCAATAAACTGAATGATCATATGCTAAGCTAACGGATGGGTCTTGTCCATCACATCATTCTCCTAACGATGTGATCCCGTTATCAAATGAAAACTCATGTCTATGGTTAGGAAACCTTAACCATCTTTTGATTGACGAGCTAGTCTAGTAAAGGCTCACTAGGGACACAATATTTGTTTATGTATCCCCACATGTATTTAAGTTTCTGATCAATACAATTATAGCATGAATAATAAACCTTTATCATGAATAAGGAAATATAAAACAACAACTTTATTATTGCCTCTAGGGTATTTCCTTCAGTCTCCCACTCGCACTAGAGTCAATAATCTAGATTACACTGTAATGAATCTAACACCCATGGAGTCTTGCTGCCGATCATGTGTTGCTCGCGGAAGAGGCTTAGTCAACGGGTCTGCTACATTCAGATCCGTATGTATTTTGCGAATCTCTATGTCTCCATCCTTGACCTTTTCACGAATGGAGTTGAAGCATCTCTTGATGTATTTGGTTCTCTTGTGAAACCTGGATTGCTTCGCTAAGGTTATTGCTCCAGTGTTATCACAAAAGATTTTCATTGGACCCGATGAACTGGGTATTACACCTTGATCGGGTATGAACTCCTTCATCCAGACTCCTTCATATGTTGCTTCCGAAGCAGTTATGTATTCCGCATCACACGTAGATCCCGCCATGACGCTCTTCTTGGAACTGCACCAACTGACAACTCCACCATTCAATATAAATACGTATCTGGTTTGTGACTTAGAGTCATTCGGATCAGTGTCGAAGCTAGCATCGACGTAACCATTTACGATGAGCTCTTCGTCACCTCCATAAACGAGAAACATATCCAGTGATCCACTCCTGGATTACTTTAGGATGTTCTTGACCGATGCCCAGTGATCCACTCCTGGATTACTTTGGTACCTCCCTGCCAAACTTATGGCAAGGCACACATCAGGTCTGGTACACAGATAGCATACATGATAGAACCTATGGCTGAGGCATAGGGAATGACTTCCATTTGCTCTCTTTCTTCTATAGTGGTCGGACTTTAAGTCTGACTCAACTTCACAGCTTGTAACATAGGCAAGAACCCTTTTTTTGACCGATCCATTTTGAACTTCTACAAAACTTTGTCAAGGTATGTGGTTTGTGAAATTCCTATTAAGCATCTCGATCTATCCCTATAGATCTTGATGCCCAATATATAAGCAGCTTCACCGAGGTATTTCATTGAAAATTCTTATTCAAGTATCCTTTTATGCTATCCAAAAATTGTATATCATTTCCAATCAACAATATGTCGTCCACATATAATATCGGAAATGCTACTGCTCCCCTCGCTACGCCTCGAGCTTATGCTGGTTTTCCCCAAGAGGAGAGGATGATGCAACACAAGAGCGTAAGTATTTCCCTCGCTTTTGAGAACCAAGGTATCAATCCAAGAGGAGGTCACGCGAAGTCCCTCATACCGCACAACACGATAGCAACTCGCAACCAACGCTTAGGGGTTGTCAATCCCTTCACGGTCACTTACGAGAGTGAGATCTGATAGAGATAATATTTTTGGTATTTTTGATAGATAGATGCAAAGTAATAAGTAAAGGCAAAGTAAAAACAAAGCAAGTAAATAAAGTGATATAGATTGATATGATGAGAATAGACCCGGGGGCCATAGGTTTCACTAGTGGCTTCTCTCAAGAGCATAAGTATTCAACGGTGGGTGAACAAATTACTGTTGAGCAATTGACATAATTGAGCATAGTTATGAGTATATCTAGGCAATGATCATGTATATAGGCATCACGTCCGTGACAAGTAGATCGAAACAATTATGCATCTACTACTATTACTCCACTCATCAACCGCTATCCAGCATGCATCTAGAGTATTAAGTTAAAAACAGAGTAACGCTTTAAGCAAGATGACATGATGTAGAGGGATAAATTCATGCAATATGATAAAAACCCCATCTTGTTATCCTCGATCGCAACAATACAATACGTGCCTTGCAACTCTTTTTGTCACTGAGTAAGGACACCGCAAGATTGAACCCAAAGCCATGCACTTCTCCCATTGCAAGAACTACCAATCTAGTCACCAAACCAAACGGATAATTCAAGAGACTTGCAAAGATAACTCAATCGTACATAAAAGAATTCAGAGAAGAATCAAATATTTTCCATAGATAATACTGGATCATAAACCCACAATTCATCGGTCTCAATAAACACACCGCAAAAAGAAGATTACATCGAATAGATCTCCACAAGAGAGGGGAGAACATTGTATTGAGATCCAAAAGAGAGAAGAAGCCATCTAGCTACTAGCTATGGACCCAAGGTCTAAAGTAAACTACTCACACTTCATCGGAGGGGCTATGGTGATGATGTAGAAGCCCTCTGTGGTGGATGCCCCCTCCGACGGAGCTCCTGAATAGGCCCCAAGATGGGATCTCGTGGATACAGAAGGTTGCGGAGGTGGAATTAGGTTTTTGGCTCTCCTTCTGATCATACGGGGATACGTAGGTATATATAGGAGGGAGTACGTCGGTGGAGCTCCGAGGGGCCCACGAGGTAGGGGGGTGTAACGCCCTCGATGCGGCTATATCTCCCATGTGTCGAAGCACGACTTAGAGGCATAACCGCATTGAAAGCAATGTCGCAAGTGAGGTAATCTTCACACAACCCAAGTAATACATAAGGGAAAAGGATACATAGTTGGCTTACAATCGCCACTTTACACAATTACATGAATAAAGCATTACAACATCCAGATACAATCAAGGTCCGACTACGGAACCAAAATAAAAGAAGAACCCCAAATGCGACAAAAGGTCCCCGATCGACCCCAACTGGGCTCCACTACTGATCAACTAGAACGAAACAACACAAAGGGCAAGATCTTCAACGAGCTCCTCCTTGAGCTTGGTTGCGCCACCGCCGGTAACATAGGCACCGCAAACTGGTTTTGAAGTATCCGTGAGCCACGAGGACTCAAAGAATCCCATTACCATGGGTATCAAGACTAGCAAAGCTTAATGGGAAAGGAAGGGGCAAAGTGGTAAGGTTGCAGCAGCGACTAAGCAAGTATGGTGGCTAACCAACGCAAAGAAGAGCGAGAAGAGAACAAGCGGAACGGTCGTCAACTAGCAATGATCAAGAGGTGATCCTGAACACCTACTTACGTCAAACATAACCCAGAAACCGTGTTCACTTCCCGGACTCCGCCGAGAAGAGACCATCACGGCTACACACTCGGTTGATGCATTTTAATTCGGATCAGGTGTCAAGTTGTCTACAACTAGACATTAACAAATTCCCATCTGCCACATAACTGCGGGCACGGTTCTCGAAAGTTTATACCCTGCAGGGGTGTCCCAACTTAGCCCATGACAAGCTCTCGCGATCATCGGCGAATAGACCTTCACCCAGAAGACCCGATCAGTCTCGAATCCCGTACATCAAGACATTTCGACAATGGTAAAACAAGACCAGCAAAGCCGCCCGATGCGCCGACAATCCCGATAGGAGCTGCACATATCTCGCTCTGGCAACACCGGATGAGACATCCTACGAGTAAAACCAGACTCGAGTTGCCCGAGGGGCCCCGTAGTCTACTTCGGTTCGAACCAGCACTTAGACAAGCACCGCCCGGGGGCAAAATAAAGATGACCTCGAGAGAGCGACTCCCAAGGAAAAGGTAGGTGGTGGTGAGGCAAATGGTAAAAGTCAATGTTGGGCCTTGCTGGACAAGTTTTATTCAAAGCGAACTGTCGGGGGTCCCATAAATCACCCGACCGCGTAAGGGACGCAAAATCCGGGAACATAACACCGGTATGACGGAAACTAGGGCGGCAAGAGTGGAACAAAACACTGGCATAAGGCCGAGCCTTCCACCCTTTACCAAATATATAGATGCATTAATAATATAAGAGATATTGTGATATCCCAACATAAACCCTGCCCACCATGGAGAAATCTTCAACTTCACTCGCAACTAGCAACGCTTATAAGAGGGCTGAGCAAAAGCGGAACATAGCCAAACAACGGTTTGCATAGGAATGGTGTCAAAGGTTAGAGGTTCATGGCAATATGGGATGGCTGGACAAACAGTAATAGGTAGCGCAAAGCATAGCGAAGAACGAGGCAACTAGCATAGCAATGATAGTAGTGAGATCCAGGGTAGCGGTCATCTTGCCTGAAATCCCGCAAGGAAGAAGAACGAGTCCATGGAGAAGATGAAGCCACGAAGATGAACCACACATAGACGAACGAATCCTCATGGTCGCAACGAAACGGGAACTATCGAGAAGAAGCACACAACATAGTAAACACACCACACATGAACAAGACATGATGCACAACAAGCATGATGCATGTGTTGGAAATATGCCCTAGAGGCAATAATAAAAGTATTATTATATTTCAATGTTCATGATAATTGTCTTTTGTTCATGCTATAACTGTATTATCCGGAAATCGTAATACACGTGTGAACACTTAGACCCCAATATGTCCCTAGTGAGCCTCTAGTTGACTAGCCCGCAGATCAATAGATGGTCATGGTTTCTGACTATGGACATTGGATGTCGTTGATAACGGATCACATCATTAGGAGAATGATGTGATGGACAAGACCCAATCATAAGCATAGCATAAAAGATCGTATAGTTCGCTTGCTAGAAGCTTTGCCAATGTCAAGTATCTATTCCTTCGACCATGAGATCGTGTAACTCCGGTTACCGTAGGAGTGCCTTGGGTGTATCAAACGTCACAACGAATCGGGTGACTATAAAGGTGCATTACGGTATCTCCGAAAGTATCTGTTGGGTTGACACGGATCGAGATCGGATTTGTCACTCCGTATGACGGAGAGGTATCTCTGGGCCCACTCGGTAATGCATCATCATAATGAGCTCAAAGTGACCAAGGTGTTGGTCACGGATCATGCATTACTGATGCGAGTAAAGTAACTTGCGATAACGAGACCGAACGAGGTATTGGGATACCGACGATCGAAGTCTCGCAAGTAACGCATCGATTGACAAAGGAATTGCATACAGTGGTTTGATCGAATCCTCGACATAGTGGTTCAACCGATGAAATCATCGAGGAGCATGTGGAGCCAACATGGATATCCGACTCGCTGTTGGTTATTGCCCGAGAGTCGCCTCGGTCATGTCTCAAGGTCTCCAAACCCGTAGGGTCTACACACTTAAGGTTCGGTGACGCTAGGGTTAGTAGGAAGACTAGTATGTGAGTACCGAATGTTGTTCGAGTCCCTGATGAGATCCCTGACGTCACGAGGAGTTCGGAAGGGTCCGGAGGTAAAGAATAATATATAGGAAGTGGTGTTTTGGCCATCGGGAAAGTTTCGGGTTTTGGTAAAATCACGGACCACCGGAGGGGTCCTGGGTCCACCGGTGGGGCCACCCATCCGGAGGGCCCCATGGGCCATAGGGGAAGGGAACCAGCCCACGGGGGCTGGTGCGCCTCAGGCCCACCCCGCGCCTAGGGTTAAAACCCTAGGGGGGGGCGCCCACCGGCTTGGGGGCACTCCACCCCTTGTCGCCGCCCCTTGTAGATTGGATCTACAAGGCCGCCACTGGGGGCTATATAAAAAGGGGAGGGGGCTGCTGTACACAACACCCAAGGCGCAGCCCTCCCTCCCAACACATCTCCTCCTCCGTAGAGCTCGGGCGAAGCCCCGCCGAGTATCGCTTCACCACCATCACCACGCCGTCGTCTTGCCGGTGGTGCTGTCTTCCTCAACCTCTCCTTCCCCTTGCTGGATCAAGAAGGAGGAGACGCCGCTCGTCTCCGTCACGTGTGTTGAACGCGAGGTGCTGTCCGCTCAAGACTTGGCATCGGTGATCTGAATCACGCTCGAGTACGACTCCATCATCACCAAGCAAGCTTCCGCACGCGATCTACAAGTGGTATGTAGATGCAAACTCTCTCCGTTACTCGTTGCTTAGATGAACTCATAGATGGATCTTGGTGAAACCGTAGGAAAAATTTTAATTTTCTGCAACGCTCCCCAACAAAGGCATCATGAGCCGGTCTATGCGTAGTTCTCTAATGCACGAGTAGAACACAAATTTGTTGTGGGCGCTGATCTTGTCATCTTACTTGCCCCTACTAGTCTTTTCTTGCTCAACGGTATTGTGGGATGAAGCGGCCGGACCAACCTTACACGTGCGCTTACGTGAGACCGGTTCCACCGATCGACATGCACCAGTTGCATAAGGTGGCTGGCGGGTGTCTGCTCTCCCACTTTAGTTGGAGCGAATCGATGAACAGGGCCCTTATGAAGGGTAAATAGAAGTTGACAAAATCACGCTGTGGTGATTCGAGGTAAGAAAACGTTTTGCTAGAACCCAATCGCAGCCACGTAAAAGATGCAACAACAACTAGAGGACGCCTAACTTGTTTTTGCAGCGATTGATCATGTGATGTGATATGGCCAGAAGTTGTGATGAATGTTGAATTGTGATGTATGAGATCATGTTCTTGTAATAGGATTCACGACTTGCATGTCGATGAGTATGACAACCGGCAGGAGCCATAGGAGTTGTCTTTATTTTTTGTATGACCTGCGTGTCATTGAAGAACGCCATGTAAACTACTTTACTTCATTGCTAAACGCGTTAGTCATAGAAGTAGAAGTAGTCGTTGGCGTGACAACTTCATGAAGACACGATGATGGAGATGGAGATCATGGTGTCAAGCCGGTGACAAGATGATCATGGAGCCCCGAAGATGGAGATCAATGGAGCTTGATGATATTGGCCATATCATGTCACAACTATATATAATTGCATGTGATGTTTATTATGCTTTTACATCTTGTTTACTTAGGACGACGGTAGTAAATAAGATGATCCCTTATAAAATTTCAAGAAGTGTTCTCCCCTAACTGTGCACCGTTGCTACAGTTAAATCGCTTCTAAGCACCACGTGATGATCGGGTGTGATGGATCCTTACGCTCACATACAACGGTGTAAGACAGATTTACACAAATAAAAACACTTAGGGTTAACTTGACGAGCCTAGCATGTGCGCACATGGCCTCGAACACGGAGACCGAAAGGTCGAACACGAGTCGATGGAAGATACGATCAACATGAAGATGTTCACCGACGATGACTAGTCCGTCTCACGTGATGATCGGACACGGGCTAGTCGACTCGGATCGTGTAACACTTAGATGACTAGAGGGATGTCTAATCTAAGTGGGAGTTCGTAATTTTGATTAAGAACTTTATTATCATGAACTTAGTCTAAAACCTTGCAAATATGTCTTGTAGATCAATGGCCAACGCTAATGTCAACATGAACTTCAACGCTTCCTAGAGAAAACCAAGCTGAAAGATGATGGCAGAACTATACGGATCGGGTCCGAACCCGAGGATCATCCTCATAGCTGCCAAGAAACAAGATGTCCTAGAAGCACCGTTAGGTGACCCACCTGTTCTCCCAAAGACTCAAGACGATTTGAACGTCTGCGACTCGCTCGATGATTACTCCCTCGCTCAAAGGCGGCATGCTCTACAGCTTAGAACCGGGCTCCAAAAGCGCTTTTGAGCATCACGGAGCATATGAGATGTTCAAGAGCTGAAACTAGTTTTCCAAGCTCATGCCCGGTCGAGAGATATGATGTCTCGACAAGTTCTACAGCTTGTAAGATGGAGGAAAACAGTTCACAAGGAGCACATCCTCAAGATGTCCGGGTTGCACGCCAGATGACCCAGCTTGAACATTAACCTCCCGTAAGAGGCGGTCATTGACAGAATCCTCCATCGCTCCACCAAGCTTCAAGAGCTTTGTGATGAACTACAACATGCGGGGATGGTGAAGACCATTCTGAAGTGTACTCAATCGTCAAGTCAGCAGAGGCTGAAATCAAAAGGAACATCAAGTGTTGATGGTCAATAAGACCACTAAGTTCAAGAAGGGCAAGGGAAGAAGAACTTCAAGAAGGACGGCAAAGATGTTGCCGCGCCCGTAAGCCTCGCTGCCGGAAGAAGTCAAAGAATGGACCCAAGCCCGAGACTGAGTGCTTTTATTGCAAGGGAAGGGTCATTTGAAGCGGAACTGCCCCAAATACTTAGCGGATAAGAAGGCCGCAACACCAAAGGTATATTTGATATACATGTAATTGATGTGTACCTTACCAAGATCGTAGTAACTCCCGGTATTTGATACCGTGCCGCTGCTCATATTTGTAACTCACAGCAGAGCTGCGGAATAAACGGAGACCGGCGAAGGACGAGGTGACGATCGCGCGCGTCGAATGGTTCCAGAGTCGATGTGATCGCCGTCGACGCTGCCTCTACATTTACCCACGGGATTAGTTTTGAACCTTAATAATTGTTATTTAGTGCCAAGTTTGAGCATGAACATTGTATCCGGATCTCGCTTGATACGAGATGGCTACTCATTTAAGTCCGAGAATAATGGTTGTTCGATTTATATGAGAGATATGTTTTATGGTCATGCTCCGATGGTCAATGGTTTATTCTTAATGAATCTCGAGCGTAATATTACACATGTTCATAGTGTGGATGCGAAAAGATGTAAAGTTGATAACGATAGTCCCACATACTTGTGGCATCGCCACCTTGGTCACATTGGTGTCAAGCGCATGAAGAAGCTCCATGCCGATGGACTTTAGAGTCTCTTGATTATGAATCGCTTGACACATGCTAACCATGCCTCTTAGGCAAAATGACCAAGACTCCGCTCTCCGAACAATGGAGCGAGCAACCAACTTGTTGGAAATCATACATACCGATGTGTGCGGTCCAATGAGCGTTGAGGCTCATGGAGGATATCGTTATGTTCTCACTCTCACCGATGACTTGAGTAGATATGGGTATGTCTACTTAATGAAACACAAGTCCGAGACCTTTGAAAAGTTCAAGGAATTTCAGAATGAGGTGGAGAATCAACGTGATGAAAGATAAAGTTCCTACGATCGATCGTGGAGGAGAATACTTAAGTCACGAATTTGGCACACACTTAAAGAAATGTGGAATCGTTTCACAACTCACGCCGCCTGGAACACCTCAGCGAAACGGTGTGTCCGAACGTCGTAATCGCACTCTATTGGATATGGTGCGGTCTATGATGTCTCTTACCGATTTACCGCTATCATTTTGGGGATACGCCTAGAGACAGCTACATTCACTTTAAATAGGGCACCGCCTAAACCGCTGAGACGACACCGTATGAATTATGGTTTGGGAAGAAACCTAAGTCGTCGCTTCTAAAAGTTTGGGGATGCGATGCTTATGTCAAGAAACTTCAACCCGAAAAGCTCGAACCCAAGTCGGAAAAATGCGATTCATAGGGTACCCTAAGGAAACCGTCGGGTATACCTTCTACTTAAGATCCGAAGGCAAAGTCTTTGTTGCCAAGAACGGATGCTTTCTAGAGAAAGAGTTTCTCTCGAAAGAAGTAAGTGGGAGGATAGTAGAACTCGATGAAGTACTACCTCTCGAACGGGAAAGTGGTGCAACGCAGAAACCGCTCTGTGATGCCCACACCAATCAAGAGGAAATCATTGATGATGATCAAGATACTTGGATCAAGTTACTCTTGAACTTCAAGGTCCACAAGGACACGCTCCGCACTGAGTGGTACGGAACCCTGTCATGGAAATCATGTTGCTAAACAACAATGAACCTTCAACTATGAAGAAGCAATGGCGGGCCCGGATTCCAACAAATGGCTTGAGGCCATGAAATCCGAGATAGAATCCATGTATGAAAACAAAGTATGGACTTTGACAGACTTGCCCGATGATCGGCGAGCAATAGAAAATAAGTGGATTTTAAGAAGAAGAAGGCGGATGCGGATGGAAATGTTACCATCTATAAAGCTCGACTTGTCGCTAAGGGTTATCGACAAGTTCAAGGGATTGACTACGACGAGACATTCTCTCCGTAGCGAAGCTTAAGTCCGTCCAATCATGTTAGCAATTGCCGATACTATGATTATGAGATATGGCAAATGGACGCCAAAACGGCATTCCTTAATGGACATCTTAAGGAAGAGCAGATATGATGCAGCCGGAAGGTTTTGTCGATCCACGTAACGCTAACAAAGTATGCAAGCTCCAGCGATCCATTTACGGACTGGTGCAAGCATCTCGAGTTAGAACATTCGCTTTGATGAGATGATCAAAGCGTTAGTTTACGCAGACTTATGGAGAAGCTGCGTTTACAAGAAAGTGAGTGGGAGCTCAGAGCATTTCTCCTATTATATGTAGATGACATACTCTTGATGGGAAATGATACAAAACTATCGACAGCATTAAGGCCTACTTGAACAAGTGTTTTCAATGAAGGACCTTGGAGAAGCTGCTTATATATTAGGCATCAAGATCTATAGGGATAGATCGAGACGCCTCATAGGTCTTTCACAAAGCACATACCTTGATAAGATTTTGAAGAGGTTCAAAATGGATCAGTCCAAGAAGGGTTCTTGCCTATGTTACAAGGTGTGAAACTGAGCTCAGCTCGACCACCCACCACGACAAAAGATAAAGAAGAGATGAGTGTCATCCCTATGCTTCAGCCATAGGATCTATTATGTATGCCATGTCAGTGTACTGACCGATGTAAACCTCGCCGTAAGTTTGGTTGCAAGATACCAAAGTAATCCCGCAAGGAACACCGGACAGCGGTCAAGAATATCCTGAAGTACCGAAAAGGACAAAGGACATGTTTCGCGTTTATGGAGGAGACGAAGAGCTCGTCAGAAGGGTTACGCCGACGCCAGCTTCGACTCAGATCCGATGACTCTAAGTCACAAACCGGATACGTGTATATGTTGAATGGTGGAGCAAGAAGCTGGTGCAATGCGCAAGCAGAGCGTCGTGGCGGGATCTACGTGTGAAGCGGAGTACATGGCAGCCTCGGAGGCAGCGCATGAAGCAATTTGGGTGAAGGAGTTCATCACCGACCTAGGAGTCATACCCAATGCGTCGGGGCCGATCAAACTCTTCCGTGACAACACCGAGCTATTGCCCTTGCCAAGGAGCCTGTGTTTCACAAGAAGACCAGCACATCAAGCGTCGCTTCAACTCCATCCGTGAAAATGTTCAAGATGGAGACATAGAGATTTGCAAAGTGCACACGGATCTGAATGTTGCAGATCCGCTGACTAAACCTCTCTCTCGAAGCAAAACATGATCAACACCGTAACTCTATGGGTGTTCGATTCATCACAATGTAACTAGATTAGTGACTCTAGTGCAAGTGGGAGACTGTTGGAAATATGCCCTAGAGGCAATAATAAAAGTATTATTATATTTCAATGTTCATGATAATTGTCTTTTGTTCATGCTATAAGCAGTATTATCCGAAATCGTAATACACGTGTGAACACTTAGACCCCAATATGTCCCTAGTGAGCCTCTAGTCGACTAGCCCGTTGTGATCAATAGATGGTCATGGTTTCGACTATGGACATTGGATGTCGTTGATAACGGGATCACATCATTAGGAGAATGATGTGATGGACAAGACCCAATCATAAGCATAGCATAAAAGATCGTATAGTTCGCTTGCTAGAAGCTTTGCCAATGTCAAGTATCTATTCCTTCGACCATGAGATCGTAACTCCGGTTACCGTAGGAGTGCCTTGGGTGTATCAAACGTCACAACGAATCGGGTGACTATAAAGGTGCATTACGGTATCTCCGAAAGTATCTGCGGGTTGACACGGATCGAGATCGATTTGTCACTCCGTATGACGGAGAGGTATCTCTGGCCCACTCGGTAATGCATCATCATAATGAGCTCAAAGTGACCAAGGTGTTGGTCACGGATCATGCATTACTGATGCGAGTAAAGTAACTTGCGATAACGAGACCGAACGAGGTATTGGGATACCGACGATCGAGTCTCGCAAGTAACGCATCGATTGACAAAGGAATTGCATATGTGGTTTGATCGAATCTCGACATAGTGGTTCAACCGATGAAATCATCGAGGAGCATGTGGAGCCAACATGGATATCCGCATCTCGCTGTTGGTTATTGCCCGAGAGTCGTCTCGGTCATGTCTGCGTGTCTCCCGAACCCGTAGGGTCTACACACTTAAGGTTCGGTGACGCTAGGGTTAGTAGGAAGACTAGTATGTGAGTACGAATGTTGTTCGAGTCCCTGATGAGATCCCTGGACGTCACGAGGAGTTCCTAAGGGTCCGGAGGTAAAGAATAATATATAGGAAGTGGTGTTTTGGCCATCGGAAAGTTTCGGGTTTTCGGTAAAATCACGGACCACCGGAGGGGTCCCGGGTCCACCGGTGGGGCCACCCATCCCGGAGGGCCCCATGGGCCATAGGGGAAGGAACCAGCCCACGGGGCTGGTGCGCCCCCTAGGCCCACCCCCTGCGCCTAGGGTTAAAACCCTAGGGGGGGGCGCCCACCGGCTTGGGGGCACTCCACCCCTTGTCGCCGCCCCCCTTGTAGATTGGATCTACAAGGGCGCCACCACTGGGGCCTATATAAAGGGGGGAGGGGGCTGCGTACACAACACCCAAGGCGCAGCCCTCCTCCCCAACACATCTCCTCCTCCGTAGAGCTCGGCGAAGCCTGCTTGAGTATCGCTTCACCACCATCACCACGCCGTCGTCTTTGCCGGTGGTGCTGTCTTCCTCAACCTCTCCTTCCCCTTGCTGGATCAAGAAGGAGGAGACGCCGCCGTCCCGTCACGTGTGTTGAACGCGGAGGTGCTGTCCGCTCAAGACTTGGCATCGGTGATCTGAATCACGCTCGAGTACGACTCCATCATCACCAAGCAAGCTTCCGCACGCGATCTACAAGTGGTATGTAGATGCAAACTCTCTCCCGTTACTCGTTGCTTAGATGAACTCATAGATGGATCTTGGTGAAACCGTAGGAAAAATTTTAATTTTCTGCAACGTTCCCCAACAGCATGACCAAGCTACATGAAGCTACTCATGGCAAGAGATGATGCAAACCAGAACAACACATCAAGGCAAGTTTAAATGAGGCCGGAAACAACATATAACAATTCCGGTAAGTCCTCATATGCAAATTTCGAAATTGGTCCAGAACTGAATAAACATTATGTTCAAGTTGTTACACAGCAAGTTAAAGAGCACCAAGATGATCTACACGAAATTCTAGTCAAGTTACATATAAAGTTCATTAGATTCGGAGCTACGGCCTAGAAGATATGAGCAAAACAAGTTAAGCATGGCATTGATGCAAAATGCACCCAAACATCAAGCAAACACCTCAAAACAAGGATGCAACATGGTAATATGAAACAACATGCAAAATCAAGCAAGTTTCATATAGAGCACACTCAAAACGGAGCAACGGTGCAACACACACACACACACTATACAAGTCATAGCAACAATCTATCCAAAACAACAACTAGGCATCTTGCAAGCATCAAAGAACAAGCTACAGCATCCCAACATAATAACAAAAGGTATGGGCATGAAGTACACGTAAAGCATAACAAAACATGAACACTGAGCTATTTCCAGAAATAACTAGAACATGCTCAAAAACACATGGAGATATTGCAAATAATAACAGTTTCATACTTTAGCAGAAATAACATCAGGTTGCAATGTTTAGAGCTATCAAACAACATGTTACAGGAAGATATCATGGCAAACAAAGGTATGGCATGAATCTACTAATAGCATATATCAAAAGACCCTTACTGACCATAAGCCAAAAAGGCATAGAAAATATGATGGCACCCATGTAAACATGGCAAGTTATATTACAGATTCATACATGGCAGGAATAACAATAAGTAGGCATGTTCGTGAGCTTGAACCACTCACTACAGAGCAATACATGGCATGGCAAGGCAACCAACAGTTTCAGCAGATTAACATCAACATGCACTCTTCCAACAGCATTTAGGGCATCAAGATGAGCTCAAATGAAAATAATGTAATGGAATGAAATGATGTACTCGTCGAGGCGAACATTTTGACATATTACACGCGCAAAACGGAGCTACGGATGCAGAGATGTGATGTAATGAATATGGCATGAAAATTACGGAAATCTGGGACAGTGATTTCGGGAACAACCTCCAGATTTGCACGGTTTTCGAGGCTCGCCGGAGGGGTCACCGGAGTCGTCGCCGGAGATGGAGGAAGACGTCGGGGAGGTCGGGGACGCCGGATCCGGGGCTCCCGCAGCCGGATCTGGCCGGAGGAGAGGGTCCGGCGGCCACGGAGGAGCGCCATGAAGCGCGGAGGACCTCGCCGGCGCGGGAGGATGGCGGCAGCGGCGGCGCGCCGAGCTCTCGCGCTGGGGAGCGCCGGCGTGAGGAGAGGGCGGCGGGCGCTGGTCGGGTCCTCCCGACCTGCTTTCAAGCCGGAGGAGGCGAAGCGAGCGGCGACCATCGCGAGGGCCGGGCGCGGCGCTGTGGCGCGATGGCGGCGAGGCCGCCGGGTGGCGGCGGAGGTCGGGAGCCGAGGCGCGGCGCCACGCCGGCACACCGGCGGCGGGCGGAGAGGCAGGCGGGCGGCAGGCGGCGGCGGCGGCGCGGGCGACGGGCGAGGGCGGCGGCGCGGTGCTTTCGGCGGCGGCGGCGGGCTGCGTGCCACGTGGCGGCTCCGGAGTGGAGGAGGGAGGCGACGGAGGCGACGTGGCGATCCGCTATTGGCCGGGGCGACGTGGCTGCGGGGCGGTGGACGTGTCCGTCCGCCGGGCGGACATGTCCGGCGGCGCGCGGGGGAAGAGGCTAGGGTTCATCTGCGCGAAAAATCCGGGAGAGACACCTATTTATAGGTAGAGGGAGCTAGGAGAGTCCAAATGAGGTGCGGTTTTCGGCCACGCGATCGTGATCGAACGACCGAGAGCATGGAGAGGAGTTAGATGGGTTTTGGGCCACTTTGGAAGGGGTGTTGGGCTGCAACTCAAAGAGGCTTCTGCGGTTACCCACTTAACCGTTGGAGTATCAAACGACTTCCAAATGGCACGAAACTTGACAGGCGGTCTACCGGTGCTATACCAAGGCCGCTTGGCAAACCTCGGGCCATTCCGAGAAATTTTAACACCCGCACACGAAAAGAGGGAAGAGGGGGACGCCGGATGACATAGGAGCGCCGGATTGCAAAACGGACAACGGGGAAAAGGCTCGGATGCATGAGATGAACATGTATGCAAATGCGATGCACATGATGACATGATATTAAATGCATATGATGACATGGCAAACTGCAACACGGAAGCAAATGACATGGCAACGACGGCGAATAACTGGCGGACACCTGGCGCATCGGATCCGGGGCATTACAGGGGGCGCGCCCTCCACCCTCGTGACCGCCTCGTGGCTTTCTTGACGGAGGGTCCAAGTCTCCTGGGTCTTATCTGATGAGAAAATCACGTTCCCGAATGTTTCATTCCATTTGGACTCCGTTTGATATTCTGTTTCTTCGAAATACTGAAAAAGGCAAAACACAGCAATTCTGGGCTGGGCCTCCGGTTAATTGGTTAGTCCCTAAAAATAATATAAAAGTGGAAAATAAAGCCCATTATAGTCCAAAACTGTAGATAAAGTAGCATGGAGCAATCAAAAATTATAGATACGTTGGAGACGTATCAGGCATCCCCAAGCTTAATTCCTGCTCGTCCTCGAGTAGGTAAATGATAAAAAGAGAATTTTTGATGCGTAGTGATACTTTGGCATAATTTCAATGTAAATCTTCTGAATTGTGATATGAATATTCAGATCCGAAAGATTCAAGACAAAAGTTCATATTGACACAAAAATAATAATACTTCAAGCATACTAATCAAAGCAATCATGTCTTCTCAAAATAACATGGCAAAAGAAAGTTCATCCCTACAAAATCATATAGTTAGGCTATGCTTCATTTTCGTCACACAAAGATTCCCAACTTCTATACCCCCGATGACAAGCCAAGCAATTGTTTCATACTTAAATAATCTCAAACTTTTTCAACCTTCACGCAATACATGAGCGTGAGCCATGGATATAGCACTATGGGTGGAATAGAATATGATGATAGGGATTGTGTGGAGAAGACAAAAAAGGAGAAAGTCTCACATCAACGAGGCTAATCAATGAGCTATGGAGATGCCCATCAATTGATGTTAATGCAAGGAGTAGGGATTGCCATGCAACGGATGCACTAGAGCTATGAATGCTCAACAAAAGAAAACTAGTGGGTGTGCATCCAACTCGCTTGCTCACGAAGACCTAGGGCATTTGAGGAAGCCCATCGTAGGAATATACAAGCCAAGTTCTATAATGAAAAATTCCCACTAGTATAAAAAGACAACTTATGAGACTCACTACATGAGGAACAAGGTGCTACTTTGAAGCACAATATATGAGACTCACTACATGAAGAACAAGGTGCTACTTTGAAGCACAAGTGTGGAAAAAGAGATAGTAGCATTGCCCCTTTTTTTGGGCCTTTCTTTTTTTTGGCCTTTCTCTTTTTTTTATTTGGGAATGCTCTAATAATGATGATCATCGCACTTCTATTGATTACAACATAAGGATTACAACTCGAAACTTAGAACAAGATATGACTCTATATGAATGCCTCCGGCGGTGTACCGGGATGCTGCAATGAATCAAGAGTGACATGTATGGAAAATAATGCATGGTGGCTTTGCCACAAATACGATGTCAACTACAAGATCATGCAATGGCAATATGACAAAAGTAATGCATGTCACGATGATGATGGTGGAAGTTGCATGGCAATATATCTCGGAATGGCTATGGAAATGCCATGATAGGTAGGTATGGTGACTGTTTTGAGGAAGATAATAGGAGGTTTACGTGTGATAGAGCGTATCGTATCATGGGGTTTGGATGCACCGGAAAAGTTCTCTCAAGGTGAGAAAAGGCAATGCACGGTACCGAAGAGGCTAGCAAAGGCGGAAAGGTAAAAGTGCGTATAATACATGGACTCAACATTAGTCAAAAGAACTCATATACTTATTGCAAAAATTTAGAAGTCATCAAAAATCAAGTACTACGCACATGCTCCTAGGGGGATAGATTGGTAGGAAAAGACCATCGCTCGTCCCCGACCGCCACCCATAAGGATGCACAAGCCAGGTACACTTCATGTTTCAAATTTGTTACATAACTTTAACCATACATGCATGCTACAGGACTTGCAAACTTCAACACAAGTATTTCTCAAATTCATAATCACCCAACTAGCACGACTTTGATATTATTACCTCCACATCTCAAAACAATTATCAAGCATCAAACTTATCTTAGTATTCAACGCACTCAAAAGAAAGTTTCACATATCTTGAATACCAAGTATATTAACATTTAAGCAAATTACCATGCTATTAACGACTCTCAAAATAATCTAAGTGAAGCATGATAGATCAAGTTTCTTTAAAACAAATCCACCACCGTGCTCAAAAAGATCTAAGTGAAGCACTGGAGCAAAAATTATCACGCTCAAAAAGATATAAGTGAAGAACTATGAGCAAAACTATCAAGCTCAAAAGATATAAGTGAAGCACATAGAGTATTCTAACAAATTTCAATTCATGTATGGCTCTCTCAAAAGGTGTGTACAGCAAGGATGATTGTGGTAAACTAACAAATAAAGAGACAAATAATACAAGACGCTCCAAGCAAAACACATATCATGTTGGTGAATAAAAATATAGCTCCAAGTAAATTACCGATGGAAGTGGATTTAAAGAGGGATGCCTTCCGGGCATCCCCAAGCTTTGAATTTTGGTGTCCTTGGATTATCTTGGGGTTCCATGGGCATCCCCAAGCTTAGGCTCTTGCCACTCCTTGTTCCATAATCCATCAAAAGAATTCACCCAAAACTTGAAAACTTCACAACACAAAACTCAACAGAAATCTCGTGAGCTCCGTTAGAGAAAGAAAACAAAAGACTACTTCAAGGTACTGTAATTAACTCATTTTTTATTTATATTCGTGTTAAACCTACTGTATTCCAACTTCTCTATGGTTTATAAACTATTTTACTAGCCATAGATTCATCAAAATAAGCAAACAACACACGAAAAACAGAATCTGTCAAAAACAGAACAGTCTGTAGTAATCTGTAACTAACGCAAACTTCTGGAACTCTAAAACTTCTACCAAAATAGGAAGTCCTGTAAAATTTTTTTATTGATCAGAAGCAAAAAGAATCAACGCAAAAGCACTCTCCAGTAAAAAATGGCAGCTAATTTCGTGAGAGCTAAAGTTTCTGTTTTTCAGCAGAATCAGATCAACTATCATCGTAGGTTATCCTATAGGTCCTACTTGGCACAAACACTAATTAAAAAAAACCACATCCTAACAGAAGGTAGATGGATTATTTATTCCTAAACAGAAGCAAAAACAAAAAACAAAATAAAATTGGGTTGCCTCCCAACAAGCGCTATCGTTTAACGCCCCTAGCTAGGCAGAAAAGCAAGGATATATCTAGGTATTGCCATCTTTGACACGCAATTCTTCAATGAGGCATCTACCTCCCTTAGAATTTTTTTCTTTCTAGAAATTATCAAACATTTAGGCATAAGATCGAAAAATTCATTCGTAGCAAATGGTTCCTTAATGATAGTAAAAAGATCGGGATGAATACTTATAGATTTAATAAGATCCGCATTTTCCTTACTAGATGATTCACCCTTATTTTTAGGAACATACATAAGCTTGGCAATTTAGGAAAAAGCGGTTCCCAAATTGGTAATGATACCCTCAAGTTTATCTATACGAGTAGAGTCTAGATTTATTTTTTCATTAACCATGGATTCCTTCTCCTTAATATTTTTCAAAGTCATTCCTACCTTAGATCCATATTGAGTAATTTGATTATGAATCTTTTTATCTAGATTTTCAATGGATTCAATGGTAGCAACTTTGTTTTCAATAATTTCAAGCCTTTGCATAACATGCTCCAAAGTTAACATAGTTCCATTAACCAAAAGAGGAGGTGAGCCAAATAAATCTATTAAAGCATTATAGGAATCAAAAGTATGGCTACCCAAGAAATTCCTCCGTAAATGGTATCAAGGATATATCTATACCAAGGATTAGCACCTACATAAAAATTGCGAAGAAGAACTGAAGTAGATTGCTTCCTGGTAGATCTATTTTGAGCATTGCAAATTCTATACCAAGCATCTTTTAGATTTTCTCCCTCCGTTTGTTTAAAATTTAGCACTTCATTCTCGGGAGATAACGGAGAAGATATAAGACTAGTCATGATAACAAGCAACCAAAAGGACGAGGAAAAGGCAACGGAAAAGAGAGGAGGAGATTGGGAAAGAGAGGGCAAATAAAACGGCAAGGGTGAAGTGGGGGAGAGGAAAACGAGAGGCAAATGGCAAATAATGTAATGCAAGAGATAGGGATTGTGATGGGTACTTGGTATGTTGACTTTTGCGTAAGCCTCCCCGGCAACGGCGCTAGAAATCCTTCTTGCTACGTCTCGAGCTTGCATTGGTTTTCCCCGAAGAGGAGAGGATGATGCAGCACAATAGCGTAAGTATTTCCCTCAGTTTTTGAGAACCAAGGTATCAATCCAGTAGGAGGTCACGCGCAAGTCCCTCATACCTGCACAACACGATAGCAACTCGCAACCAACGCTTAGGGGTTGTCAATCCCTTCATGGTTACTTTTGAGAGTGAGATCCGATAGAGATAATATTTTTGGTATTTTTGATAGATAGATGCAAAGTAATAAGTAAAGGCAAAGTAAAAACAAAGCAAGTAAATAAAGTGATATAGATTGATATGATGAGAATAGACCCGGGGGCCATAGGTTTCACTAGTGGCTTCTCTCAAGAGCATATGTATTCTACGGTGGGTGAACAAATTACTGTTGATCAATTGACAGAATTGAGCATAGTTATGAGTATATCTAGGCAATGATCATGTATATAGGCATCACGTCCGTGACAAGTAGATCGAAACGATTCTGCATCTACTACTATTACTCCACTTATCGACCGCTATCCAGCATGCATCTAAAGTATTAAGTTTAAAAACAGAGTAACGCTTTAAGCAAGATGACATGATGTAGAGGGATAAATTCATGCAATATGATAAAAACCCCATCTTGTTATCCTCGATGGCAACAATACAATACATGCCTTGCAACTTTTCTGTCACTGAGTAAGGACACCGCAAGATTGAACCCAAAGCCATGCACTTCTCCCATTGCAAGAACTACCAATCTAGTTGGCCAAACCAAACGGATAATTCAAAGAGACTTGCAAAGATAACTCAATCATACATAAAAGAATTCAGAGAAGAATCAAATATTTTCCATAGATAATACTGGATCATAAACCCACAATTCATCGGTCTCAACAAACACACCGCAAAAAGAAGATTACATCGAATAGATCTCCACAAGAGAGGGGAGAACATTGTATTGAGATCCAAAAGAGAGAAGAAGCCATCTAGCTACTAGCTATGGACCAAGGTCTGAAGTAAACTACTCACACTTCATCGGAGGGGCTATGGTGATGATGTAGAAGCCCTCCGTGGTGGATGCCCCTCGTGAGCTCGAACAGCCCCAAGATGGGATCTCGTGGATACGTAAGGTTGCGGCGGTGGAATTAGGTTTTTGGCTCTCCTTCTGATCATACGGGGATACGTAGGTATATATAGGAGGAAGGAGTATGTCGGTGGAGCTCCGAGGGGCCCACGAGGTAGGGGGGGCGTGCCCAGGGGGGAGGGCGCGCCCTCCACCCTCGTGACCGCCTCGTGGCTTTCTTGACGGAGGGTCCAAGTCTCCTGGGTCTTATCTGATGAGAAAATCACGTTCCCAAAGGTTTCATTCCGTTTAGACTTCGTTTGATATTCTGTTTCTTCGAAATACTGAAAAAGGCAAAAAACAGCAATTCTGGGCTGGACCTCCGGTTAATAGGTTAGTCCCAAAAAATAATATAAAAGTGGAAAATAAAGCCCATTATAGTCCAAAACAGTAGATAAAGTAGCATGGAGCAATCAAAAATTATAGATACGTTGGAGACGTATCACTCCCACTCACTTTCTTGTAAATACAGGCTTCACCGTAAGTCTGTATAAAACCATATGCTTTGATCACCTCATCAAAGCTTATATTCCAACTCTGAGATGCTTGCACCAGTCCATAGATGGATCATTGGAGCTTGCACACTTTGTCAGCACCTTTAGGATCGACAAAACCTTCTGGTTGCATCATATACAACTCTTCTTTAAGAAATCCATTAAGGAATGCAGTTTTGACCTCCATTTGCCAGATTTCATAATCATAAAATGCGACAATTGCTAACATGATTTGGACAGACTTAAGCATCGCTATGGGTGAGAAAGTCTCATCGTAGTCAACTCCTTGAACTTGTCGAAAACCTTTCCCGACATGTCGAACTTTGTAGACAGTAACATTACCATCAACGTTAGTCTTATTCTTGAAGATCCATTTATTCTCTATGCCTTCTGATTATCGGGCAAGTCCACCAATGTCCACACTTTGTTCTCATACATGGATCCTATCTCAAATTTTCATGGCCTCAAGCCATTTATCGGAATCTGGGCTCATCATAGCTTCTTTATAGTTCGTAGGTTCGCCATGATCTAATAACATAACTTCCAGGACAGGATTACCGTACCACTCTGGTGCGGATCATGCTCTGGTCGACCTACGATATTCAGTAGTAACTTCATCCTAAGTTTCATGATCATTATATTTTGCTTCCACTCTAGTTGGTGTAGGCATCACGGGAACAGTTTTATGTGATGTGTTACTTTCTAATTCGAGAGAAGGTACAGTTACCTCATCGAGTTCTACTTTGTCACACTCACTTCTTTTGAGAGAAATTCCTTCTCTAGAAAGGACCCATTCTTAGCAACAAAGATCTTGCCTTCAGATCTATGGTAGGTGTACACAATAATTTCTTTAAGGTATCCTATGAAGACACACTTCTCCGATTTAGGTTCGAGCTTATCAGGTCGAAGCCTTTTGACATAAGCGTCGCATACCCAAACTTTAAGAAATGACAGCTTAGGTTTCTTGCCAAACCACAGTTCATACGGTGTCGTCTCAACGGATTTAGACGGTGCCCTATTTAACATGAATGTGGCTGTCTCTAATGCATAACCCCAAAACGATAGTGGTAAATCGGTAAGAGACATCATAGAACGCACCATATCTAATAAAGCACGGTTACGACATTCGGACACACCATTACGCAGTGGTGTTCCAGGTGGCGTGAGTTGTGAAAAAAATTCCACATTGTTTTAAATGAAGGCCAAACTCGTAACTCAAATATTCACCTCCGCGATCAGATCGTAGAAACTTTATTTTCTTGTTACGATGATTCTCCACTTCACTTTGAAATTCTTTGAACTTTTCAAATGTTTCAGACTTGTGTTTGATCAAGTAGATATACCCATACCAACTCAAATCATCTGTGAAGGTCAGAAAATAACAATATCCGCTGTGTGCTTCAACACTCATCGGACCGCATACATCGGTATATATTATTTCCAATGAGTCATTAGCTCGCCATTGTTCTGGAGAACAGAGTTTTAGTCATCTTTCCCATGAGGCATGGTTTGCAAGTATCAAATGATTCATAATCACGTGACTCCAAAAGCCCATCCGCATTGAGTTTCTTCATGCGCTTTACACCAATATGACCTAAACGGCAGTGCCACAAGTATGTGCTACGTCTTGGGCTTGCGTTGGTTTTCCTTGAAGAGGAAAGCGTGATGCAGCAATAGTAGCGTAAGTATTTCTCTCAGTTTTTGAGAACCAAGGTATCAATCCAGTAGGAGGCTCCTCAAAAGTCCCACGCACCTACAAACAAACAAGAACTCACAACCAACACAATAAAGGGGTTGTCAATCCCTTCAAAGCCACTTGCGAAAGTGAGATCTGATAGAGATAATATGATAAGATAAATATATTTTTGGTATTTTATGATATAGATTGGAAAAGTAAAAGATGCAAATAAAAGTAGATTGAAAGCTTATATGATAAAAGATAGACCCGGGGGCCATATGTTTCACTAGTGGATTCTCTCAAGATAGCATAAGTATTACGGTGGGTGAACAAATTACTGTCGAGTAATTGATAGAAAAGCGAATAATTATGAGATTATCTAGGCATGATCATGTATATAGGCATCACGTCCATGACAAGTAGACCGACTCCTGCCTACATCTACTACTATTACTCCACACATCGACCGCTATCCAGCATGCATCTAGAGTATTAAGTCATAAAGAACAGGGTAACGCATTAAGAAAGATGGCATGATGTAGAGGGATAAACTCATGCAATATGATATAAACCCCATCTTTTTATCTTCGATGGCAACAATACAATAGGTGCCTTGCTGCCCCTGCTGTCACTGGGAAAGGACACCGCAAGATTGAACCTAAAGCTAAGCACTTCTCCCATTGCAAGAAAGATCAATCTAGTAGGCCAAACCAAACTGATAATTTGAAGAGACTTGCAAAGATAACTTAATCACACATAAAAGAATTCAGAGGAGATTCAAATATTTCTCATAGATAAACTTGATCATAAACTCACAATTCATCGGATCTCGACAAACACACCGGAAAAAGAGTTACATCGAATAGATCTCCAAGAAGATTGAGGAGAACTTTGTATTGAGATTCAAAGAGATAGAAGAAGCCATCTAGCTAATAACTATGGACCCGAAGGTCTGTGGTAAACTACTCACAACTCATCGTAAGGGCCTTGGAGATGATGTAGAGGCCCTCCATGGTCGATTCCCCGTCTGGCAGAGCGCCGGCGAAGGCTCCAAGATGGGATCTCGCGGATACAGAAGGTTACGGCGGTGGAAATAGTTTTTCGTGGTCCCTTCTGATGTTTTAGGGGTACATGGGTACATATAGGAGGAAGAAGTAGGTCGGTCGATGCTCGAGGGGCCCATGAGGGTGGGGGGCGCACCCAGCCCTAGGGGGCGCGCCGGGCACCCTCGTGGCCGCCTCGCTTGTTTCTTGACTTCCACTCCAAGTCCTCTGGATCACGTTTGTTCCAAAAAGATTGCTCCCGAAGGTTTCGTTCCGTTTGGACTCTGTTTGATATTCCTTTTCTTCGAAACACTGAAATAGGCAAAAAAAATAGCAATTCGGGCTGGGCCTCCGATTAGTAGGTTAGTCCCAAAAATGATATAAAAGTGTAAAGTAAAGCCCATAAACATCCAAAACAAGTAATAGAATAGCATGGAACAATCAAAAATTATAGATACGTTGGAGACGTATCAAGCATCCCCAAGCTCAATTCCTGCTCGTCCTCGAGTAGGTAAATGATAAAAACAGAATTTTGATGTGGAATGCTACCTAGCATAATTCTCAATGTAATTTTATTTATTGTGGCATGATTGTTCAGATCCAAATGATTCAAGATAAAATCTTATAAAACATAAAATTAGTAATACTCGAAGCATACTAACAAATAATCATGTCTTATCAAAATAGCATAGCCAAAGAAAGCTTATCCCTACAAAATCATATAGTTATGCCATGATTCATCTTCATTACACAAAATACTCCCATCATGCACAACCCCGGTTTCAACCAAGGAATTGGTTCATACTTTTTAACGCGCTTCAGCTTTTTCAACTCTTACACAATACATGAGCGCAAGCCATGGACATAGCACTATCTGTGGTATATGGTGGTGGTTGTGAAGACAAAAAGGGAGAAGATAGTCTCACATCAACTAGGCGTATAAACGGGCTATGGAGATGCCCATCAATAGATATCAATGTGAGTGAGCAGGGATTGCCATGCAACGGATGCACTAGAGCTATAAATGTATGAAAGCTCAACAAAAGAAACTAAGTGGGTGTGCATCCAACTCGCTTGCTCACGAAGACCTAGGGCATTTTGAGGAAGCCCATCACTGGAATATACAAGCCAAGTTCTATAATGAAAAATTCCCACTAGTATATGAAAGTGACAACACAGGAGACTCTCTATCATGAAGATCATGGTGCTACTTTGAAGCACAAGTGTGGAAAAGAGATAGTAGCATTGTCCCTTCTCTCTTTTTCTCTCATTTTTTGTTTGGTGGGCTCTTTGGCCTCTTTTTTAAAGTCTGAAGTCTCATCCCGACTTGTGGGGTAATCATAGTCTTCATCATCCTTTCCTCACTTGGGGCGATGCTCTAATAATGAAGATCATCACACTTTTATTAATTTACAACTCAAGAATCACAACTCAACACTTAGAACAAAATATGACTCTATATGAATGCCTCCGGCGGTGTACCGGGATATGAAGTGAATCAAGAGTGATATGTATGAAAAATTATGAAGGTGGCCTTGCCACAAATACGATGTCAACTACATGATCATGAAAAGAGCAATATGACAATGATGGAACGTGTCATAATAAACGGAATGGTGGAAAGTTGCATGGCAATATATCTCGGAGTGGCTATGGAAATGCCATAATAGGTAGGTATGGTGGCTGTTTTGGGGAAGGTAAATAATGGGTGCATGATACCGGCGAAAATTACGCGGTATAATAGAGGCTAGCAAAGTGGAAGGGTGAGTGTGCGTATATCCATGGACTCACATTAGTCATAAAGAACTCATATACTTATTGCAAAAGTCTACTTGCCCTCGAAGCAAAGTACTACTACGCATGCTCCTAGGGGAAGGGTTGGTAGGAGTTAACCATCGTGCGATCCCGACCTCCACTCATAAGGAAGACAATTAAAAGAGCACCCCATGCAACAAATTTGTCACACAACTTTTACCATACGTGCATGCTACGAGACTTGCCAACTTCAACACAAGTATTTCTCAATTTCATAATTACCCAACTAGCATGACTCTAACATTACCACCTTTATATCTCAAAACAATTATCAAGCATCAAATTGATCCTAGTGTTTAATGCACTTTCTATGATAGTTTTTATTATACCCAACTTGGATGCTCATCATTCTAGGACTGAATTTATAACCATAGCAAATACCATGCTGTTCTAAAAGACTCTCAAAATAATATAAGTGAAGCATGAGAGATCAACAATTTCTTTAAAATTAAGCCACCGCCGTGCTCTAAAAGATATAAGTGAAGTGCTAGAGCAAAAATTATCTAGCTCAAAAGATATAAGTGAAGCACATAGAGTGTTCTAATAAATTCTAATCAAGTGGGCTTCTCCCAAAAGGTGTGTACAGCAAGGATGATTGTGGTAAAATAAAAATCAAAGATCAATATCATACAAGACGCTCCAAGCAAAACACATATCATGTGGCAAATAAAAATATAGCTCCAAGTAAAGTTACCGATAGATTTAAGATTTAAAGAGGGATGCCTTCCGGGGCATCCCCAAGCTTAGGCTTTTGGTTATCCTTGAATGTCTTGGGGTGCCATGGGCAATACCCAAGCTTAGGCTCTTGCCACTCCTTATTCCATAGTCCATCAAATCTTTACCCAAAACTTGAGAACTTCACAACACAAAACTCAACAGGAAATCTCATAAGCTCCGTTAGTGCAAGAAAGAAAAACCACCACATAAGGTACTGTAATGAACTCATTATTTATTTATATTGGTGTTAAACCTACTGCATTCCAACTTATCTATGGTTCATACAATACATACTAGCCATAGATGCATCAAAATAAGCAAACAACACACCAAAAACAGAATCTGTCAAAAACAGAACAGTCTGTAGCAATCTGTAACTCTCTAATACTTCTAGAACTCTAAAACTCGTACCAAAATAGTAAGTCCTGGGAAATTTGCTATTGATCTACAGAAAAAAGAATCAATGCAAAAGCACGTTTCTGTGAATTACTAAAATTATTTTCGTGCGCGCAAAGTTTCTGTTTTTCAGCAGAATCAAATTAACTATTACCATAGGTTATCCTATAGGTTCTACTTGGCACAAACACTAATTAAACATAAAAACACATCTGAACAGAAAGTATATGAAAAATTTATTACTAAACATAAGAAAAACCAAAAAAAAAATTGGGTTGCCTCCCAACTAGCGCTATCGTTTAACGCCCCTAGCTAGGCATAAAAGCGAGGATAGATCTAAGTAGTGCCATCTTTGGCACTCAATTCATAAGTAGCTCGCATGATAGATTTGTTGGAAATATGCCCTAGAGGCAATAATAAAAAGGTTATTATTATATTTCCTTGTTCATGATAATTGTCTTTTGTTCATGCTATAATTGTGTTATCCGGAAATCGTAATACATGTGTGAATGTATAGACCACAACACGTCCCTAGTGAGCCTCTAGTTGACTAGCTCGTTGATCAACAGATAGTCATGGTTTCCTGGCTATGGACATTGGATGTCATTGATAACGGGATCACATCATTAGGAGAATGATGTGATGGACAAGACCCAATCCTAAGCATAGCACAAAGATCGTAGTTCGCTTCGCTAGAGCTTTTCCAAATGTCAAGTATCATTTCCTTAGACCATGAGATTGTGCAACTCCGGATCTCGTAGGAGTGCTTTGGGTGTGCCAAACGTCACAACATAACCGGGTGACTATAAATGTGCAAGACGGGTCCGAAAGTGTCATTGGGTTGGCACGAATCGAGATCGGATTTGTCACTCCGTATGACGGAGAGGTATCTCTGGGCCCACTCGTTAATGCATCATCATAATGAGCTCAATGTGACCAAGTGTCTGGTCACGGGATCATGCATTACGGTACGAGTAAAGTGACTTGCCGGTAACGAGATTAAATGAGGTATTGGGATACCGACGACCGAATCTCGGGCAAGTAACGTACCGATTGACAAAGGGAATTGCATATGGGATTGATTGAATCCTCGACATCATGGTTCATCCGATGAGATAATTGAGGAGAATGTGGGAGCCAACATGGGTATCCAGATCCCGCTGTGGGTTATTGACCGGAGTGGCGTCTTGGTCATGACTGCATGTCTCCCGAACCCGTAGGGTCTACACACTTAAGGTTCAGTGACGTAGGGTTGAAGAGATATTAGTATGCAGTAACCCGAAAGTTTTTCGGAGTCCCGGATGAGATCCCGGACGTCACGAGGAGTTTCGGAATGGTCCAGAGGTAAAGATTCATATATAGGAAGTCAAGTTTCGGCCATCGGGAGAGTTTCGGGGGTCACCGGTATTGTACCGGGACCACCGGAAGGGTCCCGGGGGTCCACCGGGTGGGGCCACCTATCCCGGAGGGCCCCATGGGCTGAAGTGGGGAAGGGAACCAGCCCCTGGTGGGCTGGTGCGCTCCCCTAGGGCCTCCCCCTGCGCCTAGGGCAGGAAACCCTAGGGGTGGGGGGCTCCCCCCTTGGCTTGGGGGGCAAGCCATCCCTTGGCCGCCGCCCCCCCTTGGAGATCCCATCTCCTAGGGCCAGTGCCCCACAGGGGGCCTATATAAAGATGGGGGAGGGAGGGCATCCGCACCCAAGTCTCTGGCGCCTCCCTCTCCCCATGCACCACCTCTCCCTCTCGCAGAAGCTTGGCGAAGCCCTGCCGTGATCACTGATGCATCCACCACCACGCCGTCGTGCTGCTGGATCTTCATCAACCTCTCCTTCCCCCTTGCTGGATCAAGAAGGAGGAGACGTCTTCCCAACCGTACGTGTGTTGAACACGGAGGTGCCGTCCATTTGGCGCTAGGGTCTCCGATGATTTGGATCACGACGAGTACGACTCCCTCAACCCCGTTCTCTTGAACGCTTCCGCACGCGATCTACAAGGGTATGTAGATGCACTCCTCTCTCTCGTTGCTACATAACTCCATAGATTGATCTTGGTGAAGGGTAGACATTTTTTATTTTCTGCAACGTTCCCCAACAGTGGCATCATGAGCTAGGTCTATGCGTAGTTACTATGCACGAGTAGAACACAAACTTGTTGTGGGCGTAGATGTTGTCAATTTTTTTGCCACTACTAGTCTTATCTTGCTTCGGCGGCATCGTGGGATGAAGCGGCCCGGACCGACCTTACACGTATGCTTACATGAGACAGGTTCCACCGACTGACATGCACTAGTTGCATAAGGTGGCTAGCGAGTGTCTGTCTCTCCACTTTAGTTGGAGCGGATTCAATGAAAAGGGTCCTTATGAAGGGTAAATAGAAATTGGCATATCACGTTGTGGTTGTACGTAGGTAAGAAACGTTCTTGCTAGAAACCTATAGAAGCCACGTAAAAACTTGCAACAACAATTAGAGGACGTCTAACTTGTTTTTGCAGCATATGCCTTGTGATGTGATATGGCCAAAAGGATGTGATGAATGATATATGTGATGTATGAGATTGATCATGTTCTTGTAATAGGAATCACAACTTGCATGTTTATGAGTATGACAACCGGCAGGAGCCATAGGAGTTGTCTTATTTTTGTATGACCTACGTGTCATTGAATAACGCCATGTAAATTAGTTTACTTTATTGCTAAACGTGTTAGCCATAGAAGTAGAAGTAACCGTTGGCGTGACAACTTCATGAAGACACGATGATGGAGATCATGGTGTCATGCCGGTGACGAAGATGATCATGGCGCCCCGAAGATGGAGATCAAAGGAGCAATATGATATTGGCCATATCATGTCACTATTTGATTGCATGTGATGTGTATCATGTTTTACATCTTATTTGCTTAGAACGACGGTAGCTTAAATAAAATGATCCCTCGAAATAATTTCAAGAAAAGTGTTCCCCCCTAACTATGCATCGTTGCGAAGGTTCGTTGTTTCGAAGCACCACGTGATGATTGGGTGTGATAGATCCTAACATTCGAATACAACGGGTGTAAGCCAGATTTACACACGCAATACACTTAGGTTGACTTGACGAGCCTAGCATGTACAGACATGGCCTCGGAACATGGAAGACTGAAAGGTCGAGCATGAGTCGTATAGAAGATACGATCAACATGAAGATGTTCACCGATGATGACTAGTCCGTCTCACGTGATGATCAGACACGGCCTAGTTTACTCGGATCATGTTTTCACTTAGATGACTAGAGGGACGTCTATCTGAGTGAGAGTTCATTGAATAATTTGATTAGATGAACTTAATTATCATGAACTTAGTCTAAAAACCTTTGCAAAATGTCTTGTAGATCAAATGGCCAACGCTCATGTCCACCTCAACTTCAACACATTCCTAGAGAAAACCAAGCTGAAAGATGATGGCAACAACTATACGGACTGGGTCCGGAACCTGAGGATCATCCTCATAGCAGCCAAGAAAGATTATGTCCTAGAAGCACCGCTAGGTGAAGCACCCATCCCAGAGAACCAAGACGTCATGAACGCTTGGCAGTCTCGTGCTGATGATTACTCCCTCGTTCAGTGCGGCATGCTTTACAGCTTAGAACCGGGGATCCAAAAGCGTTTTGAGCAACATGGAGCATATGAGATGTTCGAAGAGATGAAAATGGTTTTCCAAGCTCATGCCCGGGTCGAGAGATATGTAGTCTCCGACAAGTTCTTCAGTTGTAAGATGGAGGAAAATAGTTCACAAGGTGAGCACATACTCAAAATGTCAGGTTGCACAACCGCTTGACTCACCGGGAGTTAATCTCCCGGATGACGCGATTATTGACAGAATCCTTCGCCGCTCCCACCGAGCTACAAGAGCTTTGTGATGAACTTCAATATGCAGGGATGGAAAAGACCATTCCCGAGGTATATTCAATGCTGAAATCAGCAGAGGTAGAGATCAAAAGGAACATCAAGTGTTGATGGTGAATAAAACCACTAAGTTCAAGAAAGGCAAGGGTAAGAAGAACTTCAAGAAGGACGGCAAGGAGTTGCCGCGCCCGCAAGCCGCTTGCGGGAAGAAGTCAAACAATGGACCCAAGCCCGAGACCGAGTGCTTTTATTGCAAGGAAGTGGTCATTGGAAGCGGACTACCCCAAGTACTTAGCGGACAAGAAGGCGCAAAAAACCAAAGGTATATGTGATATACATGTAATTGATGTGTACCTTACCGATGCTCGTAGTAGCTCCCGGTATTTGATACCGGTGCGGTTGCTCATATTTGTAACTCAAAGCAGGAGCTGCGGAATAAGCGGAGACTGGCGAAGGACGAGGTGATGATGCGCGTCGGGAATGGTTCCAAGGTCGATGTGATCGCCGTCGGCACGCTACCTCTACATTTACCTACGGGATTAGTTTTAAACCTCAATAATTGTTATTTAGTGCCAGCTTTGAGCATGAACATTGTATCAGGATCTCGTTTAATTCGAGATGGCTACTCATTTAAATCCGAGAATAATGGTTGTTCTATTTATATGAGAGATATGTTTTATGGTCATGCCCCGCTGGTGAATGGTTTATTCTTAATGAATCTAATGTTACACATATTCATAGTGTGAATACCAAAAGATGGTAAAGTTGATAACGATAGTCCCACATACTTGTGGCACTGCCGCCTTGGTCACATTGGTGTCAAGCGCATGAAGAAGCTCCATGCTGATGGACTTTTAGAGTCTCTCGATTATGAATCATTTGACACATAGCGAACCATGCCTCATGGGCAAAATGACCAAGACTCCGTTCTCTGGAACAATGGAGCGAGCAACCAACTTATTGGAAATCATACATACTGATGTGTGCGGTCCAATGAGCGTCGAGGCTCGCGGAGGCTATCGTTATGTTCTCACCCTCACTGATGACTTGAGTAGATATGGGTATGTCTACTTGATGAAACACAAGTCTGAGACCTTTGAAAAGTTCAAGGAATTTCAGAATGAGGTAGAGAATCAACGTGACCGAAAGATAAAGTTCTTACGATCGATCATGGGGAGAATATTTAAGTCACGAATTTCAGACGACTTAAGGAAATGTGGAATCGTGTCACAACTCACGCTGCTCGAACACCTCAAATAAATGGTGTGTCCGAACGCCGTGTCGCACTCTATTGGATATGGTGCGATCTATGGTGTCACTTACCGATTTACCGCTATCATTTTGGGGATACGCTCTAGAGACAGCTACATTCACTTTAAATAGGGCACCATCTAAATCCGTTGAGATGACACCGTATGAATTATGGTTTGGGAAGAAACCTAAGCTATCGTTTCTAAAAGTTTGGGGATGCGATGCTTATGTCAAGAAACTTCAACCTGAAAAGCTCGAACCCTAGTCGGAAAAATGCGTATTCATAGGATACCCTAAGGAAACCATTGGGTATACCTTCTACTTAAGATCTGAGGGCAAGATCTTTGTTGCCAAGAACGGGTCCTTTCTGGAGAAAGAGTTTCTCTTGAAAGAAGTAAGTGGGAGGAAAGTGGAACTTGATGAAGTACTACCTCTTGAACCAGTAAGTAGCGCAACTCAGGAAGATGTTCCTGTGGTGCCTGCACCAAAAAGAGAGGAAACTAATGATGATGATCAAGGTACTTCGGATCAAGTTACTACTAAACTTCATAGGTCCACGAGGACACGTTCCACACCAGAGTGGTATGGCAACCCTATCCTGGAAATCATGTTGTTAGACAACGATGAACCTTCGAACTATGAAGAAGCAATGGCGGGCCCAGATTCCAACAAATGGCTTGAAGCCATGCAATCCGAGATAGGATCCATGTATGAAAACAAAGTATGGACTTTGACAGACTTGCCCGATGATCGGCGAGCGATAGAAAACAAATGGATCTTTAAGAAGAAGACGGACGTGGATGGTAATGTTACCATCTATAAAGCTCGACTTGTCGCTAAGGGTTATCGACAAGTTCAAGGGATTGACTACGATGAGACATTCTCTCCCGTAGCGAAGCTGAAGTCCGTCCGAATCATGTTAGCAATTGCCGCATACTATGATTATGAGATATGGCAAATGGACGTCAAAACGGCATTCCTTAACGGTCATCTTAAGGAAGAACTGTATATGATGCAGCCGGAAGGTTTTGTCGACCCTAAGAATGCTAACAAGGTATGCAAGCTCCAGCGCTCCATCTATGGGCTGGTGCAAGCATCTCGGAGTTGGAACATTCGCTTTAATGAAATGATCAAAGCGTTTGGGTTTATGCAGACTTATGGAAAAGCCTGCGTTTACAAAGTGAGTGGGAACTCTGTAGCATTTCTCATATTATATGTGGACGACATACTTTTGATGGGAAATGATATAGAACTTTTGGACAGCATTAAGGCCTACTTGAATAAGTGTTTTTCAATGAAGGACCTTGGAGAAGCTGCTTACATATTAGGCATCAAGATCTATAGAGATAGATCGAGATGCCTCATAGGTCTTTCACAGAGTACATACCTTGATAAGATATTGAAGAAGTTCAATATGGATCAGTCCAAGAAGGGGTTCTTGCCTGTGTTGCAAGGTGTGAAACTAAGCTCGGCTCAATGTCCGACCACGACAGAAGATAGAGAAAAGATGAGTGTCGTCCCCTATGCCTCAGCCATAGGGTCTATCATGTATGCCATGACCTGTACCAGACCTGATATAAACCTTGCCGTAAGTTTGGTAGGAAGGTACCAAAGTAATCCCGACATGGAACACTGGACAGCGGTCAAGAACATTCTAAAGTACCTGAAAAGGACTAAGGATATGTTTCTCGTATATGGAAGTGACGAAGAGCTCGTCATAAAGGGTTACGTCGACGCTAGCTTCAGCACAGACCGAGATGACTCGAAGTCACAAACCGGATACGTGTATATTTTGAATGGTGGGGCAGTAAGCTGGTGTAGTTGCAAGCAAAGCGCCGTGGCGGGATCTACATGTGAAGCGGAGTACATGGCAGCCTCGGAGGCAGCGCATGAAGCAATCTGGATGAAGGAGTTCATCACCGACCTAGGAGTCATACCCAATGCATCGGGGCCGATCACACTCTTCTGTGACAACACTGGAGCTATTGCACTTGCCAAGGAGCCTAGGTTTCACAAGAAGACCAGGCACATCAAGCGTCGCTTCAACCCCATTCGTGAAAATGTTCAAGATGGAGACATAGATATTTGTAAAGTACATACGGACCTGAATATAGCAGATCCGTTGACTAAACCTCTCCCTAGAGCAAAACATGATCAACACCAAAATGCTATGGGTGTTCGATTCATCACAATGTAACTAGATTATTGACTCTAGTGCAAGTGGGAGACTGTTGGAAATACGCCCTAGAGGCAATAATAAAAAGGTTATTATTATATTTCCTTATTCATGATAATTGTCTATTGTTCGTGCTATAATTGTGTTATCCGGAAATCGTAATACATGTGTGAATGTATAGACCACAACACGTCCCTAGTGAGCCTCTAGTTGACTAGCTCGTTATCAACAGATAGTCATGGTTTCCTGGCTATGGACATTGGATGTCATTGATAACGGGATCACATAATTAGGAGAATGATGTGATGGACAAGACCCAATCCTAAGCATAGCACAAAGATCGTGTAGTTCGTTTTGCTAGAGCTTTTCCAAATGTCAAGTATCATTTCCTTAGACCATGAGATTGTGTAACTCCCAGATATCGTAGGAGTGCTTTGGGTGTGCCAAACGTCACAACGTAACTGGGTGACTATAAAGGTGCACTACGGGTATCTCCGAAAGTGTCGTTTGGGTTGGCACGAATCGAGACTGGGATTTGTCACTTCGTATGACGGAGAGGTATCTCTGGGCCCACTCGATAATGCATCATCATAATGAGCTCAATGTGACCAAGTGTCTGGTCACAGGATCATGCATTACGGTACGAGTAAAGTGACTTGCCGGTAACGAGATTAAACGAGGTATTGGGATACCGACGACCGAATCTAGGGCAAGTAACGTACCGATTGACAAAGGGAATTGTATATGGGATTGATTGAATCCTCGACATCGTGGTTCATCCGATGAGATCATCGAGGAGCATGTGGGAGCCAACATGGGTATCCAGATCCCGCTGTGGGTTATTAACCGGAGAGGCTTCTCGGTCATGACTGCATGTCTCCCGAACCCGTAGGGTCTACACACTTAAGGTTCGGTGACGCTAGGGTTGAAGAGATATTAGTATGCAGTAACCCGAAAGTTGTTTGGAGTCCCGGATGAGATCCCGGACATCACGAGGAGTTCCGGAATGGTCCGGAGGTAAAGATTCATATATAGGAAGTCAAGTTTCGGCCATCGGGAGAGTTTCGGGGGTCAACGGTATTGTACCGGGACCACCGGAAGGGTCTGGGGGGTCCACCGGGTGGGGCCACCTATCCCGGAGGGCCCCATGGGCTGAAGTGGGGAAGGGAACCAGCCCCTGGTGGGCTGGTGCGCCCCCTAGGGCCTCCCCCTACGCCTAGGGCAGGAAACCCTAGGGGTGGGGGCGCCCCCCTTGGCTTGGGGGGCAAGCCATCCCCTTGGCCGCCGCCCCCCTGGAGATCCCATCTCCTAGGGCCGGCGCCCCCCAGGGGGCCTATATAAAGAGGGGGGAGGGAGGGTAGCCGCACCTAAGTCTCTGGCGCCTCCCTCTCCCCACGCACCACCTTTCCCTCTCGCAGAAGCTTGTCGAAGCCCTGCCGTGATCACTGCTGCATCCACCACCACGCCGTCGTGCTGTTGGATCTTCATCAACATCTCCTTCCCCCTTGTTGGATCAAGAAGGAGGAGACGTCTTCCCAACCGTACATGTGTTGAACGCGGAGGTGCCGTCCGTTTGGCGCTAGGATCTCCGGTGATTTGGATCACGACGAGTATGACTCCCTCAACCCCGTTGTCTTGAACGCTTCTGCACGCGATCTACAAGGGTATGTAGATGCACTCCTCTCTCTCGTTGCTAGATAACTCCATAGATTGATCTTGGTGAAGCGTAGAATTTTTTTATTTTCTGCAACGTTCCCCAACAAGATTCATAGGGTAATTTGACTTTCTTTCTTGGAAAGTGTTCCATGCCTTTCCTTAATGGAAATTGGAATTTAGTATTCCCTTCCTTCATATCAATAATTGCACCAATCGTTCTAAGGAAAGGTCTACCAAAAATAATAGGACATGAAAGATTGCAATCTATATCAAGAACGATAAAATCTACAGGCACCAAATTCCTATTTGCAACAATAAGACCATCATTGATCCTTCCCATTGGCTTTTTAATGGTGGAATCCGCAAGGTGCAAACTTAAAGAGCAATCATCAAGATCATGGAAACCTAGAATATCACATAAAGTTTTCGGAATCGTGGAAACACTAGCACCCAAATCACACAAAGCATAACACTCATGATCTTTAATTTTAATTTTCGTAGCAGGTTCCCACTCATCATTATGTTTTCTAGGTATAGAAACTTCCAAATTAAGTTTTTCATCATAAGATTGCATCAAGGCATCAACAATATGTTTGGTAAAAGCTTTATTTTGACTATAAGCATGAGAAGAATTCAACACGGATTGCAACAAGGAAATACAATCTCCTAAAGAACAATTATCATAATTAAATTCCTTGAAATCCAAGATAGTGGGTTCAATGCTACTTAAAGTCTTGACCTCTCCAATCCCACTTTTACCAAATTTAGCATCAAGATCTAAAAACTTTGAATCATTGGGACGTCTTTTAAATAAAGTTTACTCATCTCCAGTCCCATCATTATCAAGATTCATATTGCAAAACAAGCATCTAATAGGGGACACATAAATAACTTTTAGATCTTCATCATTATTTTCATGGAAACTAGAGGAACACGCTTGTACAAAGCAATCTTTCTTAGCACGCAATCTAGCGGTTCTTTCCTTGCACTCATCAACGGAAATTCTCATAGCCTTGAGAGACTCATTGATATCATGTTTAGGAGGAGTAGATCTAAGTTTCAAACAATCAACATCAAGAGAAAGTCTATCAATGTTCCTAAACAAATCATCAACTTTAAACAAATTTTCTTCAAGCAAGGCATTAAAATTCTTTTGAGAGATCATAAATTCTTTAACACTATTCTCAAAATCAGAGGGCATCTTATTAAAATTACCATAAGAATTATTCTAAGAATTTCCATAATTATTAGAGGAATTACTAGGGAATGGTCTAGGATTAAAGTTTCCTCTATAAGGATTGTTACCAAAATTATTCCTACCAACAAAATTCACATCCATAGATTCATTATTATTCTCAATCAAAGTAGACAAAGGCATATCATTGGGATCAATAGGATCACTCTTAGTAGCAAACAATTTCATAAGTTCATCCATCTTTCCACTCAAAATATTAATTTCTTCTATAGCATGCACTTTTTTACTAGTAGATCTTTCGGTGTGTCATTGAGAATAATTAGCCATAATGTTATCAAGGAGTTTAGTAGCTTCTCCTAGGGTGATTTCCATAAACGTGCCTCCCACGGCCGAATCTAAAAGATTTTCTAGAAGCAAAATTCAATCCGGCATAAAAAATTTGTATGATCATCCATAAATTCAAACCATGAGTGGGGCAATTGCAAATCATTAATTTCATTCTTTCCCAAGATTGGGCAACATGCTCATGATCAAGTTGTTTAACATTCATAATATCGTTCCTAAGAGAGATGATCTTAGCGGGAGGAAAATACTTGGAGATAAAAGAGTCTTTGCACTTATTCCATGAATCAATACTATTCTTAGGCAAAGATGAAAACCAAACTTTAGCACGATCTTTAAGTGAAAACGGAAATAACTTCAATTTAACAATATCATTATCCGTATCTTTCTTCTTTTGCATCTCACACAAATCAACAAAGTTGTTTAGATGGGTAGCGGCATCTTCACTAGGAAGGCCGGAGAATTGATCTTTCATAACAAGATTCAGCAAAGCAGCATTGATTTCACAAGACTCAACATCATTAAGAGGAGCAATGAGAGTACTAAGGAAATCATTATTATTGGTATTGGAAAAGTCACACAATTTGGTATTATCTTGCGCCATAGCGACAAGCAATCCTACACACATGCAAAACAAAAAGGCAAGCGAAAGAGAGAGGAGATTGGGAAAGGGAGGGTGAATAAAACGGCAAGGGTGAAGTGGGGGAGAGGAAAACGAGAGGCAAATGACAAATAATGTAAGTGCGAGGGAGATGAGTTTGTGATGGGTACTTGGTATGTCTTGACTTGAGCGAAGACCTCCCGAACGGCGCCAGAATCCTTCTTGCTACGCCTTGAGCTTGCGCCGGTTTTCCTTGAACAGAAAGGGTGATGCAGCAAGAGTAAGCGTAAGTATTTCCTTAGTTTTGAGAACCAAGGTATCAATCCAATAGGAGGCTCCTCAAAAGTCCCACGCACCTACACAAACAAACAAGAACTCGCAACCAACACAATAAAGGGGTTGTCAATCCCTTCAAGGCCACTTGCGAAAGTGAGATCTAATAGAGATAATATGATAAGATAAATATATTTTTGGTATTTTATGATATAGATTGGAAAAGTAAAAGATGCAAATAAAAGTAGATGGAAAGCTTATATGATAAAAGATAGACCCGGGGGCCATAGGTTTCACTAGTGGCTTCTCCCAAGATAGCATAAGTATTACGGTGGGTGAACAAATTACTGTCGAGCAATTGATAGAAAAGCGAATAATTATGAGATTATCTAGGCATGATCATGTACATAGGCATCACGTCCGTGACAAGTAGGCCGACTCCTGCCTGCATATACTACTATTACTCCACACATCGACCGCTATCCAGCATGCATCTAGAGTATTAAGTCATAAATAACAAGGTAATGCATTAAGAAAGATGACATGATGTAGAGGGATAAACTCATGCAATATGATATAAACCCCATCTTTTTATCCTCAATGGCAACAATATAATACGTGGATTGCTGCCCCTGCTGTCACTGGGAAAGGACATGATACGTACATTTTGCATCATGCTTTTATATCGATATTTATTGCATTATGGGCTTTTATTTCACGTTATGTCACAATACTCATGGCTATTCTCCCTTATTTTACAAGGTTTACATGAAGCGGGAGAATGCCGACAGCTAGAATTCTGGGTTGGAAAAAGAGCAAATATCGAAGGACTATTCTGCGCAACTCCAAAAGTCCTGAAACTCCACGGAATACCTTAAAATAAATAAAGAAAAATCGTCGCCAAAGATGAAGGCCAGGGGGCCCACACCCTGCTCACGAGGGTGGGGGCGCGCCTACCTCGTGGGCCCCTGGTGGCTCTCCGATGCCCATCTTCTCCCGTATGAAGTCTTTCGATGAGAAAAAAATAGAAGAGAACATTTCAGGACGAGACTCCGCCGCCACGAGGTGGAACCTTGGCGGAACCAATCTAGGGCTCCCAGAGAGCTGTTCTCGCCGGGACACTTCCTCCGGCAGGGGAAATCATCACCATCGTCATCACCAATGCTCCTCTCATCGGGAGAGGGCAATCTCCATCAACATCTTCACCAGCACCATCTCATCTCCAAACCCTAGTTCATCTCTTGTATCCAATTCTTGTCTCCAAGTCCGGGATTGGTGCTAGTAGGTTGCTAGTAGTGTTGATTACTCCTTGTAGTTGATGCTAGTTGGTTTATTTGGTGGAAGATCATATGTTCAGATCCTTTATGCACATTATATCCCCTCTGATTATGAACATGAATATGCTTTGTGAGTAGTTACGTTTGTTCCCGAGGACAAGGGAGAAGTCTTGCTATTAGTAGTCATGTGAATTTGGTATTCGCTTGATATTTTGATAAGATGTATGTTGTCTAACCTCTAGTGGTGTTATGTGAACGTCGACTACATAACACTTCACCATTATTTGGGCCTAGAGAGGCATTGGGAAGTAATAAGTAGATGATGGGTTGCTAGAGTGATAGAAGCTTAAACCCTAGTTTATGCGTTGCTTCGTAAGGGGCTGATTTGGATCCATATGTTTCATGCTATGGTTAGGTTTACCTTAATACTTTTGTTGTAGTTATGATGCTTGCAATAGAGGTTAATCATAAGTGGGATGCTTATCCGTAAGGGCAGTACCCAAGCACCGTCCACCCACATATCAAATTATCAAAGTACCTAACGCGAATCATATGAGCGTGATGAAAACTAACTTGACGATATTCCCATGTGTCCTCGGGAGCGCTTTTCCTATTATAAGAGTTTGTCCAGCTTGTCCTTTGCTACAAAAAGGATTGGGCCACCTTGCTGCACTTTATTTACTTTTTTACTTGTTGCTCGTTACCATTTATCTTATCACAAAACTATCTGTTACCACTTATTTCAAGATTTGCAGAGAATACCTTCTCGAAAACCGCTTATCATTTCCTTCTGCTCCTCGTTGGGTTCGACACTCTTACTTATCAAAAGGACTACGATAGATCCCCTATACTTGTGGGTCACCAAGACTCTTTTCTGGCGCCGTTGCCGGGGAGTGAAGCGCCTTTGGTAGGTGGAATTTGGTAAGGAAAAATTTATTTAGTGTGCTGAAATTTTCGTCACTTGTTACTATGGAAAGTAATTGCTTGAGGGCTTGTTCGGGTATCTTCACCCCGCCGGTTGAGCCAAGGGTTGCTCCTCAACCTCATCGAACCTCTGAACCTATTGAAAATGAAACTTCTTTTGATTCCTTCGGTATGATGGAAAAACTGCTAGCTAACACTTTCGCAGAGATGGAACAAAGCATCCCGATTTAACATCTACGCTTTGTGGATGATATTTGTGGACTATTTAAGCTTGCAAAAATTACCCGATGATGCCGTTAAGAGGAAGGCTTTCCCTTTATCTTTGGAGGGAGACGCATTGACATGGTATAGGCTATGTGATGATACGAGATCGTGGAACTATAAAAGATTGAAATTGGAATTTCATCAAAAGTATTACCCTATGCATCTTGTTCATCGTGATCGCAATTAAATATATAATTTTTGGCCTCGCGAAGGAGAAAGCATCACTCAAGCTCGGGGGAGGCTTAAATCAATGTTATATTCATGCCCCAATCATGAGCTCCCAAGAGAAGTAATTATTCAAAGTTTTTATGCTCGACTTTCTGATAACAATCAGACCATGCTCGATACTTCTTGTGCTGGCTCTTTTATGATGAAGACTATTGAATTTAAATGGAATTTATTGGATAGAATTAAACGCAACTCTAAAGATTGGGACCTCGACGAAGGTAAGGAGTCAGGTATGACACCTAAGTTTGATTGTGTTAAATCTTTTATGGATACCGATATTTTTCGTAAGTTTAGCACTAAATATGGACTTGACTCTGAGATAGTAGCTTCTTTCTGTGAATCTTTTGCTACTTATGTTGATCTCCCCAAGGAGAAGTGGTTTAAATATCATCCTCCCATAGAAGTAAAAGTAGCTGCACCTATTAAAGTTGAAGAAAAGACTGTCACTTACAATGATCCTATTGTTCCTACTTCTTATGTTGAGAAACCTCCTTTTCCTGTTAGAATGAAGGATCATGCTAAAGCTTCAACTGTTGTTCGTAAAAGCAATACTAGGACTTATACACCTCCTGAGCAAGTCAAAGTAGAACCCAATATTGCTATTGTTAAAGATCTCTTGTCTGATAATATTGATGGGCATGTTATTCAATTCACTGGTGAAACTGCTAGAATTACTAAACCGTGTGATAGAGATAAACATAGACCTGTGGTAGGCGTGCCTGTTATTTCTATTAAAATAGGAGATCATTGTTATCATGGCTTATGTGATATGGGTGCTAGTGCTAGTGTTATACCCATTGGCTTATACAAAGAAATTATGCATGAGATTGCACCTGCTGAGTTAGAAGATATTGATGTTACAATTAAACTTGCCAATAGAGATACTATATCTCCAATGGGAATTGTTAGAGATGTTTAAGTCTTGTGTGGGAAAACCAAATATCCTGCTGATTTTCTTGTTCTTGGTTCTCCACAAGATAGCTTTTGTCCCATTATATTTGGTAGACCCTTCTTGCGTACTGTTAATGCTAAGATAGATTGCGAAAAGAATGTTGTTACTATTGGCTTGGATGATATGGTTCATGAGTTTAATTTCTATAGGTTTAGTAAACAACATCGTGAGGAAGAATTGCCTAGTAAGGATGAAATTATTGGTGTCGCTTCTATTGCTGTACCTCCTAGTGATCCTTTAGAACACTATTTGCTAGACCAAGAAAACGATATATTCATGAATGAAAGAAGGGAAATAGATGAAGTATTCTTTAAACAGGAACCTATTCTGCAACACAATTTTCCTGTTGAAATGTTAGGGGATCCTCCTCCACCCAAGGATGATCCCGTGTTTGAGCTTAAACCGTTGCCTGATAATCTTAAATATGCTTATCTTGATGAAAAGAAAATATATCCTGTTATTATTAGCGCTAACCTTTCGAGCATGAAGAAGAAAGATTATTGAAAACTCAAGAAGCATCGTGCGCTATTGGATATACTCGATGATCTTAAGGGCATCATCCCACTCTATGTCAACATAAAATAAATTTGGAAGCTGATGCCAAACCAGTTTGTGACCCTCAACGACGTTTGAATCCTAAAATGAAAGAAGTGATAAGAAAAGAAATACTCAAGCTTCTGGAGGCAGGTATAATTTATCCCGTTGCTGATAGTCAGTGGGTAAGTCATGTCCATTGTGTCCCTAAGAAGGGAGGTATTACTGTTGTCCCTGATGATAGAGATGAATTGATTCTGCAAAGAGTTATCACAGGTTATAGGATGGTAATTGATTTCCGCAAATTAAATAAGGCTACTAAGAAAGATCATTACCCCTTACCTTTTATTGATCAAATGCTAGAAAGACTATGCAAACATACACATTATTGCTTTCTAGATGGTTACTCTGGTTTTTCCCAAATACCTGTGTCGGCTAAAGACCAATCAAAGACTACTTTTACACGCCCTTTTGGTACTTTTGCTTATAGACGTATGCCTTTTGGTTTATGTAATGCACCTGCTACCTTTCAAAGATGCATGATGGCTATATTCTCTGACTTTTGTGAGAAAATTTGTGAGGTTTTCATGGATGACTTTTCCGTCTATGGTTCCTATTTTGATGATTGCTTGAGCAATCTTGCTCGAGTTTTGCAGAGATGCGAAGAAACTAATCTTGTCTTGAATTGGGAAAAGTGCCACTTTATGGTTAATGAAGGTATTGTCTTGGGGCACAAAGTTTCTGAAACAGGTATTGAAGTTGATAAAGCCAAGGTTGATGCTATTGAAAAGATGCCATGTCCCAAGGACATCAAAGGTATAAGAAGTTTCCTTGGTCACGTCGGATTTTATAGGAGGTTCATCAAGGACTTCTCAAAAATCTCTCGGCCTCTGACTAATTTATTACAAAAAGATGTACCATTTGTCTTTGATCATGATTGTGTAGAAGCATTTGAAATACTTAAGAAAGCATTAGTCTCTGCACCTGTTGTTGAGCCACCTGATTGGAATTTACCCTTCAAATTATGTGTGATGCTAGTGATTATGTCAGAGGTGCTGTTCTAGGGCAAAGAGTTGATAAGAAATTGAATGTTATCCATTATGCTAGTAAGACTCTAGACAATGATCAAAGAAATTATGCTACTACCGAAAAGGAACTTTTAGCAGTTGTATTTGCTTGTGATAAATTCAGACCCTATATTGTTGATTCTAGAGTAACTATTCATACAGATCATGCTGCTATTAAATATCTTATGGAAAAGAAAGATGCAAAACCTAGACTCATTAGATGGGTTCTCTTGCTTCAAGAATTTGATTTACATATTGTTGATAGAAAAGGAGCTGAGAACCCCGTTGTAGACAACTTGTCTAGGCTAGAGAATGTTCTTGATGACCCCCTACCTATTGATGATAGCTTTCCTGATGAGCAATTAAATGTCATAAGTACTTCTCGTAGCACTCCTTGGTATGCTGATTATGCTAACTATATTGTTGCTAAATTTATACCGCCTAGCTTCACATACCAACAAAAGAAAAAGTTTTTCTTTGACTTGCGACATTACTTTTGGGATGACCCACATCTTTATAAAGAAGGAGTAGATGGTGTTATTAGACGTTGTGTACCTAAGCATGAACAGGAACAGATCCTATGCAAGTGTCACTCCGAAGCTTATGGAGGACATCACGCTGGAGATAGAACTGCACATAAGGTATTGCAATCCGGGTTTTATTCGCCTACTCTCTTCAAGGATGCCCGTAAGTTTGTTTTGTCTTGTGATGAATGTCAAAGAATTGGTAATATCAGTAGACGTCAAGAAATGCCTATGAATTATTCACTTGTTATTGAGCCATTTGATGTTTGGGGCTTTGATTATATGGGACCTTTTCCTGCCTCTAATGGTTACACTCATATTCTAGTCGTTGTTGATTACGTTACTAAGTGGGTAGAAGCTATTCCAACTACTAGTGCTGATCATAACACTTCTATTAAAATGCTTAAGGAAGTTATTTTTCCGAGGTTTAGAGTCCCTAGATACTTAATGACTGATGGTGGTTCACACTTTATTCATGGTGCTTTCCGTAAGATGCTTGCTAAATATGACGTTAATCATAGAATTGCATCTTCATATCACCCGCAGTCTAGTGGTCAGGTAGAATTGAGCAATAGAGAGATCAAATTAATTTTGCAAAATACTATCAATAGGTCTAGAAAGAATTGGTCCAAAAAACTTGATGATGCATTATGGGCCTATAGAACTGCATATAAAAATCCTATGGGTATGTCTCCGTATAAAATGGTTTATGGAAAAGCATGTCATTTACCTCTCGAACTAGAACATAAGGCATATTGGGCTATTAAGGAGCTCAACTATGATTTCAAACTTGCCGATGAGAAGAGGTTATTTGATATTAGTTCACTTGATGAATGGAGAACCCAAGCTTATGAAAATGCTAAGCTGTTTAAAGAAAAAGTTAAAAGGTGGCATGACAAAAGGATACAAAAGCGTGAGTCTAATGTAGGTGATTATGTATTGCTATACAACTCTCGTTTAAGATTTTTTGCAGGAAAACTTCTCTCCAAATGGGAAGGTCCCTACGTTATCGAGGAGGTCTATGATTCTGGTGCCATAAAAATCAACAACTTCGCATGCACAAATCCGAAGGTGGTGAATGGTTAAAGAATCAAACACTATATCTCAGGTAATCCTATAAATGTTGAAACTAATGTTATTGAAACCGTAACCCCGGAGGAATACATAAGGGACACTTTCCAGAACGTTCTAGACTCCGAAAAGGAATAGGTATGTGATACGGTAGGTAAACCGACTCCAAAACAATTTTTAAGGCAATATTTCTCCGTTTTGAAATATTTAGAAAAATAGAAAAATAAGAAGCAGTCCGGGGAGGACACGAGGCCTCCACGAGGGTGGAGGGCGCGCCCTACCCCCTGGGCGCACCTCCTACCTCGTGAGCACCTCGTGTGCCCTCCGGACTCCGTTTCCTTGCACAATACATATTTTGGTCGGTAAAAATTCATTATATATACTCCCGAAGGTTTTGACTCTCGTATCACGCAAATCTCCCCTATTCTTGCTTCGAGCTGTTTTTCTGAGAGGTCTAGATCATCATGACGACCCCAAGTGCTTCTAAGGACAAGTTCTTCGAGAAGGTTATCAACCCTTACCTCGTGCAGGTGCTGCGACACCCTCAAACCATTGAGATGCGTGATGGGTTGCTGCACATCCGTGACACTACTAGGAAAAGGCATGCTAGTGGCGCACCAGTTTTGCCTTCTAATGGCGCATGGCTGGTGCGCCACTGGCATCACGCCATTAGAATTTTTTCTAATGGCGCACTACATGTGCGCCATTAAAATCTGGTATTCTAATGGCGCACTGGCAAGGCGCCATTAGTATCGCCCACAAGGCGCCACTATTATCTCGCTATACTTACAGTAAGACACATTGTAGTCGCCATTAGTAACAACTTTTTTAATTTCTTTTCTTCTTAATCTCAGGTCACTATTTCACATATGAGATATTCAACACACATATATATATACAACAAGCATCCATATAGCAATCATATCCAACACACAAGTTTCATCATATATACATACGTACATAGCCAACACATAGTTCCGTCGTTACAAAAGTTTCACATTGTTCATCCAACACCGTTATCCATCAATTCACAAAAGTTTCACATTGATATAAAATAAAAACACAAATGGAAAAGAAGCACCCCATCCACGCAAGCTTCCGTCAATTAAATCAAATCTGCAAAATGATAAACAAGAAGTTAGAAGAAGAAAAAGAAGAAGACTAGAAGAATACTAGAAGAGGAAGAACACTAGAAGAAGAATAAGAAGAGTTTTGGAAAAGAAGAAGAATAAGAAGAAGACTATAAGCTTATTATGTAAACTTGATCATTTTGTGCTAACATAAGTTATTTTGGAGCTAACCTATAGGAAACTAAGCATATAAGGTCTAAGTTAGTATATTAGAGCCAACTTAGGTAAAATGAAGCTAACCTATGTCATTTTGGAAAAGAAGAAGATTAAGAAAAGACTATAAGCTTATTATGTAAACTTGATCATTTTGTGCTAACATAAGTTATTTTGGAGCTAACCTATAGGAAACTAAGCATATAAGCTCTAAGTTAGTATATTAGAGCCAACTTAGGTAAAATGAAGCTAACCTATAGGAAACTAAGCATATTAGAGATAACATAGGTAACTAAGTATATATATATCATTTTGGATAGCTAACCTATAGGAGATCCGACATACCCGACAAAGTAGGCGTTCTTCTCCTTCTTCTCCTTCATCTCCTCGATGCACCTAGAGCGGCGAGGCGGTGGAGGCAAGTGGAGGTAGTGGGATGTAGTCTTCTACCACAATTGGCGTGGTCATGTCGCCCACCGTGGGATCGCTGGCGCCACCACCGGCGTGGTCATTGTCGAGCACCACCACCATCGCGAGGCCACCTTCAGCACGACCATCGCTAGGTCATCCTCACCACCTCCATCTCTTGCCCATGGTCACCACCACCATCTCTTGCCCTTGGTCAACCACCACCAGCTTAGGTCATCCTCACCGATGCCCATCGTCATGATGCAGCTCCTCATCCTCACTCTGCTCCTCTTCTCCTGCACTCCATCCGGATCATCCTTCTTGTTGTCTATGCTTTGGTGCAGAATCGCTGCTGCTTTCGCTTCTGACCAGAATCGCTGTTGCTTTCGCTACAGCCATAGTCGCCGCTTTGCTTTAGTCAGCTTGATGTCATTCTTCTGCTCCTACCTGTCCAAAATGCAACAATGACCGTTAACAATCAATGTGAGACAAAGCCAAATGTAGAGGAATAAGAAGAGGCGAACGCATCGCATCATCATCGGCAGCAGATCGCATGCGACACATAGTCTTGTTGTACACCTTCACGATGAGCATGTTGGCGCTGCTGTCGTACTCAAGACAAGGAAGTACCCAGCTGCAGGTCGTGGCACGGTAGAACTTCTCCCACCCACGAGACAAGTACATGTGGCCCTTCTTGATTGCCAATCGCACATCCCATCGCTGCGAAACCCGCTGCCGGCCGTCGCAGCTTCACATTATTTGCGGATCTTCACCCATCAAGATGTTCATAAACTGTCAGCAGCCTTTGCAGTTTGGGAAAATGAGTGATGTAACAAACAACAGATATCATAATGAGATGGGTGAAGGGGAGATCTCTCATTTTATATACCAGCGTGATGGATCCAACTGAAGCCTCAAGTATGATAGTGAAGAACTCGAAGCATCCAACTCAGATCATGTGTCGCAGATCGGCGGTGGCTGCTTCCGCCATCTCCGATAAGCAGCGAAGAGACCAATTAGTACCCTTACAACAGATCATAAAACATGCATTAGTCGCAAGTACACCATATGTCCTATTTTTAGCAAAGTCATGCTAAAATTCACGGAAAATTTCAGCATGACCTTTTGCTGAAAATAGGACATATGGAGTGCCCGAATTTGCCGGAACGGAAGTTAATCGACATTCCGGCAAACTCAAGGGCCTCTCGGGGTACCTGCAAATTCATCACGACACAATGGTCGGAGACAAAACCCAGCAAACTAGCAAGATGATCATCATCCTTCATATACACTGGAGTACAATTAATGCTTTATAATGTTCCATCGTCATTACAGAAAATTGACAATTGTCCATAACAGTTAACTGAAATGCAAGACTCACTAGATCTATCCATCACCCTAGAATAAAAATGCACTCCTAGTACATGGCTACTACTATTTTTCTGCTGCTAGGAAAAACATCACTCATTGGAAATGAAAATCTCAGTACCAGCATTTTGAACTTTGAAATGAAATACAGTAGTAGTATTAGTAGTATATGGAGTAGTATCTTGTCTGTGTGCTATCTGAAGCAGAGCATGGAAGCAAGTTTTGAGCATCGAAAGTTCCAATAGCCCGTTGCAACAACTATTTGTGCAGAGATAAGCATGAACAGAGACAATAACTATAGGATTTGTTTGATGATATCTTTTTTATACACTTACTAAAACAAGTGTGATACCAATTGGATCATTGTTCACTGTAATCTTTTCTTTTGAACTGAAAAGGGAGGTTAGTTTTTTCAGAGAGAAAATAAATCTGCAGATTCAACTAATGATACTATGAACTTTTGATCCGAAAGAACATGATCTTGTCAAATGCAGCAAGCGAAATAGAGAAATCTCCTAAAGGTGTCCTAAGCACCTGCTTGTTACTCTTGGAAGTAATGCAAACATGTAAAAGTTATTATCATTGACAAGATTACTCAAATATCCCGATCATGGTTCATGCCCTCGCACACATCAAGACCTCAAGAATGCCATGACAAAAATGAAAAGGACCAAGACAATCACCACACAAGTGAAGAGAGAACTCGGGCCTCTTTGACAAAAAATGAAAAGGACCAATAGAATGAAAAGGACCAAAGGAGATGAAAAACTAAGGTAAGGGGGACATCAAAATGCGTATGCATAACACAAGCTCACCGACATAGACACACATAACAGCCGACAACAAAGATAGACATTAAACATGTGTAGAGATCACAATCAACAAAGGTTTCCATCGGTGTATTTCAGACTATTATTCCCATCCAGAGAAAGCATCGACTTGAATATCTACTTTTGACCTCAACTATAACAACCGCATGCAAGATGAGAGAAGTGTTGATGCAGCATCAAACATTATAATGCCGCAGGCAAGGTCTCAAGTTACATGATCAGTTGTGCTTGACTGAATATTTTGACAGAAAAATTGATCGAGTAACAAAGGCATAACAAGAGAAATTACAGTGTAGATTGCTCGTTCTACAAACTTCCTATCACCCAACAATGTTTCGAATCTAAACTTTTTCGCCAACGTAACCTAAACCTGAAAATGTTCATTAATGAAAGGAGGGAGGGGAACCGTGCATCTCACCGAGAGGAAGACGATGGCGAGCTCGTGCAGGGCCGGGGTTGACGAGGTGACGCGGATCGACGGTGAGGCGTCGGTGTCGTAGAGGCGCCAGAGACCTTGCCTGCGAGATGAGAAGGGCCGTCGGCCACAGGCGCAGTGAGGGTCAAGGGAGGAGGAGGAGGGGAATGGGAGGAGGATGGTCGGGGTCACGGTCTTTGCGTTGCTGCTCGGCGCCGACGACGAGGAGGAAGGCAAGGACGTTGAGGGTCGGGCGGCGGGGGGGGCGCGGGGGGCGGCGGGGTGGAGTCCGGGTGGGGGCGGGGGCGGGGGGGGGGTGGGGCGCGGGGGCGGGGGGGTGGAGTCCGGCAGGGGGGGCGCGGGGCGGGCGGCGGGGGCGCAGGGCGGCGGGGGGGGGCGGGGCGGGGGGTGGAGTCCGCGGGGTCAAGCGGCGGCGTGGGTCAAGGCGGGCGGTGGCGTCACGGTTAGGTCGAGTGGGGATCTGGCGAGGAGGAGAGAGGCCGAGGGAGTAGGTGGAGGAGGAAGCTTTCTAATGGCGCACCACACCCCGGTGCGCCATAAGTACAACTATTCTAATGGCGCACTATCCTCGGTGCGCCATTAGAATTTTGTTTTAACCTAGCCTAGTAGCCATATCTACAGCCCAACCCTATCTACAATGTAACCCACCCACTAGCCCGACCGTCAAGACGCAAACACACACACCAAGAGGTCCCGGTTTGATTCCTGTGATCCCCAATATTTTTTATGCATTTTAAATGGTGTTTTTATATTTATTTGTGTTTAAATATGTTCAAACTTGTTTAAATCATAACAGAATATTTTTTATGCATTTTAAATGCTGTTTTTATATTTATTTGTGTTTAAATATGTTCAAACTTGTTTAAATTATAATAAAGTAATATTTTTTATAAAAATAGTAAAAAAGATTAAAAATATGTTCAAAAGTGCTTGGTCTTGGGGTCGGGCAGTGCTCGGCGGTGGAGCGGGGGAGGGTTGCGATGGGTGGAGCTAGCGGGGGAGGGTGCGGGTGCGATCGAGATGGTGTTTTTTATATTTATTTGTGTTTAAATATGTTCAAACTTGTTTAAATCATAACAGTAATATTTTTTATGCATTTTAAATGCTGTTTTTTATATTTATTTGTGTTTAAATATGTTCAAACTTGTTTAAATTATAACAGTGTAATATTTTTTATAAAAATAGTAAAAAAAAATTAAAAATATGTTCAAAAAGTGCTTGGTCTTGGGGGGGGGCAGTGCTCGGCGGTGGAGCGGGGAGGTTGCGATGGGTGGAGCTAGCGGGAGGGTGCTTGAAGCGATCGAGATGGAGGATCGAGATCGAGATGGAGGGGAATCGAGATCAAGTGTCCTCATGAATTCAAAAAGTGCCCATGAAATTTAAAAATATTCATGATATCAAAAAGTGCCCATGAAATACAATCGAGAAATGAAGACTATGATTTAAATACAATCGGTCTTAGCTAGCTATCTGTTCACAATCTTCTTGCCCTTCTTTTTCGCAAACGGAGTTCTTTTGTGGAACGGACGTCCTTTAGGTAGGGTGGTCCTGCTTCTTCTTGTGGTGTGTGCCGCTACTTCATCGTCGTCGTCATGTTCGATCTTCGGGTCGCCGTACTTGTCGAAGTCTTGCTCATTGGCTACTCCATCCATTCCGATGATCTTCCTTTTGCCTCTCCTCACGACAACACGACTGGGCTTTGGCGGGTCGGTAATGACGAAGCATTGCCACTTGGAAAGCCAGTACCCATGGCTCATTTTTCGCAGCTCTTGAATATGAGGGTCCTGCACCCAGCCTCCATCGTCGTCTGCTCCGGCATCTTCATCTTCATGATCATGCCCTTCGTCTTGATCTTCCTCATCATCATGTACGACATCTTCTACATGATGACTGTGTCAAAGATCACCGTCGTGTTCATGTCCCGGAGATTCTTCGCCTTCTCGCCCGCCCTCGCCGTGAGTGGTACTTGTCTTGTCGCCCTTCCTCATTTCTTGCGGCCTCGCCATGGATGACTTGATAGTCATCTTCATCACCTTGCCACCGATAGCCATCCATGAAACCACGCAAGAGCAGGTGGTCCCACCTGCCCGAATCCGGTCCGCAATAAGGCTCTTCAGCTTGCATCTTCGACATGGACATCTTATCTCCGCCTCGCTCTTTTGAAGCATCTCGGCCTTGGCGGAGCTCAAAACCTATTCACGATGCCTTCACCATCATGCGGACCATGGTCGCTCATGGGTAGAGCAAAACGATATGTTAGAACCAAGAAAAATTTTGGCATGACCTTCCCTAAAAATGGCGCACTGCCTGTGCGCCATTAGTAGTTATATATAGTAATGGCGCATTGTAGACCTCATGCGCCATTAGTATGTATGGGAAAATGGAAAAAAAATAATTCATACTAGTGGCGCACCCTGTCCACGGTGCGCCATTAGTAGTTATATATAGTAATTTCGCATTGTAGACCTCATGCGCCATTAGTATGTATGGGAAAATGGAAAAAAATAATAATTCATACTAGTGGCGCACCCTGTCCATGGTGCGCCATTAGTGTCTTCCACACTAATGGCGTATCAGGAACAGGTGCGCCATTAGTATATAGTAGTGGCGCACTGCCTCCACGGTGCGCCATTAGAATCAATCCTATCTATAGCTCTTTTCCTAGTAGTGTGAAGTTGAGGGACCAAAGGGAACCGGAAGCGTGGAGTTGAGTCTCGAGGCAATGGAGCAACAAGTTTTCAAGTGCCAGGGGATGGTGGAGCGTGGAATCAACGCTACCCACAAGATGCTCGCGGAGTTCACCAACAACTATGAGCCGGATGCCAAGAAGACCGAGCATCTATAAGCTACATGAGAAGATCGAGCACCTCCAAGCCCAAATCTATGATCTGAAAAACCAAAACTGTAAGTATGAATATAGATTCAAAAGGATGAGTTTGCCTATGCCATGGAAGGTGGACGACAAGCTTGCATCATCATCAACACCTCCACCTCCAACAACAAGGAAGGAGACATAATCACATGGGTATGGGCACTCCCCTTGGCAACTGCCAAGCTTGGGGGAGGTGCCCCGGTATCGTATCACCATCAAAACTCCTATCTTTACAGTTTTTCTTAGTTCGATCCTATTAGTATTATCTTGATTTAGTAGAATAAAGTCATGGCATGATCTAGTTTTGAGTTTTGCTTTATGATCCTTCTTTGTAATCGAGTCCGTGAGCTATATAATAAAGATTAGTGTTGAGTCAAGGGCTTGAGTATTTTGCCATGATCTTGGGTGATTAGAAGAAAAAGAACAAAAAGAATCAAGAGTTCATATTGATCTTATTGAAAGTAATGACTTCACATAGAAAGAGTATGATGATTTAAAGTTGTTGGGAGTTGGCAAATATAGCTTTGGTCATCGTTGCAATTAATAGGAAGTAATAAGGAAAGAGAGGTTTCGCATATAGATATATTATCATTGACATCTTTTATGATTGGGAGCACTCATTAAAATATGACATGCTAAAGAGTTGAAGTTGGACAAGGAAGACAACATAATGAGTTATGTTTTCTTACATCTGAGATAAAGTATGTTGTCATGGTTCCTCTACCGTGTTGAGTTTGCCTTTCCCCCTCATGCTAGCCAATTCTTAGCACTAAGTAGAAATACTACTTGTGCTTCCAAATACCCTTAAACCAGTTTTGCCATGAGAGTCCACCATATCTACCTATGGATTGAGTAAGATCCTTCAAGTAAGTTGTCATCGGTGCAAGAAATAAAAATTTCTCTCTAAATATGCATGATTTATTAGTGCGGAGAAATTAAACTTTGCACGAACTTGTTGTGGACGCAATAAAAGCGACAGACTGCATAATAAAGGTTCATATACAAGGGGCAATGTAAAGTGACGTTCTTTTGCATTAAGATTTTGTGCATCAACCCTAAACGCGCATGATAACCTCTGCTTCCCTCTGCGAAGGGCTATCTTTTATTATTATCCTCTACCTTATGCAAGAGTCACGGTGATCTTCACCTTTCCCTTTTTCATTTTATCCTTTGGCAAGCTCAGCATGTTGGAAAGACCATGATATATATATATATATATATATATATATATATATAATTGGATGTGGGGGAGCGTGAATTATTATTGTTGACATTACCCTTGAGGTAAAAAGTTGTGGGGCAAAAACTATAAGCCCCTATCTTTCTCTGTGTCCGATTAAAACTCTGTAACCACAAGTATCGCGTGAGTGTTAGCAATTATGAAGGACTAAGTGGTAGTTGAGTATGTGGACTTGCTTTTAAGCTCTGACATAGACTCTTTCCGATGTTATGATAAATTGCAATTGCTTCAATGACTGAGATTATAATTGTTGGTACCCAATAAGCTTTTTGATTCATATTTTGGCTTTGTGAAAAGATCATCACTTGAACATAAGTAATCATATGACAAAATATATATTTGTTGCTGTTATGAAATAATCATGATGCCTTCATGTCCGTATTTTATTTTTATCGACGCCTCTGCCTCTAAACATGAGGACCTATTTATTGTTATCGGCTTTTCGCTTGAGGACAAGCGAGTTCTAAGCTTGGGGGAGTTGATACGTCCATTTTGCATCATGCTTTTATGTCGATATTTATTGCATTATGGGTTGTTATTTCACGTTATGTCACAATACTCATGGCTATTCTCTCTTATTTTACAAGGTTTACATGAAGAGGGAGAATGCCGCAAATGGAATTCGGGCCGAAAAGGAGCAAATATTGAAGGACTATTCTGCGCAACTCCAAAAGTCCTGAAACTCCACGGAATACCTTAAAATAAATAAACAAAAATTGTCGCCAAAGATGAAGGCCATGGGGCCCACACCCTGCTCACGAGGGTGGGGGGCGCGCCCCCTACCTAGTGGGCCCCCTGGTGGCTCTCCGACGCCCATATTCTCCCATATGAAGTCTTTCGATGAGAAAAAAATAGAAGAGAACCTTTCGGGACGAGACTCCGCCGCCACGAGGCGGAACCAATCTAGGGCTCCGGCAGAGCTGTTCTGCCGGGGACACTTCCCTCCGGGAGGGGGAAATCATCACCATCGTCATCACCGCTCCTCTCATCGGGAGAGGGCAATCTCCATCAACATCTTCACCAGCACCATCTCATCTCCAAACCCTAGTTCATCTCTTGTATCCAATTCTTGTCTCCAAGTCCGGGATTGGTGCTAGTAGGTTGCTAGTAGTGTTGATTACTCCTTGTAGTTGATGCTAGTTGGTTTATTTGGTGGAACATCATATGTTCAGATCCTTTATGCACACTATATCCCCTCTGATTATGAACATGAATATGCTTTGTGAGTAGTTACGTTTGTTCCTGAGGACAAGGGAGAAGTCTTGCTATTAGTAGTCATGTGAATTTGGTATTCGTTCGATATTTTGATAATATGTATGTTGTCTAACCTCTAGTGGTGTTATGTGAACGTCGACTACATAACACTTCACCATTATTTAGGCCTAGAGGAAGGCATTGGGAAGTAATAAGTAGATGATGGGTTTCTAGAGTGACAGAAGCTTAAACCCTAGTTTATGCATTGCTTCGTAAGGGGGCTGATTTGGATCCATATGTTCCATGCTATGGTTAGGTTTACCTTAATACTTTTGTTGTAGTTGCGGATGCTTGCAATAGAGGTTAATCATAAGTGGGATGCTTGTCCAAGTAAGGGCAGTACCCAAGCACCGGTCCACCCACATATCAAATTATCAAAGTACCGAACGCGAATCATATGAGCGTGATGAAAACTAGCTTGACGATATTCCCATGTGTCCTCGGGAGCGCTTTTCCTATTATAAGAGTTTGTCCAGGCTTGTCCTTTGCTACAAAAGGGATTGGTCCACCTTGCTGCACTTTATTTACTTTTGTTACTTGTTGCTCGTTACCATTTATCTTATCACAAAACTATCTGTTACCACTTATTTCAGTACTTGCAGATAATACCTTGCTGAAAACCGCTTATCATTTCCTTATGCTCCTCGTTGGGTTCGACACTCTTACTTATCTAAAGGACTACGATAGATCCCCTATACTTGTGGGTCATCAAGACTCTTTTCTTCAAAACGATAGCAACTCGCAACCAATGCTTAGGGGTTGTCAATCCCTTCACAGTCACTTACGAGAGTGAGATCTGATAGAGATAATATTTTTGGTATTTTTGACAGATAGTTGCAAAGTAAAAACTAAAGGTAAAGTAAAAACAAAGCAAGTAAATAAAGTGATATAGATTGATATGATGAGAATAGACCCGGGGGCCATAGGTTTCACTAGTGGCTTCTCTCAAGAGCATAAGTATTCTACGGTGAGTGAACAAATTACTGTTGAGCAATTGATAGAATTGAGCATAGTTATGAGTATATCTAGGCAATGATCATGTATATAGGCATCACGTCCAAAACAAGTAGATCAAAGGAATTCTGCATCTACTACTATTACTCCACTCATCGACCGCTATCCAGCATGCATCTAGAGTATTAAGTAAAAACAGAGTAACGCCGTAAGCAAGATGACATGATGTAGAGGGATAAATTCATGCAATATGATAAAAAACCCATCTTGCTATCCTCGATGGCAACAATACAATACGTGCCTTGCAACTCTTTCTGTCACTGAGTAAGGACACCGCACGATTGAACCCAAAGCTAACCACTTCTCCCATTGCAAGAACTACAAATCTAGTTGGCCAAACCAAAAAGGATAATTCGAAGAGACTTGCAAAGATAACTCAATCATACATAAAAGAATTCAGAGAAGAATCAAATATTTTCCATAGATAATACTGGATCATAAACCCACAATTCATCGGTCCCAACAAACACACCGCAAAAAGAAGATTACATCGAATAGATCTCCACGAGAGAGGAGGAGAACATTGTATTGAGATCCAAAAAGAGAGAAGAAGTCATCAAGCTACTAGCTATGGACCCGAAGGTCTGAAGTAAACTACTCACACTTCATCGGAGGGGCTATGGTGATGATGTAGAAGCCCTCCATGGTGGATGCCCCTCCGGAGAGCTCGATGTGCCCCAAGATGGGATCTGGATACGTAAGGTTGCGGCGGTGGAATAAGGTTTTGGCTCCTGTTCGATCGTTCGTGATGCGTGAGGTATATATAGGAGGAAGGAGTACGTCGGTGGAGCCCGAGGGGCCCACGAGGTAGGGGCGCGCCTGGGCGCCTCCACCTCGTGACCTCCTCGGGCATTGCTTGAGTAGGGTCCAAGTCTCCGGGTCACGCTCGTTGGAAAATCACGATCCCAAGGTTTCATTCCATTTGGACTCCGTTTGATATTCTGTTTCTTCGAAATACTAAAAAAGGCAAAAAAACAGTAATTTTGGGGTGGGCCTCCGGTTAATAGGTTACTCCCAAAAGTAATATAAAAGTGTAAAATAAAGCCCAATATAGTCCAAAACAGTAGATAAAGTAGCATGGAGCAATAAAAAATTATAGATACGTTGGAGACGTATCAGGCATCCCCAAGCTTAATTCCTGCTCGTCCTCAAGTAGGTAAATGATAAAAAGAGAATTTTTGATGCGGAGTGATACTTTGGCATAATTTCAATGTAAATCTTCTTAATTGTGATATGAATATTCAGATCCGAAAGATTCAAGACAAAAGTTCATATTGACACAAAAATAATAATACTTCAAGCATACTAATCAAAGCAATCATGTCTTCTCAAAATAACATGGCAAAAGAAAGTTCATCCCTACAAAATCATATAGTTAGGCTATGCTTCATTTTCGTCACACAAAGATGTTCCCAACTTCTATACCCCCGATGACAAGCCAAGCAATTGTTTCGTACTTAAATAATCTCAAACTTCTTCAACCTTCACGCAATACATGAGCGTGAGCCATGGATATAGCACTATGGGTGGAATAGAATATGATGATGGGGATTGTGTGGAGAAGACAAAAAAGGAGAAAGTCTCACATCAACTAGGCGTATCAATGGGATATGGAGATGCCCATCAATAGATATTGATGTGAGTGAGTAGGGATTGCCATGCAATGGATGACTAGAGCTATGAATGCTCAACAAAAGAAAACTAGTGGGTGTGCATCCAACTTGCTTGCTCACGAAGACCTAGGGAATTTGAGGAAGCCCATCGTAGGAATATACAAGCCAAGTTCTATAATGAAAAATTCCCACTAGTATAGAAAAGACAACTTATGAGACTCACTACATGAGGAACAAGGTGCTACTTTGAAGCACAATATATGAGACTCACTACGTGAAGAACAAGGTGCTACTTTGAAGCACAAGTGTGGAAAAAGAGATAGTAGCATTGCCCCTTTTTTTGGGCCTTTCTTTTTTTCTTTTTTTTTCTTTTTGGCCTTTCTCTTTTTTTTATTTGGGCAATGCTCTAATAATGATGATCATCACACTTCTATTGATTACAACATAAGAACTACAACTCGAAACTTAGAACAAGATATGACTCTATATGAATGCCTCCGGCGGTGTACCGGGATGGTGCAATGAATCAAGAGTGACATGTATGGAAAATAATTCATGGTGGCTTTGCCACAAATATGATGTCAACTACAAGATCATGCAATGGCAATATGACAAAAGTAGTGCATGTCACGATGATGATGGTGGAAGTTGCAAGGCAATATATCTCGGAATGGCTATGGAAATGCCATGATAGGTAGGTATGGTGGCTGTTTTGAGGAAGATATAAGGAGGTTTATGTGTGATAGAGTATATCGTATCACGGGGTTTGGATGCACCGGTGAAGTTTGCACCAACTCTCAAGGTGAGAAAAGGCAATGCACCGTACCGAAGAGGCTAGCAAAGGTGGAAAGGTGGGAGTGCGTATAATCCATGGACTCAACATTAGTCAAAAGAACTCATATACTTATTGCAAAAATTTAGAAGCCATCAAAAATTCAAGGACTACGCGCATGCTCCTAGGGGGATAGATTGGTAGGAAAAGACCATCGCTCATCCCCGACCGCCACTCATAAGGATGCACAAGCCAGGTACACTTCATGTTTCAAATTTGTTACACAACTTTAACCATACGTGCATGCTACAGGACTTGCAAACTTCAACACAAGTATTTCTCAAATTCATAATCACACAACTAGCACGACTTTGATATTATCACCTCCATATCTCAAAACAATTATCAAGCATCAAACTTATCTTAGTATTCAATTCACTCAAAAGAAAGTTTCACATATCTTGAACACCAAGTATATTAACATTAAGCAAATTACCATGCTATTAAAGACTCTCAAAATAATCTAAGTGAAGCATGAGAGATCAAATAGTTTCTTTAAAACAAATCCACCACCGTGCTCTAAAAGATATAAGTGAAGCATTAGAGCAAAAATTATCACGCTCAAAAGATATAAGTGAAGCACTATGATCAAAACTATCAAGCTCAAAAGATATAAGTGAAGCACATAGAGTATTCTAACAAAAATCCAATTCATGTATGGCTCTCTCAAAAGATGTGTAAATCAAGAATGATTGTGGTAGACTAACAAGCAAAGACACAAATAATACAAGACGCTCCAAGCAAAACACATATCATGTTGGTGAATAAAAATATAGCTCCAAGTAAATTACCGATGGAAGTGGACGAAAGAGGGGATGCCTTCCGGGGCTACCCCAAGCTTTGAGTTTTTGGTGTCCTTGGATTATCTTAGGGGTGCCATGGGCATCCCCAAGATTAGGCTCTTGCCACTCCTTGTTCCACAATCCATCAAAAGAATTCACCCAAAACTTGAAAACTTCACAACACAAAACACAACAGAAATCTTGTGAGCTCCGTTAGAGAAAGAAAACAAAAGACTACTTCAAGGTAATGTAATGAACTCATTCTTTATTTATATTGGTGTTAAACCTACTGTATTCCAACTTCTCTATGGTTTATAAACTAATTTACTAACCATAAATTCATCAAAATAAGCGAACAACACACGAAAAAACAGAATCTGTCAAAAACAGAACAGTCTATAGCAATCTGTAACTAACGCAAACTTCTGGAACTCTAAAAACTCTACCAAAATAGGAAGTCCTGGACAATTTGTTTATTGATCAGAATAAAAAAGAATCAACGCAAAATCAGGTTCCTGTGATTTATCATAACTAAATTTGTGCGTGCAAAGTTTCTATTTTTCAGCAGAATCAAATCAACTATCATCGTAGGTTATCCTATAGGTCCTACTTGGCACAAACACTAATTAAAACATAAAACCACATCCAAACAGAAGGTAGATGGATTGTTTATTCCTAAACAGAAACAAAAATAAAAAACACAAAATAAAATTGGGTTGCCTCCCAATAAGCGCTATCGTTTAACGCCCCTATCTAGGCATAAAAGAAAGGATAGATCTAGGTATTGTCATCTTTGGTAGGCAATCCATAAATGGCTCTCATAATAGATTCATATGGTAATTTTATTTTCTTTCTAGGGAAGTGTTCCATACCCTTTGTCGGTGTCAAAACCGGCGGATCTCGGGTAGGGGGTCCCGAACTGTGCGTCTAGGCGGATGGTAACAGGAGACAAGGGACACGATGTTTTTACCCAGGTTCGGGCCCTCTCGATGGAGGTAAAACCCTACTACTGCTTGATTGATATTGATGATATGGGTAGTACAAGAGTAGTCTACCACGAGATCAGAGAGGCTAAACCCTAGAAGCTAGCCTATGGTATGATTGTTGTTCGTCCTACGGACTAAAACCCTCCGGTTTATATAGGCACCAAGAGGGTTAGGGTTACACAGAGTCGGTTACAATGGTAGGAGATCTACATATCCGTATTGCCAAGCTTGCCTTCCACGCCAAGGAAAGTCCCATCCAACACGGACTAAGTCTTCAATATTGTATCTTCATAGTCCAGAGTCCGCCGAAGATGATAGTTCGCTATCCGGACACCCCTAGTCTGGACTCCTCAAGAGTAGCTCGAACCAAGCTTCAATGACGACGAGTCCGGGCGCATATATTGTCTTCGCATTGCAAGGCGGGTTCCTCCTCCGAATACTCCGTAGAAGATTTTGAACACAAGGATAGTGTCTGGCTCTGCAAAATAAGTTCCACATACCACTGTAGAGAGAATAATATTTACACAAGTTCAATCTGCTGACGTATTTCGTGGCGTGACATCACACCACGGCCAAGCCTTTATTCGAATCGTTTTTACTGTTCCACCTCAGCGCATTTAGCGAGGCAGTTTCTTTGGCACATCTTGTCAAAGCAGAGATCGTGTCCCCTTATTCCGGGATTCTCATCAATACGGGCGTGGGTAACCCAACTGCGCCATTGATTACGGCGCTTGGGAGATAAGCGAGTTTTACCAGCCTGGTGGGGACGCATAGTTTCGTCCGTCCATATAAGGGGATAAGGATCCACTTTTTCACACTCGCCTTCTTCCTCCTTTGCTCATCCATCTCCGCGTACTCGAGCTCCAGCGCCCAAGTCCGCACATCTCGCCTCAACCTTCCCCAGCCATGTCCGGAGTGGGAGGCAAGTGGATGGCCTCCTCCGTCACGGAGGGCAACATCAAAAAGTTGAGGAAAGCTGGATACCTGCACAACGACATTGCGCACTGGCTTCTAGACGAGGGACAACTTGTCCCCACTCCCAGGCCCCATGAGAGGGTGGTTTTCCTCCCCCATTTCCTTCGCGTACTGGGCTTCCCACTCCACTCATTTGTCCGGGGGCTCATGTTCTACTATGACCTGGATTTCCACGATCTGGCCCGAAACTTCATCCTCAACATCTCGGCGTTTATCATTGTGTGCGAGGCCTTCCTCCGCATCAAGCCCCACTTCGGCTTATGGCTGAAGACCTTCAATGTCAAGCCGAAGGTAGTGGGCGGCCAGCAGGCGGAGTGTGGAGGCACCATGGTGGGCAAGATGCCCAACGTTATATGGCTCGAGGGCTCCTTCGTGGAAACCATCAAAGGGTGGCAATCGGGGTGGTTCTACATCACCGAGCCGCGTGACCCTGAATCGGCAGCGGCCCCCGATTTCGATCTGCATCCCTGCACGGCTCACCTCCGGAAAGAGAAGGGCCTGACATGGGGTAATTTGGAACAGCCGACCGACTCCAAACCTGCGCTCAAAACCTTGTGAACAAGAAGATCAAGCTCACAACATAGTCCAGTCATGCTCATCCGCCGGATCCTCCCGTGCCAACAACGGGCCTTCAACTTGTGGAGTTTGATTCGCACAAGACACCAAATTTTGAGCAGTGCTCTTCGACACTACGCACGAAGATGCCCGGAAGGTGCTGTTCAAGGGCTCGAGGCTCCCGTGATCCGCCATCAAGATCACGGATTCAGCTCGCAGTGTCAAGCCGGCGAGGTAAGCTATTTTACCCTTTATAGGACACTTGTTTTTCATAGTTTGACTCTATGCAGGATCTAAACTCCCTTACCTTTGACAGGCCTGGCAGAAGAAGTCCGGGCAGGTTAACCGCCTGCCCCTTACCGTAAGACCCCAGCGGATGCCCGATTAACGGGGCTGCTGGTTCCGGCACCTCACGTGGTGCCGGAGAAGAAGGCCAAGAAGAAGGCCACGGGAACCCGAAAGAGTTCCCGGCGTCAGGTGGTATCGGACTCATCGTCTGATGACTCCGAGGCAGACTCCTCCCGTGAAGACGAGGAGGAGAAAAAAGAGGCCTCTCCCGGTGGGGAGAGAAGAAGGAAGGCCTCCCCAACCGGGAGGCCGGAGGGTCCAAGAAGGAAGGACCCTTCATCCGGACTACTCCACCAACGCCGACGACGGCGAAGAGGAGTGGCCACCGAGGGTCAAGCCCCTGGCGACATCGTAAGTGTCCGGATACCAGAATAACTCATGGTGTTTCGTTTGTCTCATAGAATCTCCTAACGCCCAATACAACCCTGCATCCTGCCCAAGGACGGGCTTGACACTTCAACGAGCGGCTCCCTGGCTCCATCGGATGTGAATAGCACTTCACTTTCGGCCGCCTCCTCTCCTCGCACTGCAGTTGACTCCAAGGTGGGGTCCCAAAAGGGGCCCAGCCAGGAGGAGGAGGTCCCGGAGGCGCCGCAAGGAAACCTTCCGGACTTCGGGCACAAGGGGGATCAAACCCCGAAGGGTTCTGAGTCCGGCCCTGAGCCGGACTCCGCACCGGAATCTTCAGTGGTTCTGGAGTCCTGTAGGCGGCCCCTTCGTAAGAAGGGCGAGACTGCGACACCGGTGACCTCCGTCCAACCGGAGGCACCGAATAATTTGCTAGAGGAGCACCGCACTGTTATGAGTGTGGTGGTCCAGAAAGTTTAGTCCGCCAAGAGCGGGCTGACTGAAGCCTGTGCCAGCCTTCTAACAGGCTTTGAGATATGTATTTAAGATATGTAAAAATATTACCGCATAGACAGTAGCCCCTGATGCTCAGTTTGGTGTTCGGAAAGAAAGCCGAACTGAGGATCTAAAAAGATATATGCATGAGTCTAACATAAGCGTGTCAATATGGGAATGCAGGCTGCGCTGCTGACCTCTGCCGCACTGACTGCGGAGGTCAATGCATTGAAGCAGAGCCTCGAGTGGTCCGAGAACGAACTCGGCCTTGCCAAGAAGCAGCTCGAGGACAAGGAAGGTAAATAATACCTTATGGAAGTATATAAAAGATGCCGTTGCAAAAAATAACAGGAATAACGTGAGAATTGCAGGGGCCACGAACGAGGTGGCAACCCTAAAGGAAGCGGTGTCCAAGGCCGAAAGCAATGCGGCCGCGGAACGCACCGAGCGAGAGAAGCAGGAGGCATGGGTGGCGGAGGTGTGGCAAGAGCTCCAGGCTCTCGTGGAAAAACACGAGAGTTTGGAGCGTGACTCAAAGACTCGAGAGTCTGAGCTCGCCTCGGCTCTTGAGAGCGCCAAAGCCGCTAAGGCCAAAGCCCAAAGAGCCCTCCAGGAAATTGAGGCAATAAAGAAGATAGCGGCGGGTAAGGCATTCTTCATGCAAAGCAAGCACGTGAAAGTGAATTACTTGTTATTTACCCGAATCCGGAGCTCTCCAGGAGCATTCACAGATCTGCCCCGCAGTGTGTCCGACGCTGCCGCATTCTACCGGGCCGAGGAGGGGAGCTCGATGGAGAAGGTGTTCGTATCAAGATGTCGAGACCGACACCCGGCAGCTTTTGAGCGACCAGCTGAAGCAGCTGGTCGAGCTCCATAAGGTGGCCAAACAGGCCATGAAGGGCCTCATAGTTCGGCTGTGGCCTGAAGAAGCCATGCCTGGGAGCTACTTTGGGCTGGTGAGGCGGCTGGTGGACGCCTATCCGTGGATTGAAGTCGTCAATCGCTCCGCTCGCATCGAAGGTGCCCAGAGGGCCTTGCCCGTGCTAAAGTGCACTGGGCACGGCGGACGCCGAGAAGCTTGTGACGGACGCCCACCGCCGGGCAGGGAGTATCGCACACCCGAGATGTATTATGCGCAGCGATTGAAGGGTGCCCGCTTATAGCGGCGAATGCTCCAAAGATGTAATTTTGAGTAAATTCGCATTTGTTATCCAGACGCTTGAAAACTTGTTCATATGCGCTAAGAAACGCTTGTGAATTTAAAATATTACCTTCGTGTGGACGCTATTAAATTTGAGAGATGGCGAGTCGTCGGCTTCGCCCCCATGCCACGAAAGTGCCGGGTGTTCGGATAAACTTGAGCGCTTTTTCCCATTCTTGGGTCCTTCGAGGAGGCGCCAATGCAACGAACAAGGCAACCTGACTATAATGCTTGAACACTCTCACTTAGCCATAGAATTCTATAATTTTAATTTCGAAGCCCTAGTATTCGAAAGACCGAATTGGGCGCTATCCATGCCTGGTTGGACAAAAGCCGACTCTCGCCTAAGCGCATAAGTCTTTAGGGACTCGAAAAACCTCTCGAACAGCGACCGGCTCTCGCCCTATCATGACGGTCAGTTTTAGCTTTCTCCACTGAGGTGATCAACCCAGCTCAACCGGGGCACAATCGCAGTGGTTCTCCCATCGCTACCTTAGCCGATATAATGGAACGTAAGGTACCAAAACATGGGGAGCCGGGCAAACCCAACTATTGACCCAAGACATGATTCGGAGCCGATGCATATAATGCTATAAGTTCGGGGTGCCGCACTTGTGAAAGTGTTCGGACTTATCACACCATAGTTTGGGGTACTTAAGCCCTCGGTGTATTTGGCCGCACTAAAGCGTCATTTGATGCAACATGTCATAAGTGAACATATATAAATAGAAAAAGGAATGCAATAATAGGCAGAAGCTATGCATTCTTTATTCAAAAAAGCTGCGGTGAAAGCAGAACGATACAAATAGTGCGATAAGCAAGGGACGGGACTATTTGACATGTCTCCCTCCAGGAGCGAGCTGCGGGATGATATGTAAAACAAGTATACTGCTCGTTATAGAGACCACCTGTACACTCGACATAGCTTTCTGCTTCCTTGGCTGTTGCATCGTGTGTTCGGCGATTCTACTGCCAGATAGGGCTTCTTGATAAAGGAGTCCTGAAACTAAGAGAAAAAGGAAGAATGACACAATTGGGAGCCCCTGGTGCGGTTGAGCCACATTCTGGCCTGTCGTGGTCGTGCCCCTCCCCCAATGCCCATGGTATTTCCAAAGCATAGTTATGTACGCGTAGTACTGGTTTCGCAGTTTCGCAAGGGCTGGGGTTGGGGCCGCATTGCTACGCGTGCTCAGAATGTGCTAGGCAGTCTTGTTGTAGGTTACTCCGGGCGCGCTTGACGGTGTCCGGACGTTTAATAGTCGGATTTGAGAATTGCCTTAAGAGGCTGCTTTGTACTTCTGCCGCGAGGGCCGCTGTCGGTGTCAAAACCGGCGGATCTCGGGTAGGGGGTCCCGAACTGTGCGTCTAGGCGGATGGTAACAGGAGACAAGGGACATGATGTTTTTACCCAGGTTCGGGCCCTCTCGATGGAGGTAAAACCCTACTCCTGCTTGATTGATATTGATGATATGGGTAGTACAAGAGTGGATCTACCACGAGATCAAGGAGGCTAAACCCTAGAAGCGAGCCTATGGTATGATTGTTGTTCTTGTTGTGTCCTACGGACTAAAACCCTCTGGTTTATATAGACATCGGAGAGGGCTAGGGTTACACAGAGTCGGTTACAATGGTAGGAGACCTACATATCCGTATCGCCAAGCTTGCCTTCCACGCTAAGGAAAGTCCCATCCGGACACGGGACGAAGTCTTCAATCTTGTATCTTCATAGTCTTGGAGTCCGCCGATGATGATAGTTCGCTATCCGGACACCCCTAGTCCAGACTCCTCAAGAGCCCTCTAACCAGGCTTCAATGACGATTTAGTCCGGCGCGCATATTGTCTTCGCATTGCAAGGCGGGTTCTGCTCCAATAATTCATAGAAGATTGTGAACACCAGATAGTGTCCAGCTCAGAAAATAAATTCCACATACCACCGTAGAGAGAATAATATTGACACAAATTCAATCTGCCGACGATTCTATGGCGTGACGCCACACCACAACCAAGCCTTTACTTGAATAGTTTTTATTATACCACCTCAGTAGCGTTTAGCGGCGGTTTCTTGGCACGCCTTGTCGAGCAGTAGATCGTGTCCCCTTATTCCGGGATTCCCATCAATATGAACGTGGGTAACCCAACCGCGCCATTGATTGTGGCGCTTGGGAGATTAGCGAGTTTGACCAGGCAGGTGGGGACGCATAGTTTTTGTCCGCCCATATATAAGGGGATAAGGATCCACCTTTTTACCTACGCCTTCTTCCTCCTTTGCTTATCCATCTCCGCACACTCGAGCTCCAGCGCCCAAGTCCGCAAATCTCACCTCGACCTTCTCCAGCCATGTCCGGAGCGGGAGGCAAGTGGATGGCCTCCTACGTTACGGAGGGGCACATCAAGAAACTGCGCAACGCCGGATATCTGTCCAGCGACATCGCGCATCGGCTCCCCAACGAGGGGCAGCTCATCCCCACCCTAGGCCCCATGAGAGGGTGGTATTCCTTCCCCATTTCCTCCGCGGACTGGGCTTCCCACTCCACCCATTTGTCCGGGGGCTCATGTTCTACTACGGCCTGGATTTCCACGATCTGGCCCCAAATTTCATCCTCAACATCTCGGCGTTTATCGTCGTGTGCGAGGCCTTCCTCTGCATCCAGCCCCACTTCGCTTGTGGCTAAAGACCTTCAATGTCAAGTCAAGGTTGTGAAGGGCAGCCAAGCGGAGTGCGGAGGCGCCATGGTGGGCAAAATGCCCAACGTCACCTGGCTCGAGGGTGCCTTAGTGGAATCCATCAAAGGGTGGCAATCGGGGTGGTTCTACATCACCGAGCCGCGTGACCCTAAATGGGCGGCGGCCCCCAAATTCAAATCTGGCATCCCCATGCAGCTCACCTCCTAGAAAGAGAAGGGCTTTGAGGGAGTCCTGGACTAGGGGGTGTCCGGACAGCCGGACTATCATCGTCCGCCGGACTCCACGACTACGAAGATACAAGATTGAAGACTCCGTCCCGTGTCCGGATGGGACTTTCCTTGGCATGGAAGGCAAGCTTGGCGATACGGATATGTAGATCTCCTACCATTGTAACCGACTCAGTAACCCTAGCCCTCTCTCGTGTCTATATAAACCGGAGGGCTTTAGTTCAGAGGACATAACCTCCATTACAACAATCATACCATAGGCTAGCTTCTAGGTTTAGCCTCCTTGATCTCGTGGTAGATCCACTCTTGTACTACCCATATCATCAATATTAATCAAGCAGGACGTAGGGTTTTACCTCCATCAAGAGGGCCCGAACCTGGGTAAAACATCGTGTCCCTTGTCTCCTATTACCATCCGCCTAGATGCACAGTTCGGGACCCCCTACCTGAGATCCGCCGGTTTTGACACCGACATTGGTGCTTTCATTGAGAGTTCCTCTGTGTCGTCACCGATAGGCTTCATGGCTCCTTCAATCAACAACAACGCCGTCCAGGGTGAGACTTTTCTCCCCGGATAGATCTTCGTATTCGGCGGCTTCGCACTGCGGGCTAATACACTTGGCCATCTGGAGCAGATCGAAAGCTACGCCCCTGGCCATCAGGTCAGGCTTGGAAGCTTAAACTTCACGGCCGACATCCGCGGGGACTTAATCTTCGATGGACTCGAGCCACAGCCGGGCGTGCCGCGTTGTCGCGATGGGCATGATTTAGCTCTGCCGCCGGACAGTGCCTTGGTGGCCGCACACGAATACGCTCCGGCCCTTAGTCCGAAGTCGGTCGCCCGGATCGAGGACCGGTGGCTGGACACCGCCTCGGGGGCTGCAACTTCCGCGGCGATGGAGCTGAACATTGACCTTGTCCCCAATAAAGCTCGTGACTCCTAGGTGCCAGTGCCTCGCCGGACTCAACCTCCTGCGCCGCCAATCGAATCCGATTGGGCGCCGATCATGGAGTTCACCGCTGCGACATCTTTCAAAGACTCGCCTTTGGCGACATCCTAAATTGCTAAGGCATCTCTCGCTATCCGAGAGCCCCGCCGATTATGGCCAGATGGTTGGGATGCGGACGACGAAGAAATTCAAGGCCCACCCACCGCCCACTTTGTAGCCACTATCGACGATCTAACAGACATGCTAGACTATGACTCCAAAGACATCGACGGTATGGACGACGATGCCGGAGACGATCAAGAACCAGCGCCTATAGGGCACTGGAAGACCACCCCAACACATGACGTATATATGGTGGATACCCCAAAAGGAAGCGACGACGAGGAACAACGGGGCGCGGCAAAGGATAATCCCGCCGATAAACAACCAAAGCGGCGACGCAAGCGCCGCCCTAAGCCCCGCCTCAGCCAAGACAGCATTCCTAATGACCCAGCGTTAGAGCAGGGCAAACCAGTGGACGACGAGCATGCAACCAAGCAACCGTCCGAACAGGACGAATCGGATAATCAATCCAATCCCGGTGAAACCAACAGTCCGGACGACCTCACACCGGACATACTATCGGAGCATAAGAACCTTCATGGAAGACTCGTCGCCGCCGCAAGAAGCTTGAAGAAGGAAAAACGGAAGCTCAAAATAGCGGAAGACATACTCAGAATGAGGTGGAGCAAAGTGCTCAAAACCGCAGACAAATACGGCAATGGCCATCAATCAAAGAGCTACCCGAAGCGCAAGCTGCTGCTAGAATTTGACGAGGAAGCCATAGAGCCCCCACAGTCAAAAAATAAAGAGGCCGCCTGGCCGGATAGACGGCCAGATTATAGGCCAAAATCTACTAGTGGCGCCGCACACAAGCCGACTCATGACCCTGGGAAAACAGATGGCCCAGCCAGGTCCATTTACGGGCCCAAAAAGAGGGCCCCATGAAGCAACACAACACGCCAAGTGTTCGAATACAGCGGTACACCTAAATACAGGGGCGCCGCACGCCCACTATGTTTCACCAATGAGGTGCTGGATCATGAATTCCCAGCAGGGTTTAAACCCATAAACATAGAGGCTTACGACGGAACAACAGACCCTGGAGTCTGGATATAGGATTATATACTACACATACACATGGCTAGAGGAGATGACCTCCACGCCATAAAATACCTACCCTCAAGCTCAAAGGGCCAGCTCGGCATTGGCTCAAAAGCCTCCTGTAAAACACTGTTGGAAGTTGGGAAGAGCTTGAGGACGCTTAGAGCAAATTTTCAAGGACTTATGTCCGCCTCCGGATGCATTTATCTAAGTCATATAACTCAACAGCCCGAGAGTCGGCCACAAGAATTCGGAACAGGTTCCTCACTAAAAGAACCAAATAGTCGATCGTCCGGACGCCAAGCCCTAGCAGCTTTTAAACACAACGTCCGAGACGAATGGCTTGCCGACACCTCGCCAAGAGAAGCCGAGGACAATGTCCGCGCTAACAAGCCTCATGACCCGCTTTGCTGGGAAGATAGCTGGCTAGCAAGATGCAGCACCAAATACCGAGTACATCCGAGATTAGAGATGGAAATGGAAAATCACAGCGCAGAAAGGATCAGCGCCGAATAAAGAAAAAATCCCAAAGAATACGGCGGTCAACGCCGGATTCAAAAGCTCGCGGCCAAACAACAAAACACTGCCTCTTAAGGATAACAGTGATGAGCTATCCAACTTAAACAAAACTTTGGATTGGGTATGTCAAATCCACAAGATTCTAAGGCCCGCAAACCACACCCACCGAGATTGTTGGGTTTTCAAACAGTCCGCCGACTAAACGCCAACACAAGGGGCTCGACGATCAAGCGAGGATGATGATAAAACCCACCAGCAGAGCACCGAAAACAAAAGACTTTCCCACAAGAAGTCAAAGCAGTAAACTCACTTCATGTGACAATACGGAAAACAATGCGGCACCCGCTAAGACGGTCTCGCACGGTCCACCCCAAAGGAACCTCGAGATTGGATGTCAAACCAATCACTTTGACCACCGGATTATTCCGAAGTGTTCGAATGCGGATGGACTGCTCGATATTGGATCCTATAATCGACGGACTACAATTTACACAAGTCCTGATGGATGGAGGCAGCGATCTTAACCTGCTATATCCAAACACAGTCCGCAAGTTGGGGATAGAGCGTACTAAAATTCGACATAGCCGCACTTCCTTTAAAGGTGTGACGCCAGGCCCTTACGCCAAGTGCACAGGCTCCTTATTACTAGAAGTTGTGTTCGGGTCACCGAACAACTTCCGACGTGAAAAACTAATCTTTCATGTCGCCCCGTTCAAAAGTAGCTATCAAGCACTACTGGGACGTGAAGCTTTTGTCCGCTTCAACGCCATACCACATTACGCGTCTCTTACACTCAAAATGCCCGGTCCATGTGGCATCATCTCATTGCGAGGGTCATTTAAAGACCCCGGACACGGCTAGATGAGTCAGGCATAAATAAGCTAGGTGCTCCCTAGCCGCACACCCCTTCACAAGGGCTGTGCGATAAGCAACAACGAGCTAATATAGACTCCGCTTACTTATTAATATTTTTCATATACTTTTTTTTTGCATGATTTCCTTTCAAACTAAGTTCCTATCTTTTACAGATGAACAACGTGCACACCTGTCCGTGATAACGGCACAACGGAGACACAGCGCAGACGCAGAGGGACCCGTCGCAAGGATTCTTTTCGATTAAGACCTGCGTAACCTTTTTTATCGCTCTTGTTGCTATAATCCCCGGTTTCTCATTATAACCAGAGTGGAGCTCGACGCTTTGGCATCGGGCCGCCGAGGACCTTGCCTGCATTTCTAGACACTAGGGGCTTAGGGCATTGTTCTCGCCTATTATTATAAAGACCAACACCTTAGAGAGTGTTCGGCGCCTCGAAGTTAGGCCTTATATGCATCAGCTCAATCATGTCTTTGGTCAAATGTTGGGTTTGCCTGCCCTGTGTTTTGCTGCCTTACGCTCAGATCATCGCTAACGCGCACCGTGGAGAACTATCGCGACAGTGCCCCGCTCGCCGGGCGAGCACCTCAAGAGAGAAAGCCGAAAACCGATCATTATGATACAACGAGAGACCGTCAACCACTCGATCGACCACCGGAATGTTTAGAATTCCGCCGCTTTGACGAAGGACCGCTTCTGGTCGTGCACACACGCCCCTAAATTCGAGAGCGTGGTGCCCCGTGGGCTATATCGTAGCCCCACCCTCGAACTCCAATGGCTAAGTGAAAGTGATAAAGCATCATAGTCCGGTTGCCTCGCTTGCTACGCTACCACCTCCTCAACAAGACCGAGACGCCGGATTAAGTGTGAAAATGCGCTATTTTTATAACACCCCGCACCTTGTGCGTGGGGGCTGAAGTCAAGACTACCATCTTTCGGGTTATACACACGATACATAAACGGCCGATAGGAGATATTTCAATACTTGGAACGCATAAGTATAAAAAGCGATTACATCATAACCATTGTTTCATTAAAATAAAACGCTCATTTGAACGTGACATTTTCGAAAGCATCGCGACTCTATTACACGAGCACCACGCATAACTTCCCCAAAATAGTGCTCGGCGGTAACCGCTTTTGTCCAACCACGGGTTGCAACAACGGTGGCATCCATCTCGTACAATGTGTCTTCACACGAGCAAGGGCCATCCGCAAGACCTCTATGCAGCCGACCGCTTCATCTCCTTGATATGCGGCACCGCCCAAAGGAATTCCTGCAATAAGCCAAAATAGCTCGTCGGCTTGGGCCTCTCCGCCGCATATGGGTCACGATATCCGCTATGGCAAGTCCGACAACATATTCAGCTCAACCCATTCGCCAACCAATCGGTCACCGAAGTGAACAATCCGGACTATGGAATTGAGACCAAAATAGCTCTTCCATATTGTGATCCTTCCGACTTCGAAGTGCACAACGACATCCGCCGCTTTTCGCCGCTAAGTCCATATATGGATCCTCCGGACCCCACAGCTGGCCAAGCTGGGCATACTTTGATCCAGAACCTGCGGGCGAAGCGTAAAAGGCTTGCCAGCCACAATGTCTCCTACCGACGCAGCTCCTCCTTCATAGCCCGTGATTGCGAACGGGCATCCTTGGCTTCGCGGTGGCCTTCCCAGTGTCTTCTCGCTCGATAGGTGCTCCTTTTCAAGAGCCTCATTGCGGTCGGTAGCATCCTTCAATTTAACGCCAATTCGCCATCTCTTCCCTCGCTTCGCAGTGTGCAGCCCTTTCGCTTAACTCCTCGGCCGCCTCGAGGCAGCCGATCACTCCTTCCGCTTGCTCCTTGGCTTGAGCAAGTTCGCCCAAGGCTTTCCACAGCAGCAGCACCATCTCGCAAGCATAAATATTGTAAGAGGTGGGCTTTAGCTCCTTCATAGGTGACTACGGAGAAGCAATTTACCTTGCGACTCGTCAAGTCGCTTGTTGACTAGCGCGATGTTCAGATCCGCTACATCGAAGTTGCCGACAATTCGGCAACTCCATTAGTCCGCTATCCTCGCATTATCCGCCACCGCATAGGAAAGGCGACACTCAATTCCTGCGATTTTGATCCTCGACGCGCCGTCGCTTTCAACAACCTACCGAGTCTCGGGGCTACTATCTATACAGGCGCACTTTATGTGCAAACTGTCAAAAAGGCGCGCTGCTTTACGCACTCAAACCCCGCCAACAAACTTCGACGGCATGCAATCCGCTTTGGCGGATCGAAATCCTTCCAATCACCACGCCATCAATGCACGGTGATCTTCGAGACGGACGCCTCTCAAGAAGATCCTTCACTCCCGGCGAATACTAGGCGACGCCTTGAACTCTTCGGCTCGCCAGCTCGGGATACCCTCCGTGATTTACACTTCAAGCTCGCCCACCCTATCCGACGGCAAGACAGCAGACGGAGGCGCTCGCTCTCCATCATCTCCGGACGAAGATCCCGAAGACGAGCTCATCTCGAGAAGGTCGCAGATCCGAACTACAAGGTAAAAATTTCGTTATCCTCGTAAGCACAAATAGGATGTTTTCTTATTAATGAACTCCCTTTTCCTACTCACGGCTCATTGGAGGGCTGATTCTTTAGAGAAGATTGTACGGCGGGTCTCCCCGACGCAGGACCCTCTGGTGAAGATTTCTTCCCCGCTTAGAGGCTTTGGCCTCCGGTCTTCGGAGGCGGTCCTCTTCTCCCCACGGGGAGGGATTCTCGATCCCCTTCTTCAAGTGCCCCTTGGGCGGCGGTAGCTCCTCTATTTTCCCCTTCGCCTTCAAGGCGCAACCTCCAACATTCGACCAGCACGGGCTCCGTGCGGTCTCGAGGGAGCCGACACCAGACGCTTTGCTTGCGCTATCCACTCCTGATAAAGGATAATGGGTTAAAAGGCGAATTATAGAAAAGCAAACAAATGGTACATCCAAACACTGAGCTACTTACTTGAGTATCCGGGCGATTGCAGCTTAGGCCGGCATCCTCGGTCAATTCCGGACACACCACGTGTGATCCGAAGAACAACTTGTACATCTCCACGGGTGTCGTACCCATGAAGTGTTGGAGAATCCTTTGTCCCTCCAGGTTGAACTCCCATAGCCGGAGAGGACGGCGTTTGCAGGGCAGGAGACACCTAATGAGCATAACCTGCATCACCACGACCAGATTGATCTCCTCGCTGGAGGTCTCGAACCGCCTCGCAATAGGGGCACGCCTTTTGACGGCCCCCAATTGAGCCCTTGGTCGACCCACGACATCAACCGTCGTGGAGGTCCCGAGCGGAATGGAGGCGGCGGCTTCTGCTACCCTTCGAGCGGTGATATAGAACCACTCCCGCTACCACAAGCCGAGCTACTCTTGAAGGAGCCTCGGGCCATGGGGCATCGGCCTCCGCTTATGGCCGCCCGCAAGACTCGCTGACGCCCCAATCATCTTCGCCCACATTGAAGGTCTTCACCACAGGCCAAAGTGGGTGTGACGCGGAGGAAGGCTTCATGAAGCATAATAAACGCGAAATATGGAGGATGGACTCGAGCCAAGTCGTGGAATTCCAACCCATAGTAAAACATGAGCCCTCTCACAAAAGGATCCGTCGGGAAGCCTAAACCCCGACGGCGGGGATACAAAGATTTACATACTCGCCGGCTCGGGGGTGGATGGCCCGCCCTTCAAGGGCAGCATGTGCGAAACCTCGTAAGGATGTACTTGGCCTCACGCAGTTTAGCACGCCCTCCTCCGTGATGTAGGAGGGCATCTACCGCCCTGAAGGTCGGAGCCGACATTGTTGAAGGTCCAAGCGCCGAATCTGGGGCTCGAGTGTTTGGAACCCGGAGCAAGGAGAAGATTCGATGGAAGATTGAAGAGAAGAAACGAGCCTTGGTCCTATTATAAAGAGGGGGAATACCAAGAGCCGTCTCCGTGACCGTTCGGGATTCGCCTTCGATAGAGGAGGCGTGGCGACGGGCGCATTTGGGTTACCCACGCCCGTATTGATGAGATTCCCGGAATAAGGGGAACACGATCTCTGCTTCGACAAAATGTGCCAAGGAAACCGCTTCGCTAAACGCGCTGAGGCGGTATAATAAAAAACGATTCAAGTAAAGGCTTGGTAGTGGTGTGACATCATGCCGTAAAATATGTCAGCAGATTGAACTTGTGTACATTTTATTCTCTCTACGGTGGAATGTGGAATTAATTATGCAGAGCCGGACACTATCCTGGTGTTCACAATCTTCTTTGGATTATTCGGAGAGGAACCCGCCTTGCAATGCCGAACATTATGCGCGCCGGACTCATCATCATTGAAGCTAGGTTCAGGGGCTACTGAGGGAGTCCTGGACTAGGGGGTGTCCGGACAGCCGGACTATCATCGTCCGCCGGACTCCAAGACTATGAAGATACAAGATTGAAGACTCCGTCCCGTGTCCGGATGGAACTTTCCTTGGCGTGGAAGGCAAGCTTGGCGATACGGATATGTAGATCTCCTACCATTGTAACCGACTCTGTGTAACCCTAGCCCTCTCCGGTGTCTATATAAATCGAAGGGCTTTAGTCCGTAGGACATAACCTCCATTACAACAATCATACCATAGGCTAGCTTCTAGGGTCTAGCCTCCTTGATCTCGTGGTAGATCCACTTTTGTACTACCCATATCATCAATATTAATCAAGCAGGACGTAGGGTTTTACCTCCATCAAGAGGGCCCGAAACTGGGTAAAGCATCGTGTCCCTTGTCTCCTGTTACCATCCGCCTAGACGCACAATTAGGGACCCCCTACTCGAGATCCGCGGGTTTTGACACCGACAGGCTTGCTATGGGGTAGTTCGGAAGAGCTGACCGGACTCCAGTCCTATCTCCAGACCCTGGTGAACAAGAAGCTCATGCTTGTCAACGTGATCCAGGTCATGCTCGTCCGCCGGATTCTCCCCTGCCAGCAACGGGACTTCAATTTGTGGGAGTTTGATCCGGCACAACACCGGACTTTTAGCGGGCTCTTCGACACTACGTACGAAGCTGCCTGGAGGGTGCTGTTCAAGGGCGCCGAAGCTCCCGCATTCGCTACCGAAGATTGCGGATTCAGCATGCAGCGTCCGGCTGGTGAGGTAAGCTATGTTATCATTTATGGGACACTTGCTTTTCATAGTTTGACTCTATGCGGGATCTAAACTCCCAATACCTTTAACAGGACTGGCAGAAGACGTCTGGACAGGTTAACTGTCCGGCTCCCCTTCCAGAAGACCCAGCAGACACCCGTTTGACGGGGCTGCTGGTCCCGGCACTTTATGTGGTGCCAGAGAAGAACGCCAAGAAGAAGGCCACGGAACCCGGGAGTTCCCGGCGTCAGTGGTATCGGACTCATCGTTCGATGACTCCGAGGCGGACTCCTCCCACGAGGACGAGGAGGAGAAGAAAGAGGCCTCTCCCCCAGCGGGGGGGAGAGAAGAACAGGAAGGCCTCCCCAACAAGGGAGGCTGAAGGGTCCAAGAAGGGAAGGACCCTTCCCCCGGACTGTTCTGCCAACGTCGGTGACGACGACGAGGAGTAGCCCCCAAGGGCCAAGCCCCTGGCGAGATCGTAAGTGTCCGGACTCCTAGATGATTTATAATTTTTCTTTTTGTCGCATGGTGTCTTTCTAATGCCGCATACAACCCTGTAGTCCGCCCAAGGGTGATCTTCCCGCTTCGTCGAGCGGGTCCTTGGGCACGTCGGATGTGGATTCTCTTCTGACGACCTCCACCCCCCGTGACGCTGATGACGCCAAGGTGGGATCCCGGGAAGGGACCCACCAGGAGGAGGAGGCTCCGGAGGTGCCGCAAGGCAACCTCCTGGACTTTGCACCGGACTCCGCACCGGAACTTGCAGTGGTTCCGGAGTCCGGTGGGCGGCCCCTTCGTAAGAAGGGCAAGATCGGACGCCGCGGCCTCCGCCCAACCGAGGTGCCGGATAACTTGCCGGAGGTGCTCAACGGCGCTTCCATCAAAGAACACCGCACCGTTATGAGTGCGGTGATTCGAAGGTTCAGCTCGCCAAGAGCGGGCTGACCGAAGCTCGCAGCAGCCTTCTAACAAAGCTTTGAGGTAAGAATTTTAAGATATGTAATATAATACCGCATAGACAGTAGCCCCTGATGCTCGGTTCGGTGTTCGAAAACAAAAGCTGGACTGAGGATCTAAAAAGATATACGTAGGAGTCTGAAAAAATATGTCAATATGGGATTGCAGGCTACGCTGCTGACCTTTGCCGCACTGACTGCGGAGGTCAATACCTTGAAGCAGAGCCTCGAGCGGTCCGAGAGCAAGCTCGGCTGTGCCAAGAAGCAGCTCGAGGACAAGGAAGGTGAGTAACACCGTATTAAAGTTGTACCTTATAGAAAAGGATTTGGTTGCAAGAGAAATAAGGACGATAACGTGGGTACTCTAGGGGTGACGAACGAGGTGGCAACCCTAAAGGAGGCGGTGTCCGCGGCCGAACGCAATGCGGCCGCAGAATGAGCCGAGCAAGAGAAGCAGGAGGCGCGGGTGGCGGAGGTACAGCAAGAGCTCCAGGCTCTCGTGGAAAAGCACGAGGGTTTGGAGCGTGACTCGAAGACTCGAGATTCCGAGCTTGCGTCGGCTCTTGAGAGTGCCAAAGCCACAAAGGCCGAAGCCCACAAGGCCCTCCAAGAGATTGAGGCATTGAAGAAGATAGCGGTGGGTAAGGCATTTTTCATGCAAAGCAAGCATGTTAATGTGAATTACCTATTACTTACCCGAATTCGGAGCTCTCCAGGAGCGTTTGCAGATCTGCCCTGCAGCGTGTCCGATGTGCCACTTTCTACCGGGCCGAGGAGGGGAGCTCGACGGAGAAGGTCTACTGGTCTCAGTATGCTGAGGCCGGACATCCGGTGCCCCTTAGCGACCAGCTGAAGCAGCTGGTCGAGCTCCACAAGGTGGCCGAAGAGGCCATGAAGGGCCTCATAGTTCGGCTGTGGCCCCAGGGGGCCATGCCTAGGAGCTACTTCGGCCTGGTGCGGCGGCTGGTGGATGCGTGTCCCTGGCTTGAAGTCGTCAAGAACTCCGCCTGTATTGAAGGTGCCCGTCGGGCCCTTGCCCGTGTAAAGGTGCACTGGGGCAGGATGGACGCTGAGAAGCTTGTGATGGACGCGCCACCGATGGGCAAGGAGTATCGCACGCCCGAAATGTATTATAAGAGTGTCCTGAAGGGTTCCCGCATGATTGCGGGTGAGTGCTCCAAAGATGTAATATTTGAGTAGACTCGCATTTTGTTATCCTGTGTGCTGAAGACTTTGTTCATATGCGCTAAGCAACGCTTGTTAATTTAAAATATTACCTTCTGTGCGGCCGTTTATCAAATCTGAGAGATGGCAAGTCGTCGGCTTCAGCCCCATGCCACGAAAGTGGGGTGTTTGGGATAAACTTGAGCGCTCTTGTTCCCATTTTTGGGTCCATCTAGGGAGGCGCTCAACACAATGAACGAGACAACCGGACTTATAATGCTTGAACACTCTCACTTAGCCATAGAATTCTATAATTTTAAATTTCGCGAAGCCCCTAGTGTTCGAAGATCGAGTTCGGGCGCTATCCACGCCTGGGCCGGACAAAGCCGGTTCCTCGCTCTAAGCGGCATAAGTCTTTAGGGACTCGAAAAAACCTCTCAAACAGCGACCAGCTCTCGCCTTATCATGACAATCAGTTTTAGCTTTCTCCACTAAGGCGCTCGCCCAGCTCAACTGGGGTGCAATCACAGTGGTTCTCCCAGTGCTACCTCAGCCGATACAACGGAACGTAAGGTACCAAAACATGGGAGCCGGGCAAACCCAACTATTGACCCAAGACATGATTCGGAGCCGATGCATATAATGCTATAAGTTCGGGGTGCCGCACTTGTGAAAGTGTTCGGACTTATCACACCATAATGTGGGGAACTTAAGCCCCTGGTGTATTTGGCCGTACCAAAGTGTACGGATGCAACATGTCATAAATGAACATATGTATAAGAAAGAAATGCAATTATAAGCAAAAAGCGATGCATTGTTTATACAAGAAATACTACCATGAATGCAGAACAATACAAATAGTGCGGTAAGCAAGGGATGGGACTATTAAGCATGTCCCCCTCCAGGGGTAGGCTGCAGAATGGTGTATAACATAGATTTAATGCTCATAATGGAGACCACCTGGATACTCATCGTAGCCTTTCTCATTCCCTGGCTGTTGCATCGTGAGTTCGGCAGGTCTGCTGCCGGACAGGGCCTCTGGTAAATGGAGTCCTGTGAATGAGAAAAAAAAGGAAAAAAAGATGGCACACTTGGGAGCCCCTGGTGTGGTTGAGCCGCACTATGGGCCTGTCGTGGTCGTGCCTCTCCCCCTATGCCCATGGTATCTCCAGAGCGTAATGATGTATGCGAAGGAACCAGTCTTGCAATTTTGCAGGGGCAGGGGTTGGGGCCGCATTACTACGCGTGCTCGGAACGTGCCAGGTTGTCTTGTTATAGGTTACTCCGGGCGCGTTTAGCCGTGTCCGGTCGCTAACGGCCGGACTCGAGAATTGCCTTAAGAGGCTGCTCAGACATCCGCCGCGAGAGCCGCCGTGTGTTCCTCCGCTCGAGGGAGCGCTCAGTGTTTCCGCTGACCGTGATGACTCCTCGAGGGCCTGGCATCTTGAGCTTGAGGTATGCGTGAGTGCGGCACCGCGTTGAACTTTGCAAACGCGTCCATCCGAGCAGAGCATGATAGCCGCCGCGAACGGAACTATGTCAAGATTAACTCTCGCTTCGAAGTTATCCGGGATCCAAGACCACTTCAAGTGTGATCGAGCCTGTACAATTGGCCTCTACACCTGGTATGACGCCTTTGAAGGTCGTATTTGTGGGTTTAATCCTTGAGGGGTCTATGCCCATCTTGCGCACTGTATCCCGATAAAGCAGGTTCAGGTTGCTGCCGCCGCCCATCGACTCGTGAGGTGGAATCCATCGATGATTGGGTCTAAAACCATCGCGCGAATCCGCCATGGCGGATATCGGTGGGTGGTCCTTCGATCAAAAGTGATCGGGCAGAGGACCATGGGTTGAACTTCGGGCGATCGCTCCATCGCAGATACGCCCCTCGAGTGCATGCTTCCGCCCCTCTTGGGTATGTGGGTTGCGATATCATGTTCACCGTCCGCACTTGTGGGGGAAACCCTTCGCCCTCTATTGTTCGGGCGGCCGGGTCTCTTCCTCGCCATCGCTATGCAACCCCTTGTCATTGTTTTCGCAATTAACTTGCTCGCTCGCTTGAATACCCAACAATCCTGTTGGTGTGATTAGCTGGCTTTTCGGGTGCCGTGTATCCGCAAGAGCGGTCGAGTATTCGGTCCAAATTGGACGGACCCGAGTAGTTCTTTTGAATGGCTTTTTCCGCCGACCGGGTTTGAGCCTCTGAATCCGGCGTTGACCGCCAGATCCTCGGTGTTATCGCCGCAACGCGGCGTTTGTTTTTGTTGCGACGCGACCTGCCATTGCGGTCCTTGGTATCCGGATTGCTAGAATTTTTGCTGAGGTTGTTACTGCGGGCTAGCCAGCTGTCCTCTCCCGTGCAGAAGCGGGTCATGAGTGATGTGAGGGCTGCCATGGAGTTCGGCTTTTCCTGTCCTAGGTGCCGGGCAAGCCACTCGTCGCGGATGTTATGTTTGAAGGCTGCAAGGGCCTCTGCATCCGGAAAGTCGATGATTTGATTTTTCTTTGTTAAGAACCGTGTCCAGAACTGTCTGGCCGATTCGTCTGGCTGCTGAATTTTGTGGCTTAGGTCATCGGCGTCTGGTGGTCGCACATATGTGCCCTGGAAGTTGTCAAGAAATGTGGCTTCCAGGTCCTCCCAACACCCAATTGATTATGCTGGAAAGCTGTTAAGCCAATGCCGAGCTGGTCCTTTAAGCTTGAGTGGGAGGTATTTGATGGCGTGAAGATCATCACCGCGGGCCATGTGGATATGAAGGAGATAGTCTTCGATCCAAACCGCGGGGTCTGTTGTGCCATCATAGGATTCAATATTCACGGGTTTGAACCCTTCGGGGATTGATGATCTATTACTTCATCTGTGAAGCATAGTGGGTGTGCGGCGCCTCTATATTGGGCTATATGATGACGTAGCTCAAGCGAGCTTTGTCATCGTGTTCGCCAGCCCGAGTTTGTTGTGTCCGGCGCGAACGGTCGTCGCTAAGCATCGTGGGCGCCACGCGATCCGTAGATCGATCTTGATTGTCTTGCCTTATCCTCCAATATGTCTTGCAAGTCCGGCGCATTCCCCCGTGGCTTCACACTTTTCAAGCGGTGCCGGGGTACGGTTATAGTAGAGGGCCTAGAGGCTTCTCTATCGCGGCCACGAGGTGGTCGGTCAGCCGTATTGTGCGCTGGTGATACAGGTTTATATGCCTCCTCCTCTAATCGGGGGAGCATCTTGCGTTTGGGGTAGCTTTTGGAGGGGCGTTCGAGTTCATGCTCTTCGGCCGCAAGGACTTCAGTCCATCTGTCGGCTAGCAGATCTTGATCAGCTTTAAGCTGTTGCTGCTTTTTCTTGAGGCTGTTCACCGTGGCCATAAGCCTGCATTTAAAACACTCTTGTTCGACGGGATCCTCGGGCACGACGAATTCGTCATCGTCGAGGCTTGCCTCGTCTCTAGAGGGAGGCATGTAATTATCATCCTCTACCTCTTTGTCTGCCGCTCTCTCATGAGGGCTGGCTTCTCCGTCCTCCTGTGTTGAATCTTGCTGGAGGGGGTTGTTTCGGCACTGTCTGGGGTGTTATTATCTCCGGTGTCGGAATCTCCATTCTTGCTGTGGCGGGATTTAGAGCGGCGCCGCTAACGCCGGCGCTTAGGCTGTTTCTTGGAGGGGTCTTCCTCCGCTGCTTCCTCACCATTCCCATCCTTTGGGATGTCCACCATGTTGGGGAACGTAGTAATTTCAGAAAATTTCCAACGCACACACAAGATCATGGTGATGAATAGCAACGAGAGGGGAGAGTGTTGTCTACATACCCTTGTAGACCCGAAGCGGAAGCGATCACAACGTAGAGGAAGTAGTCGACGCTTCTCCTCGCGATCCGACCGATCCCGCGCCATTATCCGGCGCCCCGAGTTCTTGACACACGTACAGCTCGATGACGCCCTCAGATCTCGATCCAGCCAAGTGTCGAGGAGAGTTCCACAAGACGACGGCGCAGGACGATCTTGATGTTTCACTGACGCAGGCTTCGCCTAAGCTTCATGACGGTATGACCGAGGTGGAATATGGTGGAGGGGGCACCGACACGGCTAAGGAACGATCCGTAGATCAAACTTGTGTGTTCTAGGGTGCCCCCTGCCCCAGATATAAAGGAGGGAGGGGGGAGGCCGGCCGCCCTAGAGGAGGCGGCCAGAGGAGTCCTACTCCCACCGAGTAGGACTCCCCCTTCCTAGTTGGAATAGGATTGGGGAGGGGAGAGAGAGGGGGGCCCGCCTCCTTGTCCTATTCGGACTGGGGGAGAGGCGCCACCCCTGTCCGCCCTTCCTCTTCTCCCTCGAGGCCCACCGAGGCCCATTTACCCCGGGGTTCCGTAACCTCCCAGCATCCGGTAATTCCTGTTTTCACCCGAACCATTCAACTCCAAACATAGGCTTCCAATATATCAATCTTTATGTCTCGACCATTTAGAGACTCCTCGTCATGTCCGTGATCACATCCGGACTCAACTTCTTCGTACATCAAAATACATAAACTCATAATAACCGCCATCGAAACCTTAAGCGCATGGACCCTACGGTTCGAGAACAATGTAGACATGACCTAGAACTATTCTCGGTCAATAACCAATAGCGGACCTGGATGCCCATATTGGTTCCTACATATTCTACGAAGATCTTTATCGGTCAGACCGCATAACAACATACGTTGTTCCCTTTGTCATCGGTATGTTACTTGCCCGAGATTCGATCGCCGGTATCCAATACCTAGTTCAATCTCGCTATCGCAAGTCTCTTTACTCGCTCCGTAATACATCATCTCACAACTAACTCATTAGTTGTAGTGCTTGCAAGGCTTCAGTGATGTGTATTACCGAGAGGGCCCAGAGATACCTCTCCGACAATCGGAGTGACAAAACCTAATCTCAAATACGCCAACCCAACATCTGCCTTTGGAGACACCTGTAGTACTCCTTTATAATCACCCAGCACGCTGTGACGCTTGGTAGCACCCAAAGTGTTCCTCCGTAAACGGAGTTGCATAATCTCATAGTTACAGAACATGTATATGTCATGGATAAAAGCAGAGCAACATACTAAACGATCGTGTGCTAAGCTAATGGAATGGGTCATGTCAATCGATCATTCTACTAATGATGTGACCTTGTTAATCAAATAACAACTCTTTGTTCATGGTCGGAAACATAACCATCTTTGATTAACAAGCTAGTCTAGTAGAGGCATACTAGTGACATATTGTTTTGTCTATGCATTCACACATGTATCATGTTTCCTGTTAATACAATTCTAGCATGAATGATAAACATTTATCATGAAATAAGGAAATAAATAATAACTTTATTATTGCCTCTAGGGCATATTTCCTTCAGCCTCCCACTTGCACTAGAGTCAATAATCTAGATTACATAGTAATGATTCTAACACCCATGGAGTCTTGGTGCTGATCATGTTTTGCTCGTGGAAGAGGCTTAGTCAACGGTCTCGCAACATTCAGATCCGTATGTATCTTGCAAATCTCTATGTCTCCCACCGACTAAGTCCCGGATGGAATTGAAGCGCCTCTTGATGTGCTTGGTCCTCTTGTGAAATCTGGATTCCTTTGCTAAGGCAATTGCTCCAAGATTGTCACGAAGATTTTCATTGACCCGATGCACTAGGTATGACACCTAGATCGGATATGAACTCCTTCATCCGACTCCTTCATTAGCTGCTTCCGGCTGCTATGTACTCCGCTTCACATGTAGATCCCGCCACGACGCTTTGTTTAGAACTGCACCAACCGACAGCTCCTCCGCTTAGTGTAAATACGATCCGGTCTGCGATTTAGAATCGTCCGATCAGTGTCAAAGCTTGCATCAACGTAACTGCCATTTATGAGCTCTTTGTCACCTCCATATACGAGAAACATATCCTTAGTCCTTTTCGTATTTCAGATGTTCTTGACCGCTGTCCAAAGATCCACTCTGGATTACTTTGGTACCTCCTGCTAGGCTTATAGCAAGGCACACATCAGGTCCGTACACAAGATTGCATACATGATAGAGCCTATGGCTGAAGCATAGGGAACATCTTTCATTTTCTCTCTATCTTCTGCAGTGGTTGGGCATTGAGTCTTACTCAACTTCACACCTTGTAACACAGGCAAGAACCCTTTCTTTGCTTGATCCATTTTGAACTTCTTCAAAATTTTGTCAAGGTATGTGCTTTGTGAAAGTCCAATTAAGCGCCTTGATCTATCTCTATAGATCTTAATGCCCAATATGTAAGCAGCTTCACCGAGGTCTTTCATTGAAAAACTCTTATTCAAGTATCCCTTTATGCTATCCAGAATTCTATATCATTTCCGATCAGCAATATGTCATCTACATATAATATCGTAAATGCTACAGAGCTCCCACTCACTTTCTTGTAAATACAAAGCTTCTCCAAAAGTCTCAGACAAACCCAAATGCTTTGATCACACTATCAAAGCGCTTATTCCAACTCCGAGATGCTTGCACCAGTCCATAGATGGATCGCTGGAGCTTGCACACTTTGTTAGCTCCCTTTGGATCGATAAAACCTTCTCGTTGCATCATATACAACTCTTCTTCCGTAAATCCATTCAGAATGCAGTTTTACATCCATTTGCCAAATTTCATAATCATAAAATGCGGCAATTGCTAACATGATTCGGACGGACTTAAGCATCGCCACGGGTGAGAAGGTCTCATCGTAGTCAATCCCTTGAACTTGTCGAAAACCTTTTGCACAAGTCGAGCTTTATAGACAAGAATATTACCGTCGTCGTCGGTCTTCTTCTTGAAGATCCACTTGTTTTCTATTGCTTGCCTACCCTCGGCAAGTCAACCAAAGTCCATACTTTGTTTTCATACATGGATCCCATCTCGATTTCATGGCCTCAAGCCATTTTATGGAATCTGGGCTCACCATCGCTTCTTCATAGTTCGTAGGTTCATCATGATCTAGTAGCATGATTTCCGAACAGGATTACCGCATCACTCAAGTGCGGATCTTACTCGTTGATCTACGAGGTTCTGAGTAACTTGATCTCAAGTTTCATGATCAACATCATCAACTTCCTCACTACTTGGTGTAGATGTCTCGAAACCGGTTTCTGCGATTTAACTACTTTCAAGTAAGGGAGAAGGTACTATTACCTCATCAAGTTCCACTTTCCTCCCACTCACTTCTTTCGAGAGAAACTCCTTCTCTAGAAAGGATCCATTCTTAGCAACGAATGTCTTGCCTTCGGATCTGTGATAGAAGGTGTACCCAACTGTCTCCTTTGGGTATCCTATGAAGACACATTCGATTTGGGTTCGAGCTTATCAGTTGAAGCTTTTTCACATAAGCATCGCATCCCCAAACTTTAAGAAACGACAACTTTGGTTTCTTGCCAAACCACAGTTCATAAGGTGTCGCCTCAACGGATTTCGACGGTGTTCTATTCAGTGTGAATGCGGCCGCCTCTAGAGCATAACCCCAAAACGATAGCGGTAAATCAGTAAGAGACATCATAGATCGCACCATATCTAGTAAAGTACGATTACGACGCTCGACACACCATTACGCTGTGGTGTTCCGGTGGCGTGAGTTGCTAAACTATTCCGCATTGTTTCAAATGTAGACCAAACTCAGAACTCAAATATTCACCTCCACGATCGATCGTAGAAATTTAATTTTCTTATTACGATGATTTTCAACTTCACTCTGAAATTCTTTGAACTTTTCAAATGTTTCAGACTTATGTTTCATTAAGTAGATATACCCATATCTGCTTAAGTCATCTGTGAAGGTGAGAAAATAACGATATCCGCCACGAGCCTCAACATTCATCGGACCACATACATCCAGATGTATGATTTCCAACAAATCTGTTGCTCTCTCCATAGTACCGAGAACGGGTTCTAGTCATCTTGCCCATGAGGCACGGTTCGCAAGTGCCAAGTGATTCATAATCAAGTGACTCCAAAAGTCCATCAAGATGGAGTTTCTTCATGCGCTTTACATCGATATGACCTAAACGGCAAGTGCCACAAATAAGTTGCACTATCATTATCAACTCTGCATCTTTTGGTTTCAACATTATGAATATGTGTATCACTACTATCGAGATTCATCAAAATAGACCACTCCTCAAGGGTGCATGACCATAAAAGATATTACTCATATAAATAGAACAACCATTATTCTCTCGATTTAAATGAATAACCGCCTCGCATCAAACAAGATCCAGATATAATGTTCATGCTCAACGCAGCACCAAATAACAATTATTTAGGTCTAAAACTAATCCCAAGGTAGATGTAGAGGTAGCGTGCCGACCGCGATCACATCGACTTTGGAACCATTTCCCACGCCGCATCGTCACCTCGCCCTTGCCGTTGTTCGCTAATCCGTAGTCCCTGCTTCGAGTTGCAAATATTAGCAATGTAACCAAGATCAAATACCAGTGTGCTATCATGAGCTCTAGTAAGGTACACATCAATAACATGTATATCACATATACCTTTGTTCACCTTGCCATCCTTCTTATCCGCCAAATACTTGGGGCAGTTCCGCTTCCAAAGGACTACCGCTTGCAAGAGAAGCACTCGTTTTCAGTGCTTAGGTCCGACTTGGGTTTTTCTCCCGAGCAAAGAACTTGCTTGCTGTTCTTCTTGAAGTTCCCTTCTTCTTCCCTTTGCCTTTCTTCTTGAAACTAGTGGTCTTATTGACCATCAACACTTGATGCTCCTTCTGATTTCTACCTCCGCAGCCTTTAGCATTGCGAAGAGCTCGGTATAGTCTTTACTAACCCTTGCATATTATAGTTCATCACGAAGCCTTTGTAGCTTGGTGGCGTGATTGAAGAATTCATCAATGACACAATCATCCGGAAGATTAACTCCCAATTGTGTCAAGTGATTGTAGTACCCGCACATTCTGAGTATGTGCTCACTAATGTAACTATTCTCCTCCATCTTGCAGCTATAGAACTTATTGGAGACTTCATATCTCTCAATCCGGCATTCTGTTGGAATATCAACTTCAACTCCTAGAACATCTCATATGCTCCATGACGCTCAAAACGCCGTTGAAGTCCCGGTTCTAAGCCGTAAAGCATGGCACATCGAACTATAGAGTAGTCATCGCTTTTGCTCGCCAGACGCTCTTAACGCCGCCGCCAGCATCAGAAGAGTTCTGGCACCTAGCGGTGCATCCAGACGTAACTCTTCAGGCAGCAATGAGGATAATCCTCGTTTACGGACCCAATCCGTAATTGCTACCATCATCTTTCAACTTTGCTTTCTCAAGGAACGCATTAAAATTCAACGGAACAACAAAGACGAGCCATCTATCTACAATCAAACATAAACAAGCAAGATACTATCAGTACTAAGTTCATGATAAATTTAAGTTCAATTAATCATATTACTTAAGAACTCCCACTTAGAAAGACATCTCTAGTCATCTAAGTGATCACGTGATCCAAATCAACTAAACCATAACCGATCATCACGTGAAATGGAGTAGTTTTCAATGGTGAACATCTTATGTTGATCATATCTACTATATGATTCACGCCGACCTTTCGGTCTCCGTGTTCCGAGGCCATATCTGCATATGCTAGGCTCGCCAAGTATAACCCGAGTATTCTCGTGTGCAAAACTGGCTTGCACCCGCTGTAGATGGACGAGAGCTTATCACACCCGATCATCACGTGGTGTCCGGGCACGACGAACTTTGGCAACGGTGCATACTGGGAGAACACTTCTTGATAATTTAGTGAGAGATCATCTTATAATGCTACCGCCAATCAAAGCAAGATAAGATGCATAAAAGGATAAACATCACATGCAAATCAATATAAGTGATATGATATGGTCATCATCATCTTGTGCTTCATGATCTCCATCTTGCAGCACCACCATGATCACCATCGCCACCGGCGCGACACCTTGATCTCCATCGTAGCATCGTTGTCGCCTCGCCAATCTTATGCTTCTACGACTATCTCTACCGCTTAGTGATAAAGTAAAGCATTACAGTATGATTGCATTGCATACAATAAAGCGACAACCATATGGCTCCTGCCATTGCCGATAACTTCGTTACAAAACATGATCATCTCATACAATAAAATATAGCATCACGCCTTGACCATATCACATCACAACATGCCCTGCAAAAACAAGTTAGACGCCCTCTACTTTGTTGTTGCAAATTTTACGTGGCTGCTACGGGCTTAAGCAAGAACCAGTCTCACCTACGCATCAAAACCACAACGATATTTCACAAATAGACTCCGCTTTAACCTTCTCAAGGACCGGCGAGCCACACTCGGTTCAACTAAAGTGAGAGAGACAGCACCCACCAGTCACCTTTAAGCAACGAGTGCTCGTGGCGGTGAAACCAGTCTCGCGAAGCGCACGCGTAATGTCGGTCCGGGCCGCTTCATCTCACAATACCGCTGAACCAAAGTATGACATGCTGGTAGGTAGTATGACTTGTATCGCCCACAACTCACTTGTGTTCTACTCTGCAAAACATCAAACCATAAAAACCTAGGCTCGATGCCATCTGTTGGGGAACGAGTAATTTCAAAAAATTCCTACGCACACACAAGATCATGGTGATGAATAGCAACGAGAGGGAGAGTGTTGTCTACATACCCTTGTGAACCCGGCGAAGCGATCACAACGTAGAGGAAGTAGTCGACGCTCTCCTCGCGATCCGACCGATCCCGGCGCCACATTCGGCGCCCCAGTTCTTGACACACGACAGCTCGATGACGCCCCTCAGACTCGATCCAGCCGAGTGTCGAGGGAGAGTTCCACAAGACGACGGCGTGGACGATCTTGATGTTTCACCGACGCAGGCTTCGCTTAAGCTTCATGACGGTATGACCGAGGTGGAATATGGTGGAGGGGCACCGCACACGGCTAAGGAACGATCCATAGATCAAACTTGTGTGTTCTAGGGTGCCCCCTGCCCCGTATATAAAGGAGGGAGGGGGAGGCCGGCCGCCTAGAGGAGGCGCGCCGAGGAGTCCTACTCCCACCGAGTAGGACTCCCCCTTCCTAGTTGGAATAGGATTGGGGAGGGGAAGAGGAGGGGGCGCCGCCTCCTTGTCCTATTCGGACTGGGGGAGGGGCGCGCACCCCCTGTCCGCCCTTCCTCTTCTCCCTCGAGGCCCACCGAGGCCCATTTACCCCGGGGTTCCGTAACCTCCGGACTCCGTAAATTCCTGTTTTCACCCGAACCATTCCGAACTCCAAACATAGGCTTCCAATATATCAATCTTTATGTCTCGACCATTTCGAGACTCCTCGTCATGTCCGTGATCACATCCGGACTCAACTTCTTCGTACATCAAAATACATAAACTCATAATAACTGCCATCGAAACCTTAAGCGCATGGACCCTACGGTTCGAGAACAATGTAGACATGACCTAGAACTATTCTCGGTCAATAACCAATAGCGGACCTGGATGCCCATATTGGTTCCTACATATTCTACGAAGATCTTTATCGGTCGACCGCATAACAACATACGTTGTTCCCTTTGTCATCGGTATGTTACTTGCCCGAGATTCGATCGCCGGTATCCAATACCTAGTTCAATCTCGCACGCAAGTCTCTTTACTCGCTCCGTAATACATCATCTCACAACTAACTCATTAGTTGTAGTGCTTGCAAGGCTTCAAGATGTGTATTACCGAGAGGGCCCAGAGATACCTCTCCGACAATCGGAGTGACAAAACCTAATCTCAAATACGCCAACCCAACATCTGCCTTTGGAGACACCTGTAGTACTCCTTTATAATCACCCATTACGCCAGTGACGCTTGGTAGCACCCAAAGTGTTCCTCCGTAAACGGAGTTGCATAATCTCATAGTTACAGAACATGTATATGTCATGGATAAAAGCAGAGCAACATACTAAACGATCGTGTGCTAAGCTAATGGAATGGGTCATGTCAATCAGATCATTCTACTAATGATGTGACCTTGTTAATCAAATAACAACTCTTTGTTCATGGTCAGGAAACATAACCATCTTTGATTAACAAGCTAGTCTAGTAGAGGCATACTAGTGACATATTGTTTTGTCTATGCATTCACACATGTATCATGTTTCCGGTTAATACAATTCTAGCATGAATGATAAACATTTATCATGAAATAAGGAAATAAATAATAACTTTATTATTGCCTCTAGGGCATATTTCCTTCACACCATGTATATGTCATATGACGAGGTGGTCTTCCAGTGCCCCATAGGCGTTGGTTCTTGGTCGTCTCCGGCATCGTCGTCCATACTGTCGATGTCTTTGGAGTCGTAGTCTAGCATGTCGGTTAGATCATCGACAGTGGCTACAAAGTGGGTGGTGGGTGGGCTTTGAATTTCTTCGTCGTCCGCATCCCAACCGTCCTGACCGTAGTTCGGCCAGGGCTCTCCAGATAGCGAGAGATACTTTAGCGAATTCAGGATGTCGCTGAAAGGTGAGTGTTGAAAGGTGTCCATGGCGGTGAACTCCATGATCGGCGCCCAATCGGACTCGATTGGAGAGGGCGCGGGAGGTTCGGAGTCCGGCGAGGAGTCCGGCACCTCGGAGTCACGAGCTTCACAAGGGACAAGGTCAGTATTCGGATCCATCACCATAGAGGTAGCAGCCCCCGAGGCGGTGTCTAGCCACCCGTCCTCGATCTGGGCAGCCGGCTCCGAATTGAGGATCGGAGTGGACTCGTGTGCGGCCTCCAGGGCACTGTCCGGCAGCAGAGCTAAATCATGCCCGTCGTGACAATGCGGCGCGCTCGGCTGTGGCTCGAATCCATCGAAGATCAAGTCTCCGCGGATGTCAGCCGTGAAGTTGAGACTTCCAAATCTGACCTGATGGCCAGGGACGTAGCTTTCAATCTGCTCCAGATGGCCAAGCGAATTGGCCCGCAGTGCACAACCGCCGAATACGAAGATCTGTCCGGGGAGAAAAGTCTCACCCTGGACCGTGTCGTTGTTCATGATCGAAGGAGCCATCAAGCCTATCAGTGATGACACAGAGGAACTATCAATGAAAGCACCAATGTCGGTGTCAAAACCGGCGGATCTCGGGTAGGGGGTCCCGAACTGTGCGTCTAGGCAGAGGGTAACAGGAGACAAGGGACACGGTGTTTTTACCTGTGTTCGGCCCTCTCGATGGAGGTAAAACCCTACTCCTGCTTGATTGATATTGATGATATGGGTAGTACAAGAGTGGATCTACCACGAGATCAAGGAGGCTAAACCCTAGAAGCTAGCCTATGGTATGATTGTTGTGTCCTACAGACTAAAACCCTCCGGTTTATATAGACACCAGAGAGGGCTAGGGTTACACAGAGTCGGTTACAATGGTAGGAGATCTACATATCCGTATCGCCAAGCTTGCGTTCCACGCCAAGGAAAGTCCCATCCGGACACGGGACGAAGTCTTCAATCTTGTATCTTCATAGTCTTGGAGTCCGGCCGATGATGATAGTTCGGCTATCCGGACACCCCCTAGTCCAGGACTCCCTCAGCCGCCGTATGTTCCTCCGTTCGGAGGGAGCGTTCGGTGTTTCCGTTGACTGTGATGACTCCTTGAGGGCCTGGCATCTTGAGCTTGAGGTATGCGTATTGCGGCACCGCATTGAACTTTGCAAATGCAGTTCGTCCGAGCAGTGCGTGATAGCCGCTGCGGAACAGGACTATGTCAAAGATTAATTCCTCGCTTCGGAAGTTATCCGGTGATCCGAAGACCACTTCAAGTGTAACTGAGCCTGTACATTTGGCCTCTACACCTGGTATGACGCCTTTGAAGGTCGTCTTTGTGGGTTTAATCCTTGAAGGGTCTATGCCCATTTTGCACACTGTATCCTGATAAAGCAGGTTCAGGCTGCTGCCGCCGTCCATCAGGACTCTAGTGAGGTGAAATCCGTCAACGATTGGGTCTAGAACCAATGCGGCGAATCCGCCATGGCGGATACTAGTGGGGAGGTCCCTTCGATCAAAAGTGATCGGGCAGGAGGACCACGGATTGAACTTTGGGGCGACTAGCTCCATCGCATATATGTCCCTTAGTGCACGCTTCCACTCCCTTTTGGGTATGTGGGTTGCGTATATCATGTTCACCGTCCGCACTTGTGGGGGGGAAGCCCTTCTGTCCTCTATTGTTTGGCGGCCGGGGCTCCTCCTCGTTGTCGCTATGCAGCCCCTTGTCATTGTTTTCGGCATTTAACTTGCCTGCCTGCTTGAACACCCAACAATCCCTGTTGGTGTGATTGGCTGGCTTTTCGGGGGTGCCGTGTATCTGGCACGAGCAATCGAGTATTCGGTCCAAATTGGATGGGCCTGAAGTATTTCTTTTGAATGGCTTTTTCCGCTGACCGGGTTTAGAGCCTCTGAATCTGGCATTGACTGCCGTATCTTCAGCATTATCACCATTAATGCGGCGCTTGTGCTTGTTGCGACGCAACGTGCCGTTGCTGTCCTTGGTATCCGAACTACCAGGGCTCTTGGTCATGTTGTTACTACGAGCTAGCCAGCTGTCCTCTCCCGCACAAAAGAGGGTCGTGAGTGTTGTGAGGGCTGCCATGGATTTTGGCTTTTCCTGTCCTAGGTGCCGGGCAAGCCACTCATCGCGGATGTTATGTTTGAAGGCTGCAAGGGCCTCAAAGATCCGGACAATCGGCGATTTGATTTTTCTTGGTTAGGAACCGTGTCGAGAATTGTCCGCCGATTCTTCCGCTCTCAATTATGTGTCTTAGGTCATCGGCGTCTGGTGGTCGCACATAAGTGCCCTGGAAATTGTCAAGGAATGCGGCTTCTAGGTCTTCCCAACAACCAATTGACTCTGCTGGCAAGCTGTTAAGCCAATGCCGAGCTAGCCCTTTAAGCTTGAGTGGGAGATATTTGATGGCGTGTAGATCATCACCGCGGGCCATGTGGATATGAAGGAGGTAGTCCTCGATCTAGACCGCAGGATCTGTTGTGCCATCATATGATTCGATGTTTACGAGTTTGAAACCCTCAGGGATTTGATGATCCATCACTTCGTCTGTGAAGCATAGTGGGTGTCTTGGCGCCTCAGATATATATCACGACGCAGCTCGAATGAGCTTTGTCTACTGTGTTCGGCCTGGCCGAAATTGCCATGTCCGGCGTGATGGTTATCATCACGTATCGTGGGGCGCCCACGCGATCCGTGGAGCGATCTTGTTTGCCTTGCCTTGTCCTCCAATATATCCCGCAGGTCTGGCGCATTTCCTCGTGCCTTGGTATTTTTTGAGCGGCGCCGGGGTGCGGTTTGAGTGGAGGGCCGAGAGGCCTCTCTGTCGCGGCCATGAGGTGGCCGGTCGGCCGTATCATGCGCTGGTGATGTAGGTTTAGGTGCTTCCTCCTCTAATCGGGGTAGCAGCCTGCGTTTTGGGTAGTTCTTGGAGGGGTGTTCGAGTTCATACTCTTCGGCCGTGAGGACTTCAGTCCGTCTGTCGGCTAGCAAGTCTTGGTCAGCTCTAAGCTGTTGCTGCTTTTTCTTGAGGCTGCTTGCCGTGGCTATAAGCCTGCGTCTGAAATGCTCTTGTTCGACGGGATCCTCAGGCACGACAAATTCATCGTCGTCGAGGCTTGCCTCGTCTTCGGAGGGAGGCATGTAATTATGGTCTTCTACCTCTCTGCCTGCCACTCTCTCATGAGGGCTGGCTTCTCCATCCTCCCGCACTGAATCCTGCTAGAGGGAGTTGTCTTCGGCACTGTCCGGGGTGTTATTGTCTCCCGTGCTGGAATCAGCGTTTTTGTTGTGGCGGGATTTAGAGCGGCGCCGCTGACGCCGGCTGTCGGTGTCAAAACCGGCGGATCTCGGGTAGGGGGTCCCGAACTGTGCGTCTAGGCGGATGGTAACAGGAGACGAGGGACACGATGTTTTACCCAGGTTCGGGCCCTCTCGATGGAGGTAAAACCCTACGTCCTGCTTGATTAATATTGATGATATGGGTAGTACAAGAGTGGATCTACCACGAGATCAAGGAGGCTAAACCCTAAATCTAGCCTATGGTATGATTGTTGTAATGTATGTTGTCCTACGGACTAAAGCCCTCTAGTTTATATAGACACCGGAGGAGGGTAGGGTTACACAGAGTCGGTTACAATGGTAGGAGATCTACATATCTGTATCGCCAAGCTTGCCTTCCACGCCAAGGAAAGTCCCATCCGGACACGGGACGGAGTCTTCAATCTTGTATCTTCGTAGTCTTGGAGTCCGCGGACGATGATAGTCCGGCTGTCCGAACACCCCTAGTCCAGACTCCTCAAGAGCCCCGAACCAGGCTTCAATGACGATAAGTCCAGTAGCGATATAGTCTCCGGCGTTGCAAGGCGGGTTCTCCTTCAAGTTCCATGTACCGCCGAACAAAGGTCCGGCTTTATCATAAATATCGTGCTTCTCGCTTCTCGCCCAATAATGGCCTTTTTCCATGCGCCGCATTTAATGCGAAAAGCCGTATGCGTCTTTATGCTTCACCCCCTAGTCATGCGAGTCGTTCGCCTATAAAAGAGGCAAAAATCCAGATCCAAACCACACCATCTTCCTCCCGCGAATAGTTCATCGGATCGCCCTTGACCTAAAAATCCATTCCATCATGGACCGTCAACGCGGCTCCTCTTCTCGCGCTCCCAGCCCACCGCCAGGGGATTGGAGGAGGTGCTCTGTTTCGCACGACAAGCTAGCGAAGCTCCAAGCGGGGTGATATCTCCCTCCGGCCTTCATGGTCCCAGTCCGAGCCGGACTGATTACTTATCAAGGTGGGAGGCAAGCGGAGGCTACCCCAAGCCCTAATAAAGGGGAGCGAGTATGCTTCGTCCCTTATCTGATAAGGGGACTCGGATTCCCAATACATCCGTTTCTCCGCGGGCTCCTGGAGTTCTACGGACTCCAGCTCCACCACCTCACGCCCGCCTCTGTCCTGCATATCGCGGGCTACATAGCTCTTTGCGAGCTATTCCTGGGCATTGAGCCCCATTTTGCATTGTGGAAGAGGTTGTTCTGCCTCGTACCCCGTTCCCACGAGGGTTCCATATATCAAGTGCGCGGCGCCGAAATATGGCGCATTGCCGGGACCGGATACCCATCCGGCACTCCCAAGAAGGCGTCCAAAGACTAGCCTTCAGAGTGGTTTTATATAGGAGACGCTCCGCTGCCGGACCCAGTCCAGATTGGCCTCCCGGAGTTTAGTGCTGCTCCTCTGAAGAAACGCCTCAGCTGGCGCCCACGGAGCCCCCGATTGGACGAAGACAAGAGCGTCTATTACTTGATGGGCTGAATAAGATTAATGGCACATTCTAGTTTAACCATGATCGGAGTCATGGCGACATGCATCATGCGGGGGGTACAGCCATTGCAATACAGAGGCCACCCTATGTGGGATTTCAACGGGGAAGACGATGCCACCCGTCATGGCCGCAAAGGGCCGGATTCGACCGAGGATCTGGTGGAGATCCTGTCCAGCCTATACAAGGGGGAGAAGGAGGACTTCCTTCGAACGAACCCTTTGAATGGGTTTTCCATGAACAACCCTAGGGGCTGGGTAAGCAAACACTTTTAAGGGCCCAACCCATGCTTTCGAAGTTTAGGCTTCTCACATTATGTCTTCGGCGCAGGATCTACGCCGGACTGTGGAGGACATGGTAAGTCCCGCTCCGCAACCCGAGGATCCAGAAAGATCCCTGGATCCGGCCTCCGAAGAGGATCCGAACATCAAGGTGGAGCTGATCGACGGGGTGTTTCACCAGCTCAGCATGGACAATGCTTTGGTCGCCATTACGGCGGACTACCCCGGACTGTATCCGGCTTCCCAGGTGACTGTGACCGAGGTCCAGACACCATTATCTCTTCCTCGCCTATTTCTGACCTTCGCGAATGATGGTGTTTTACAGGAAGCGCCCTCAGGGCGGGAAGCCGAGCCCGCAGCGGCTGACCAACAAAGGCTAGCCCGGACCAACAGGCGGAAAAGGAGCACGGCATGGACTGAAACGTCGCCGCAAAGGTATAGCTCGTATTTAAATTTTCAGAGCAACGTTCCTAGGAAGCGTCTGAGTGCTCATGATCTTTATAGGAGAAAAAGCGCCGCCGGATCAAGGGCGCAGGTTGCCGATCCAACCTATACGGCCGGGCTCAGCGCCCGGCCGGAGGGGGGAGGCAAGCGCAAGACGCTGGCGGATCCTCCTCCAACGGAGGACACCGACAGCACTATCCGCCACCAAGTGCGAGGTGGAGAGCGCCATGAACCATAGGCGCCACGGACAAGTTTAAGTGAAGCATGCTTCTCCCGAGGCATTGGACGCCTTTAACGCAGGGGACACGCACCTCCGTGCTGCTCAAGATGGTTTTACCAGAGCCACGGAGCAGTATGTGAAAGACATATGGGTAAGGGGATTTTAATGGTTATATACACCAGTAGCCCCCGAGACTTAAAGTAGTTATGTTAACTGATTTAAGGATCATTTGAAACGCAAGCCCTTACCGAGAAGAATGCCCAGCTGTCTCAGGAGCTGAAAGAATGCAAGGCCCAACTTGAGGTCGCACTTGTCAGCCGCAGAGGAGACGCAGAGACCCTCCCGGTAACACATTTTTATTAATAAATATAAGCGCTGTGCGGCGTGCGCGCAAGTCTAATGGTGACATTACAGGTGCCGCCGGACAAGATCCGGACAGGCAAGAATTACTACTCCAGCTAAAGGCCGGCGAGAGGGTGCTGAATAGGGTGCAGCAAGAAAGGAACAAGCTCCAAGATGCCAACGCCAAGCTCGGAGAAGAGCTGAAAGGCGCTCAAGCCAGGCTGTCCAGCTCCGTTAAGGAGAATCAGCGGCTTCGTCGCGGCATTTATAGTAAGCGCCTGAGCGGACTCTTTTGAAAAGAAGAGTTCGGCGAGGAAGTAAATTGACATAATATGTCTTGTAGGTATACTCACAGTGTCGCCTGCGGAGATGCCCATATCAACGGGTGATCAACTTCCCGAAGTTGTTGCAACTGCCGAACGAGTTCGGCAGCAATGAGCGTCGTCGTCCGTGCTTTATGGCCAGCCCTCTCCCTACCCGAGGGCCTTGGGGAGCTTGTGGAGAAGCTTGTGAGTGTGGCCGCCTGCTTTGTGGAAGATTTCGCTTGCCGTCAAGGTGCCGTGGAGGCTTGGGCCATGGTGAAGACGCGTTACAAGAAGGCGGATCCCAACCACATGGCCGAAGTTGGACCGGTGGGGCCCGATGGGAAGGAGATCCCTGTGAGTTTAGTATGCAGCCAAGTAGAGTTGGCTGCTAAATTTTCCCAACGGGACTGTAAGTTAGACAGCCTGTTAGACGGGATTGAGGAGGAATACAATCAGTAAATTTGACAATGTATGTTTTCCTTTAAAGTGACATGTGAAATGCCTTCTAGCCGGATTGTAGATCGTTTGTCTTTGCCGACCTTTTCGCTTCAACCTCGGGACCCTAGAGTCTGGAGTGTGTCCGAATACCTTTTAGGTTAAGAACAACTGTGGTATGCATGGAGACCAGGCGTAGGGGTCATTAGTGCTTTATCAGACAAGTGCCCTTATGTTATATTACATGGTTAGTAAGAAACATCTTCCAGAGAGAATAGATCCGTTAAGGGTTCCTTTCCCTGGGAGGCATGCCCTAAAGTGCATGTCCGGACTGCGAAGAAAGCAGAAAAACATCTGGGGGCGGATAAAGGAGTAGGTAAAAAAATCATCTTTTAAGTCACCGACCGAATATTCCCTTAAGAACGCTAGCTTTCGGCTTCACCCAGTCTGAGGTACACATCCGGTGACCCGCAAGAATAATCGCAGAGGTGCTCCTTTACCTCCTAGCCGAACAATCGGGAACGTGGGGTAAGCACAGAGCCAGCAACCCAGCTTGGCCAAAACTTAAGTCATATCGATGCATATAATGGTGAGTAAAAGGTACATGTGGAAGCTTGACACATGTGCCGGGCATGAAACCCTTATAATTGAGCTTCGTAAAAGAAGCCCCGGTATAATGAGTGCGGATGGCACATCAAGTGTATCACGAGAAATGCAAAAGTAGGCCCTTAGGGCTTTTTAATAAAGAGGTTATGAAAATAGAAACAAAAGACAGCCAAGTATAAAAATTTGGACGGAGGAAGGGGACGAACTCTTAGTCCGGCGCTAGGCATAGAATCTTCGGAGGCGGGCTGCGTTCCATGGGTTCGGCTCGAGTCGGTTATCCGACGCATTTCGTAGATGGTATGCTCCGCCGGTCAGGACTTGATCGATAATGAAAGGGCCCTCCCATTTGGGCTTGAGCTTGTCCTTTTTCTTGTCCGGCAAGCGTAGAACTAGTTCACCAACATTGTAAGTCTTGGCCCGTACTTCTCTGCTTTGATATCTTCGGGCCTGCTGCTGATAGAATGCGGAACGAGCCTTGGTGACGTCGCGCTCTTCCTCCAATGTGTCCAAACTGCCCTGCCGATCCAGCTCGGCCTCTCTTTCTTCATACATGCGCACTCGAGGTGAGTCATGAATAATGTCGTAGGGCAGGACTGCCTCTGCGCTGTAGACCATAAAAAATGGTGTGAATTCGGTAGTGCGGTTAGGCATTGTCCGCAGCCCCCAGAGTACGGAGTCGAGCTCCTCGACCCATTGCGTGTCAGATTTAGTAAGTGACCGCACTAGTCTGGGTTTAATGCCGCTCATTATTAGACCATTTGCTCGTTCCACTTGACCGTTGGTTTGAGGGTGATAGACTGAAGCGTAATCGAGCTTGATGCCCATATTTTTGCACCATGACTTAACCTCGTCGGTTGTGAAGTTCGTGCCGTTGTCGGTGATGATGCATTGGGGGACTCCGTAACGGTGTACTACCCCAGATATAAAGTCTATCACTGGTCCGGACTCTGCCGTTTTGACCGGTTTGGCCTCTATCCATTTGGTGAATTTATCCACCATGACCAATAGGTAGCTTTGCTTGTGGGTTCCCCCTTTAAGGGGTCCAACCATATCAAGCCCCCAGACCGCGAACGGCCAGGTAATGGGTATAGTTTTGATGGCGGTGGGCGGCATATGGCTCTGATTAGCAAAGAGCTGACAACCAACGCATCTCTGGACTAAGTCCTGGGCATCTGCTCGGGCCGTCGGCCAATAAAATCTTGTACGGAATGCCTTTCCTACAAGGGCCAGGGCTGCTGCGTGGTGTCCGCCTAGTCCGGCATGAATTTCAGCCAGGAGGTTTTGCCCTTCCTCTTCGGAGATACACCTTTGAAGGACTCCGGTTGTGCTTTTCTTATAAAGTTCTCCCTCATGGACCTTGTAGGCTTTCGATCGCCGGACTATGTAGCGGGCCTCGTTTTGGTCTTCGGGAAGTTCCTGCCTAAGCAAGTAGGCTAGGAATGGTTCTGTCCACGGGGCGATTACCGCCATTATGTCGTGGGCTGAAGGTGTTATGTCATCGGCTGAACCGCCGATTGGCGCGGTTTTTTCCGGTTTGTCACTTCCGGGCTCCTCTTCCCATAGTACGGATGGCTTGAAGAGCCGTTCCAGGAAGATATTTGGAGGGACAGCATCACGTTTCGCACCGATGTGTGCTAGTACGTCGGCCGCTTGGTTATTATCTCGGGCTATGTGATGGAATTCGAGTCCTTCAAACCGAGCTGACATTTTTAGGACAGCGTTGCGATATGCTGCCATTTTTGGATCCTTGGCGTCAAAGTCTCCATTTATTTGGGATATTGCAAGGTTTGAATCCCCGCGCACCTCTAGGCGTTGAATGCCCATGGAAACTGCCATCCAGAGACCGTGTAACAGGGCCTCGTATTTGGCTGCGTTGTTGGAGTCGGTGTATACGTACTGGACTGTGTCCCCGGTTGGGGACGTCAATACGACGCCAGCCCCCAGTCCGGCCAACATTTTAGAGCCGTCAAAGTGCATAACCCAATTGGAGTATGCGCCGTACTCTTTAGGGAGTTCGGCTTCGGTCCATTCAGCGACAAAGTCAGCCAAAACTTGTGACTTTATAGCTCGCCGAGGTTTGTAAGTTATATCGAATGGTAAGAGCTCAATGGCCCATTTTGCAATCCTGCCTGTTGCGTCACGGTTATTTATGATGTCATTGAGTGGTACTTCGGAGGCCACTGTTATCGAACACTCTAGAAAGTAGTGTCGGAGCTTCCGGGATGCCATGAACACCGCATACGCTATCTTCTAATAGTATGGGTAACGGGATTTGCAAGGGGTTAACACAGTGGATACATAATACACTGGTTTTTGAAGAGGGAATTTATGCCCTTCTGTTTCTCGTTCGACGACGAGTACCGCGCTTACGACTTGATGCGTTGCTGCAATGTATAACAACATTGGTTCGCCTAGATTGGGCGCGGCCAGGACCGGATTTGTTGCCAATATGGCCTTTATTTCTTCGAGTCCGGCAGTGGCAGCATCCGTCCACTCGAAGTGTTCGGTGCGTCTGAGGAGGCGATAGAGGGCAATGCCTTTTCTCCTAGATGGGAGATAAAGCGGCTTAAAGCTGCCACGCATCCTGTTAATTTTTGTATCTGTTTGAGGTCTTTTGGAATATCCAACTGTGATAGAGCTCGGATTTTAGCCGGGTTTGCTTAAATTCCTTTACCGGATACAATGAAGCCTAGCAGCTTTCCGGCTGGTACGCCGAAAACGCATTTTTCCGGATTCAGCTTGATGTCATATGCTCTGAGGTTGTCGAATGTGAGCCTCAAATCATCTACTAGAGTTTCGACGTGTTTTGTTTTGACGACTACGTCGTCTACGTATGCCTCGACTGTTTTGCCGATCTGGGTGGCTAGACATGTTTGAATCATGCGCTGATATGTTGCGCCGGCATTTTTAAGTCCGAAGGGCATCGTGTTGAAGCAGAATGGTTCGTATAGAGTGATGAATGCCGTTGCGGCTTGGTCTGCTTCCGCCATCTTGATTTCATGATAGCCAGAGTATGCGTCGAGGAAGCACAACGAATCGTGCCCTGCGGTAGCATCGATAATTTGGTCGATGCGGGGGAGAGGGAAGGGATCCTTTGGGCAAGCCTTATTGAGGTCTTTAAAATCGACGCAGAGGTGCCAGGATTTGTCCTTCTTTGGTACCATTACCAGATTTGCTAGCCAGTCCGGATGTTTGATATCTCTAATGAATCCGGCTTCCAATAGTTTGGCTAGCTCTTCTCCCATTGCCTGTCTTTTGGGTTCGGAAAATCGTCGAAGAGCCTGTTTGACTGGCTTAAATCCTTTTAGGATGTTTAGGCTATGTTCTGCCAACCTGCGTGGGATTCCGGGCATATCCGAAGGATGCCAGGCGAAGATGTCCCAATTTTCCCGAAGGAATTCACGCAGTGCGGCGTCTACTTCGGGGTTCAATTGTGCCCCAATGGAGGCCGTCTTTGTTGGGTCCGTTGGATGGACCTGGAATTTTATTATTTCATCTGCTGGTTTGAATGAGGTGGACTTGGATCTTTTATCGAGTATCACATCGTCCCTGTTCACCGTAGAGCGCAGCGTGGTGAGTTCTTCTGCTGCTAAGGCTTCGGATAGTGCCTCCAGGGCTAGTGCAGCTGTCTTGTTTTCAGCGCGGAGTGCTATGTCCGGATCACTAGCGAGAGTGATTACTCCGCCGGGCCCAGGCATTTTGAGCTTCATGTACCCGTAATGAGGTACTGCTTGAAAAATTGTGAATGCCTCTCGTCCTAATATAGCGTGATATCCGCTGTTGAATGGGGCCACTTGGAACGTGACTTCTTCGGATCTATAATTGTCCGGCGAACCGAACACCACATCAAGTGTGATTTTTCCGGTGTAGCGCGCTTCCCGGCTAGGGATTATTCCTCTGAAGGTTGTGCTGCTTCGCTCAATACGGCTCCAGTCTATTTCCATTTTTTGAAGAGTTTCCTCATATATGAGGTTTAGTCCGCTGCCGTCATCCATGAGGACCTTGGTAAGCCGAAAGTCGTCCACTATGGGACCAAGCACCAGTGCGGCTGGTGCTCGAGCTGTTCGGAATTTAGGTTCGTCGGTAGCGTTGAAGGTGATGGCTGTGTCACTCCATGGATTTGCTGTTGCTACTTGGTAGACTTCGGCGAGTCCGCGGATTGTTCGTTTTCGCATATTGTTTGATGCGAAGGTCTCAAGATGTTGATACTGCATCGGTATTTTTGGAGTGGTTTTCGGGGCTAGAAGCTCCTCGCCACTTTTGGCCACCGCCGTAGTATCCAACATGCTCGAAGGCTATGTGTCGGGACGGCTCCTACGTACTATGAAGCTTACAGGTCCATTGAGCCATCCCTCCAAAGACGGTTCCGTGCCCTTATTGGGTTTTTGCTTTTTTGTTTTTGCATCTGGGGCCTGAGTGTGAGGCACCCTTTTGTTGCGGACTGGGTTTGGGGTCGGATTATCCCAAAATTGGTTTTCGGCTTTTCGGAAACTCTCCATCGCACAGTACTTTCGTACTATGGACGCCAGATCGGTGAAGCGTATAATTTTACGACGATCGATGGCGTTCAATATTCCCTTGTCCGTGCAATTATTGCAGAAGATTGAGATTGCGTTTTCCTCTCGGCAGTCCTTTATCCTGTCCATAACCAGGAGGAATCTGGCCCAGTAGTGATGTACTATGTCGGCGGGCTCTTGCCGTATTAGAGATAGATCGCATATGTCTGGGCGGGTGGGTGGACTAAAATCCGTATCCCTGCCCATCTTGGGGCTTAAAGGCCAGGGAGTTTCCGAATTCAGAAGCTTGGATTGCTGGACACGATCCAGCGAGTCCGGAACGATGCATGATTTTAAGTTCAATGCTCGATCGAAGTCCGCCCCTCCGCGGAAATCCGGCATGGAGGGTTCGGGAATCCGGACGTGATTAGTTTTCAATATAGGCGAAGAGTCGCCGTATTGCTCCTCTACCACTGCGACGTGGTGGGTGGCCTGGGGAGAGTTAATCTCTCTCAGATCGGTTTTAAGCCCAATCTGATTATAGTCCGTAGCGACTCCCAGGGCGGCAATGCGATCCAAGAGCTCGTTAACAGACAAGAGCTCTATTGGATCCAACTGCTCGGCAGATTTCGAGCTGACGCGAAGATTGCTTCTGACGACTTGAGAAGTCATTGCCGAAGCAGTGGCCGGACAGGCGGTCATAAGAAAACCACCTAGCCGGATAGTTTGGCCGGCTCGGTGAAAATACCGTCCTTGAAGACGGGTGGAGGCATCCTCCCTATCGGCGACGACACAGAGGAACTCTCAATGAAAGCACCAATGTCGGTGTCAAAACCGGCGGATCTCGGGTAGGGGGTCCCAAACTGTGCGTCTAGGCGGATGGTAACAGGAGACGAGGGACACGATGTTTTACCCAGGTTCGGGCCCTCTCGATGGAGGTAAAACCCTACGTCCTGCTTGATTAATATTGACGATATGGGTAGTACAAGAGTGGATCTACCACGAGATCAAGGAGGCTAAACCCTAGAAGCTAGCCTATGGTATGATTGTTGTGTCCTACAGTCTAAAACCCTCCGGTTTATATAGACACCAGAGAGGGCTAGGGTTACACAGAGTCGGTTACAATGGTAGGAGATCTACATATCCGTATCGCCAAGCTTGCCTTCCACGCCAAGGAAAGTCCCATCCGGACACGGGACGGAGTCTTCAATCTTGTATCTTCGTAGTCTTGGAGTCCGGCGGACGATGATAGTCCGGCTGTCCGAACACCCCCTAGTCCAGGACTCCCTCACCGGCGCTTAGGCTGTTTCTTGGAGGGGTCATCCTCTGGTGTTCCATCGCCATTCCCATCTTTTGGGATGTACACCATGTAAATGTCGTATGACGAGGTGGCCTTTCAGTGCCCTGTAGGCGCTGGTTCTTGGTCGTCTCCTGCATCGTCGTCCATACCGTAGATGTCTTCGGAGTCGAAGTCGAGCATGTCGGTTAGGTCATCGACAGTGGCTACGAAGTGGGTGGTGGGTGGGCTTAGAATTTCTTTGTTGTCCGTATCCCAACCTTCATGACCATAATCCGGCCAGGGCTCTCCTGATAAAGAGAGAAACTTTAGCGAATTCAGGATGTCGCCAAAGGGCGAGCGCTGAAAGATGTCCGCAGCAGTGAACTCCATGATCGGTGCCCAATCGGATTCGATTGTCAAGGACGCGGAAGGTTCGGAGTCCGGACAGGAGTCCAGCACCTTGGAGTCGCGAGCTTCGCAAAGGACAGGGTTGGTGTTCGGCTCAATCGCCATAGAGATAGCAGCCCCCGAGGCGGTGTCCAGCCACCCATCCTCGATCAGTGCAGTCGGCTCCAAGCTAAGGGTCAGAGCGGACACTTGCGCGGCCTCCAGGGCATTGTCCGGCAGCAGAGCTAGATCATGCCCATCGTGACAGTGCAGCGTGCTTGGCTGTGGCTCGAACCCGTCGAAGATCAAGACTCCACGGACGTCAGCCGTATAGTTCAAACTTCCTAATCTGACCTGATGGCCAGGGGCGTAGCTTTCAATCTGCTCCAGATGGCCAAGCGAATTGGCCCGCAGTGCAAAGCCGCCGAATACGAGGATCTGTCCGGGGAGAAAAGTCTCACCCTGGACCGCATCGTTGTTGATGATCGGAGGATCCATCGGGCCTAAAGATTATGACACAAAGGAACTCTCAATGAAAGCACCAATGTCGGTGTCAAAACCGGATCTCGGGTAGGGGGTCCCGAACTCTGTTTCTAGGCGGATGGTAACAGGAGACAAGGGACACGATGTTTTTACCCAGGTTCGGGCCCTCTCGATGGAGGTAAAACCCTACTCCTGCTTGATTGATATTGATGATATGGGTAGTACAAGAGTAGATCTACCATGAGATCAGAGAGGCTAAACCCTAGAAGCTAGCCTATGGTATGATTGTTGTTCATCCTACGGACTAAAACCCTCCGGTTTATATAGGCATCGAAGAGGGTTAGGGTTACACAGAGTCCGTTACAATGGTAGGAGATCTACATATCTGTATCGCCAAGCTTGCCTTCCACGCCAAGGAAAGTCCCATCCGGACACGGGACAAAGTCTTCAATCTTGTATCTTCATAGTCCAGGAGTCCGGCCGAAGATGATAGTTCGGCTATCCGGACAGCCCCTAGTCCGGGACTCCCTCGCCCTTCTTTAAGGGAAATTGGAATCTAATGTTCCCTTCCTTCATATCAATAATTGCACCAATCGTTCTAAGGAAAGGTCTACCAAGAATAATAGGACATGAAGGATTGCAATCTATATCAAGAATGATAAAATCTACGGGCACATAATTCCTATTTGCAACAATAAGAACATCATTAATTCTTCCCATAGGCTTTTTAATAGTGGAATCCGCAAGATGCAAGTTTAGAGAGCAATCATCAAAATCACGGAAATCTAGCAAATCACGTAAAGTTTTGGGGATAGTAGAGACACTAGCACCCAAATCACACAAAGCATGAAACTCAAAATCTTTAATTTGAATTTTAATAGTAGGTTCCCACTCATCATAGAGTTTTCTAGGGATAGAAACTTTCAACTCAAGTTTTTCTTCGTAAGATTGCATCAAAGCATCAATAATATGTTCGGTAAAGGCCTTATTTTGACTATAAGCATGAGGAGATTCTAGCACGGATTGCAACAAGGAAATACACCAATCAAAGAGCAATTTTCATAATTAAATTCCTTGAGATCCAAAATAGTGGGTTTAGCAACATCACGGTTTTTATTTATTTCAATCCCACTTTCATCAATTTCATCATCAAGATCTAGAAACTCCGAATTCTTAGAATGCCTTATAGGTAAAGGAAGATAATCTTTAGATTAATCAAGATGCATATTGCAAAACAAATATTTAATGGGGGACACATCAATAACTTTTAGATCTTCATCTTGATTTCCATAGGGATTGGAAGAACACGCTTTAATAAAGGCATCTTTGGAAGCACGCATCCTAGCGGTTCTTTCCTTACACTCATCAATGGAAATTCTCATGGCTTTGAGAGACTCATTGATATCATGCTTAGGAGGAATAGATCTAAGCTTTAAAGAATCAATTTCAAGAGAAATTCTATCAACGTTCCTAGCCAAATCATCAACTTTAAGCAATTTCTCTTCAAGCAAAGCATTAAATTTTTTTTGTGAATTCATAAACTCTTTAACACTACTCTCAAATTCAGAGGGCATCTTATTAAAATTTCCATAAGAGTTATTGTAGGAATTTCCATAATTATTAGAAGGATTACTAGGATAAGGCCTAGGATTAAAATTCCCTCTATAAGCGTTGTTTCCAAAACTATTCCTACCAACAAAATTCACATCCACAGATTCATTATTATTCTCAAGCAAAGTAGATAAAGGCATATCATTGGGATCAAGAGGAGTATTTTTAGGAGCAAACATCTTCATAATTTCATCCATCTTTTCACTCAAAACATTGATTTCTTCTATGGCATGCACTTTTTTACTAGAAGATCTTTCGGTGTGCCATTGAGAATAATTAGCCATAATATTATCAAGCAATTTGGTAGCATCCCCTAACGTAATTTCCATAAAAGTGCATCCCGCGGCCGAATCTAAAAGATTTCTAGAAGCAAAATTCAATCCGACATAATAATTTTGTATGATCATCCATTAATTCAAACCATGAGTAGGGCAATTGTGAAGCATTAATTTCATTCTTTCCCAAGATTGGGCAACATGCTCATGATCAAGTTGTTTAAAATTCATGATATCGTTCCTAAGAGTGATAATCTTAGCGGGAGGAAAATACTTAGAGATAAAAGCATCTTTGCACTTGTTCCAAGAATCAATACTATTTTTAGGCAAAGATGAAAACCAAACTTTAGCACGATCTCTAAGTGAAAACGGAAATAACTTCAATTTTACAATATTATTATCCGCATCTTTTTTCTTTTGCATATCACACAAATCAACAAAATTGTTTAGATGAGTAGCGGCATCTTCACTAGGAAGGCCGGAGAATTGGTCTTTCATAACAAGATTCAACAAAGCGGTATTGATTTCACAAGACTCATCATTATTAAGAGGAGCAATCGGAGTACTAAGGAAATCATTATTATTGGTATTCGAGAAATCACACAATTTGGTATTATCTTGCGCCATGGCAACAAGTAATCCAACACACAAGCAGATAGAAAGGCAACGAGTAAAAGGCAAACGGGAAAGAGAGGAGGAGATTGGGAAAGAGAGGGCAAATAAAATGGCAAGGGTGAAGTGGGGGAGAGGAAAACGAGAGGCAAATGGCAAATAATGTAATGCGAGAGATAGGGATTGCGATGGGTACTTGGTATGGTTGACTTGCTTGCGTGAGCCTCCCCGGCAACGGCGCTAGAAATTCTTCTTGCTACCTCTTGAGCACTGCGTTGGATTTCCCCGAAGAGGAGAGGATGATGCAGTAAAGTAGCATAAGTATTTCCCTCAGTTTTTGAGAACCAAGGTATCAATCCAGTAGGAGACCACGCACAAGTCCCTCGGACCTACACAAAACGATAGCAACTCGCAACCAACGCTTAGGGGTTGTCAATCCCTTCACGGTCACTTATGAGAGTGAGATCTGATAGAGATAATATTTTTGGTATTTTTGATAGATAGTTGCAAAGTAAAAAGTAAAGGTAAAGTAAAAACAAAGCAAGTAAATAAAGTGATATAGATTGATATGATGAGAATAGACCCGGGGGCCATAGGTTTCACTAGTGGCTTCTCTCAAGAGCATAAGTATTCTACGGTGGGTGAACAAATTATTGTTAAGCAATTGATGAATTGAGCATAGTTATGAGTATATCTAGGCAATGATCATGTATATAGGCATCACGTCCAAAACAAGTAAATCAAACGATTCGCATCTACTACTATTACTCCACTCATCGACCGCTATCCAAAGATGCATCTAGAGTATTAAGTAAAACAGAGTAATGCCGTAAGCAAGATGACATGATGTAGAGGATAAATTCATGCAATATGATAAAAAACCATCTTGTTATCCTCGATGGCAACAATACAATACGTGCCTTGCAACTCTTTACATCCTTTGGTAAGGACACCACAAGATTGAACCCAAAGCTAAGCACTTCTCCCATTGCAAGAACTACCAATCTAGTTGGCCAAACCAAAAAGGATAATTCGAAGAGACTTGCAAAGATAACTCAATCATACATAAAAGAATTCAGAGAAGAATCAAATATTTTCCATAGATAATACTGAATCATAAACCCACAATTCATCGGTCTCAACAAACACACTGCAAAAAGAAGATTACATCGAATAGATCTCCACGAGAGAGGGGGAGAACATTGTATTGAGATCCAAAAAGAGAGAAGAAGCCATCTAGCTACTAGCTATGGACCCGAAGGTTTGAAGTAAACTACTCACACTTCTTCGGAGGGGCTATGGTGATGATGTAGAAGCCCTCCATGGTGGATTCCCCCTCCGGCGGAGCTCCGGAACAGGCCACAAGATGGGATCTTGTGGATACAGAAGGTTGCAGCGGTGGAATAAGGTTTTGGCTCTGCTCGATCGTTCTCGGGTGCGTGAGGTATATATAGGAGGAAGGATGCGTTGGTGGAGCTCCAAGGGCCCACGAGGTAGGGGCGCGCCTCCACCCTCGTGACCTCCTCGCACCTTTGCTTGGAGTAGGGTCCAAGTCTCCTGGGTCACGTTCGGTTGGAAAATCACGATCCCGAAGGTTTCATTCCGTTTGGACTCCGTTTGATATTCTGTTTCTTCAAAATACTGAAAAGCAAAAAACAGCAATTCTGGGTTGGGCCTCCGGTTAATAGGTTAGTCCCAAAAGTAATATAAAAGTGTAAAATAAAGCCCAATATAGTCCAAAATAGTAGATAAAGTAGCATGGAGCAATCAAAAATTATAGATACGTTGGAGACGTATCAAGACACCGCAAGATTGAGCCCAAAGCTAAGCACTTCTCCCATTGCAAGAAAGATCAATCTAGTAGGCCAAACCAAACTGATAATTCGAAGAGACTTGCAAAGATAACTCAATCATACATAAAATAATTCAGAGGAGATTCAAATATTTCTCGTAGATAAACTTGATCATAAACCCACAATTCATCGGATCTCGACAAACACACCGCAAAAAGAGTTACATTGAATAGATCTCCAAGAAGATCGAGGAGAAATTTGTATTGAGATTCAAAGAGAGAGAAGAAGCCATCTAGCTAATAACTGTGGACCCGAAGGTATGTGGTAAACTACTCACAACTCATCGGAAGAGCGTTGGAGATGATGTAGAGGCCCTCCGTGGTCGATTCCCCCTCCGGCAGGGCGCCGGCAAAGGCTCCAAGATGGCATCTCGCGGATAGAGAAGGTTACAGTGGTGGAAATAGTTTTTTGTGGTCCCTTCTGATGTTTCTGGGGTACATGGGTATATATAGGAGGAAGAAGTAGGTCGGTGGATGCTCGAGGGGCCCACGAGGGTGGGGGGCACGTCCAGCCCTAGGGGGGGCGCCGGGCACCCTTGTGGCCGCCTCGCTTGTTTCTTGACTTCCACTCCAAGTCCTCTAGATTTGTTCCAACGAGTTCGCTCCCGAAGGTTTCATTCCGTTTGGACTCCGTTTGATATTCCTTTTCTTCAAAAAACTGAAATAGGCAAAAACAGCAATTCGGGCTGGGCCTCCGGTTAGTAGGTTAGTCCCAAAAATGATATAAAAGTATAAATTAAAGCCCATAAACATCCAAAACAAGTAATATAATAGCATGGAACAATCAAAAATTATAGATACGTTGTAGACGTATCAGTATGTTGCACTATCATTATAAACTTTGCATCTTTTGGTATCTATACTATAAATATGTGTATCACAATGATCGAGATTCAACAAGAATAGATCATTCATCAAGGGTGCATGACCATAAAAGATATTACTCATAAATAGAACAACCATTATTCTCCGATTTAAATGAATAATCATCTCGCAATAAAGAAGATCCAGATATAATATTCATGCTCAACCCTGGCACCAAATAACAATTATTGAGGTCTAAAACTAATCCCGAAGGTAGATGTAGAGGTAGCGTGCCGACGGCGAGCACATCGACCTTGGAACAATTCCCGACGTGCATCGTCACCTCATCCTTAGCCAATCTTCATTTATTCTGCAGCTCCTGTTTCGAGTTACAAATATGAGCAACCAAACCAGTATCATATACCCAAGCGCTACTATGAGTATTAGTAAGGTACACATCAATAATATTGTAACATCCCAAAATTCTAAATTTTGGAATATTATAATAAATAATTAGTTTTGATTGATTGATTTTTTCGTGTGTGATTGATTGAGTGGAATTTGAAACTTTTTGAAAGTTGAATTAGAGGGAATAAAAGGACCTCCCCAAAACTTTCATCTTTGCTATTTGATGTCCATGAATTCAAATTCATTTCATCACAAAACCCTAGAGTGAAGATGATACGACTTCTTCCATTTGAAATGAAAAGGGTTTTGAAAAGATTTGAATTCCATATGAAAATATTTCAAATCAAAACTTTATGCAACTCAATGATTTTCACGAGAGAAGATAAAATGACTTCTTCAATTATATGAAATATGAGTTGGAAGTTACAAAGAATCAAATTGAAAGTCGTTTGGAAGTATTTTGAAACTCCCTTTCAATTTGGAAATTTTTTGGATTTTACTCAAATTATTTTTCTCCTAAAAATAAATAAATGGAAATAAGGGTAAAATGATTCCCTCCAATGAAAAATTAGGATAAAATAAATTTGAATTCATTTTGGTATTTTAAAAATCTTTTTTGTTTGGTTTTAATGCAACAGTAGCATTGTTTGCTTTATTTATATTTTTTAGGACTTTATTTGAACTATAAAATAGTTCATGTTTTCGGAAATGTTTTTTTGAACATTTTTATATATAATATGCCTATATATCATTTGCCTTTAATTAGTTTTTTCTTTTGTTTTCCAGCCTATCTTTATATAAAAACAGGAAAACAGCTGAAGCCCGGCAGGCCCCTCTCTCTCTCTCTCTCCACTCACCCCATCGGCCTATCTGGGTGAAATGGCCCATGGCCTTCTCCCCCGCACGCGAAGCGTTTCGCGTCGGCCACCCGACCCCTCTCTCCCCCCTTGTGTCGCTGACCGCCGGGCCCCACTGCCCGATCGCCCCGCCCGCGATCTTGTTCCTCCGCACGCCAGAACCACCGTCGCCGTGCCGCCAGAATCCCGATCTTCTCGGGATCGCGTATCACCGATCCGCCCCTCCCCCAAGTCTCTTCCCCTATATATACCCCTCCCCTCACCCCGTTCCGCCCCTTCCCGACCCCCGAACCTCTCTCCGCTCGCCGCCATTGCTCGCTGAAGCCCGAGCTCCGCCGCCAACCATTGCTACTGCAGCGCTCGACCCCGGCCACCTCGTCGCCGCCCGAACCCACCACCGACCCCCTCGCTCGCCTGCACCACCTAACACACTCGCCGGAGCTCGAGGACCACCAGATCGCCACCACCGTTGATGCCCAAACATCATCACCGCCCTGAGCTCGCCGTTGTCTGCCTCCGTTGTCCCCAAGGCCGCCGCCGACCACCGGTGAGCTCGTCATCGAGCGCCGCATCACTTGGTGTTATTCCCTGTCACCGTGGACCACCGGAGACCTCGCCTGCATCATCCCCGAGTCGCCACCACCGCCGACGACCTCGCCGGAGTTCACCTCCACCATGGTGAGCTCTCCACTCCCCATCCACCGTTAGATCTGCATCGGACGCGTTAGATTAGATCTCTTTTTTTATTTTACCCCGAACCGTTTTCGGTTATGGTTAAGTCATCTGTCCGCTAGCTCCTTTCGGCCACCGCTTTAGTCCAGCCGTGTAGCGCCATGTGGCCTTTGACCGATCGTAGTTTTTTTAGTTTCAGAATAATTTCTATTTTAGATTGGTTATAAATTTTATGTTTTAGATCCAAATTGAGTGATTCCTTTTGCATTGAGTCACAAATTTGTTTAAGTACTTAGGTTTCAAATTTGAGTAGTTTAAATTTGAATTTGATGAAATTTGTTCAAATAACTAATTTGGTCATATCTTGAGTTTTATAAAGTATTTATGATTGATTCCTTTTGCTAAGGTTTCGTTATTGTTTTGTCTATCCAGCAGCATATAGTTATTTATTTTTAGTTTATTTGAAATTAGGTTTTTATAGTTCTGTTTTAGCCTTTTCTTTATTTTTTATTAGTTTTAAATTATTTCTTTTTGTCACTTTTGCCAAATTTAGTTTTGTTTCTATTAGTCAACAAAAGAAAATTTTATTTTTATTTTGTTTAGCTTTGTATGAAAAAAAATTAGGGCATAGTTAGTGTTTCATAAAAGCTTTTTATTTGTTTCTTTTTGGAAAATAAAATTTTATGAAAAATACTTTCTGTTAACTTAGTTGTTTTACTTTTTATTTTCCTGTTAATTTATTGTTTTTGTGTTTTAATTGTTGTTAAATTTTTACTTAGGACAAAACAATTTTTGTGTTATGTCTTAGAGTTTTCTTTAGTGGTTTTGTTGTGTAGTTTTCCTTTGTTTTTATTTGGTGTCCCTTGTTAATTTGCATTTCATTTGTTGGTTTTACTATGAGTGTTAGAATTGCTTGCTAGTATGTTTGCTTATATGAATGCTATGTTTGACTATATAGATTTTCAACGGAGTGACGGATAGTTCTACCAAGTCATTTTTCTGAGAGCGTTATAATCTTCATCAAGTACTACCAGGCAAGTTCACTTCGACCATGTTTTTCATACCTATGTTTTATTTGCATGTAGTAGCAATCTTTTAACAATCCCTTCTGTAGTGTTATTGAATCTTGTAGTTGAGCGGGACGTTGTTTATTTTAATGCTACCCTATCGTAGACGGGGTTTGGTATGAGAGACTAGGTAGCTGTGTGATAATGACTCTACGTCAATGACGACAACTTCATGGTGGCATCAGCAAGGACTGCATCTTCAAGACCTCAAGACTGGAGACAAGATTTCAATAACACTACTGGGTGAAGGACAGTTGACAGGCACCCTGAAGAGACCAGTGGATGGCCGGGATGCATGGAGAAGCGCCATGACATCTTGCGGAAAGCTTCACCCAGACTCAAAGAGACGGAAGAATACTTCACGCCCGGAAGCTTACCTGTGCAACCGCAAGTCACTATGGGCTCTGGCTTGGTTGACCTTAGTTGTGACTCTGGCTGGGACGGTGCTAGCAGATGTAGAACTACGGTAGGATTGGATGAGCACCAGGCAGCGGTCAGGGGAACTCTTCGGAAGACCATGTTTCGGTCGTCTTGTTCTCAAACATCATGAAGTGCGAGAACGTAAAGAGTGGGATCGAATCTTGCGGGTATATTGTACAAACCTCTGCAGATGGTTTAAAACCTAATCGATTAGTCGGGTCCCCGGTTACGGACAATTTGAGCCTCTGGACTTGGGTCTATCTCGAAACTCTCAACACCGGATTGATAACTTAATTGTGGGCAACTCTGATGATTTTGGGGTATGAGACATCGGTTGGCGGAACCATGCCATGATAGAAAACTCCATAGTACAGACTTCATTTATTCCTTTGATGTAGGGAAAATAAAACTAGCTTTTGTGCAAAACAAAACTCAGACACAGAGCCATAAAGACATATTGCATATAGACTAGTCTTATCATCTATTTCTCTTGTGATGTTGCCGGTACATTCAATGTACTGACCTACACGGCTACAACATCTCATGTTGCAGATAGTTTGTTCCGACGAGTAAGAGTACGGTACAGGGTTACGGTCTACACTCAACCCGCCGATGGCATTGATGGGACCCCACACCTAATTGGTTGTTGATACATCTCCAACGTTTCTATAATTTTTTATTGTTCCATTCTATTATATTATCTGTTTTGGATGTTTAATGGGCTTTAATATGCTCTTTTATATTATTTTTGGGATTAACCTACTAACCGGAGACCCAATGTTAATTTCTGTTTTTTTGCCTATTTTAGAGTTTTGCAGAGAAGGAATACAAAACGGATTCCAAACGGAATGAAACCTTCGCGATGATCTTTCTTGGACCAAAAGCAAACAAGAAGACTTGGAGTTGAAGTCAGAGACGCAACAAGAAGTCCACGAGGTAGAGGGCGCGCCCAGGGGTTAGGCGTGCCCCCCACCCTCGTGCGCCCCTCGTAGCTCCACCGATGTACTTCTTTCGCCTATATATACTCTTATACCCTAAAAATATCAGGGGGAGCCATGAAAACACTTTTCCACCACCGCAACCTTCTGTACCCGTGAGATCCCATCTTGGGGCCTTTTCCGGTGATCTGTCGGAGGGGGAATCGATCACGGAGGGCTTCTACATCAACACCATTGCCTCTCCGATGAACTGTGAGTAGTTTACCACAGACCTTCGGGTCCATAGTTATTAGCTAGATGGATTCTTCTCTCTCTTCGATTCTCAATACAAAGTTCTCCTCGATGTTCTTGGAGATCTATTCGATGTAATACTCTTTTGCGGTATGTTTGCCGAGATCCGATGAATTGTGGATTTATGAACAAGATTATCTATGAATATTATTTGGTTCTTCTCTAAATTCTTATATGCATGATTTGATATCTTTGCAAGTCTCTTCGAATTATCTGTTTAGTTTGGCCTACTAGATTGATCTTTTTTGCCATGGGAGAAGTGCTTAGCTTTGGGTTCAATCTTGCGGTGTCCTTTCCCAGTGACAATAGGGGCAGCAAGGCACGTATTGTATTGTTGCCATCGAGGATAAAAATATGGGGTTTATATCATATTGCTTGAGTTTATCCCTCTACATCATGTCATCTTGCTTAATGCGTTACTCCGTTCTTATGAACTTAATACTCTAGATGCATGCTGGATAGCGGTTGATGTGTGGAGTAATAGTAGTAGATGCAGGCAGGAGTCGGTCTACTTGACACGAACTTGATGCCTATGTTCATGATCATTGCCTTAGATGTCTTCGTAATTATGCGCTTTTCTATCAATTGCTCGGCAGTAATTTGTTCACCCACTGTAATACATGGTATCTCGAGAGAATCCACTAGTGAAACCTATGGCACCCAGGTCTCTTATCCATTATATTGCATCTCTTTTCCATATTGTTGAACCTTGTTTACTATTTTGCAATCTTTACTTCCCAATCTATACAACCGAAATACCAAAAATATTTACTTTATTATCTCTATTAGATCACACTTTTGCGAGTGACCATGAAGGGATTGACAACCCCTTTATCCGTTGGTTGCAAGGTCTAAAAGTAATAATGATAATCCACTAGTTTTCATGATAATAATGATGAAGATCTAAAAGTAATTGATGTGACTCCAATTAAATCTTTGTTTTCCAATATGAATCTTGATAAAGATGGAACTGGATATGGGTCAACTTTAGTTAAAAGGCGTCCCAATGATTCGGAGTTTTTAGATCGAGATGCAAGAATTGATAAAAGTGGGATTGAAGAGGTCAAAACTTTACATAGCAATGAACCCACTATTTTGGATTTCAAGGGATTTGATTATGATAATTGCTCTTTAATAGATTGTATTTCCTTGTTGCAATCCGTGTTAAATTATCCTCATGCTTATAATCAAAATAAAGCTTTTACTAAACATATCGTTGATGCTTTGATGCAATCTTATGAAGAAAAGCTTGAAATAGAAGTTTCTATCCCTAGAAAACTTTATGATGAGTGGGAACCTACTATTAAAATTAATATTAGATATTATGAATGTTATGCTTTATGTAATTTGGGTGCTAGTGTTTCCACGATTCCAAAAACTTTGTGTGATGTGCTATGTTTCCAGGAATTTGATGATTATTCTTTAAATTTGCATCTTGCGGATTCCACCATTAAGAAACCTATGGGAAGGATTAGTGATGTTATTATTGTTGCAAACAGGAATTATGTGCCCGTAGATTTCGTTGTTCTTGATATAGATTGCAATCCTACATGTCGTATTATTCTTGGTAGACCTTTCCTTAGAACGATTGGTGCAACTATTGATGTGAAAAAAGGAAATATTAGATTTCAATTTCCATTAAGGAAGGGCATGGAACACTTTCCTAGGAAGAAAATTAAATTGCCTTATGAATCTATTATGAGAGCCACTCATGGATTGCATACCAAAGATGGCAATATCTAGATCTATTCGTGTGTTTATGCCTAGCTAGGGGCGTTAAATGATAGCGCTTGTTGGAAGGCAAACCAATTTTATTTTTGTTCTTTACTTTTTGCTCCTGTTTAGTAATAAATAATTCATCTAGCTTCTGTTTATATGTAGTTTTATGTTTTAATTAGTGTGTGTGTCAAGTAGAACCTTTGGGAAGACTTGGGTGAAGTCATTGCGATCTTGCTGTAAAAAACAGAAACTTTTGCGCTCACGAGAATAGCTATCATTTTTTACAGAAGAGTGATTTTAAGTTGATTATTTATGCAGATGATTAATAGACAAATTCCTCACGTCCACCAATTTATTTCAGAATTTTTAGAGTTACAGAAGTATTCAAAAGTTATAGATTGCTACAGACTGTTCTATTTTTGACAGATTCTGTTTTTTGTGTGTTGTTTGCTTATTTTGATGAATCTATGAGTAGTATCGGGGGGTATGAACCATAGAGAAGTTGGAATACAGTAGGTTTAACACCAATATAAATAAAGAATGAGTTCATTACAGTACCTTAAAGTGGTGGTTTATTTTCTTATACTAACGGAGCTCATGAGATTTTCTGTTGAAGTTTTGTGTTGTGAAGTTTTCAAGTTTTGGGTAAAGATTTGATGAATTTTGGAATAAGGAGTGGCAAGAGACTAATCTTGGGGATTCCCAAGGCTCCCCAAGGTAAAATTCAAGGACAACCAAAATCCTAAGCTTGGGGATGCCCCAGAAGGCATCCCCTCTTTCGTCATCGTTTATCGATAACTTTACTTGAGGCTATATTTTTATTCATCACATGATATGTGTTTTGCTTGGACCATCTTGTATGATTTGAGTCTTTGCCTTTAGTTTATCACAATCATCCTGGCTGTACACACCTTTTGGGAGAGACACGCATGAATCGGAATTTATTAGAATACTCTACGTGCTTCACTTATATCTTTTGAGCTAGACAATTTGCTCTAGTGCTTCACTTATATCTTTTTAGAGCACGGTGGTGGTTTTATTTTATAGAAATTATTGATCTATCATGCTTCACTTATATTATTTTGAGAGTCTTTTAGAAAAGCATGGTAATTTTTTTTGGTTATAAAACTAGTCCTAATATGATAGGCATCCAAGATGGATATAATAAAAACTTTAATAAAAAGTGTGTTGAATACTATGAGAAGTTTGGTTCTTGATGATTGTTTTGAGATATGAGGATGGTGATATTAGAGTCATGCTAGTATAGTAATTGTGAATTTGAGAAATACTTGTGTTGAGGTTTGTGAGTCCCGTAGCATGCACGTATGGTAACCGTTGTGTAGAGGTCGGGGTCGCGCGATGGTTAACTCCTACCAACCCTTCCCCTAGGACCATGCGCGTAGTGCTTGGTTTTGATGACTTGTAGATTTTTGCAATAAGTATGTGAGTTCTTTATGACTAATGTTGAGTCCATGGATTATACGCACTCTCACCCTTCCGCCATTGCTAGCCTCTCTAGTACCGTGCAACTTTCGCCGGTATCATAAGCCCACCATTTACTTTCCTCAAAACAGCCACCATACCTACCTATTATGGCATTTCCATAGCCATTCCAAGATATATTGCCATGCAACTTTCCACCATCCCGTTTACTATGACACACTTCATCATTGTCATATTGCTTTGCATGATCATGTAGTTGACATTTATTTGTGGCAAAGCCACCATTCATAATTCTTTCATAAATGTCACTCTTGATTCATTGCACATCACAGTACACCGCTGGAGTCATTCATATAGAGTCATATTTTGTTCTAAGTATCGAGTTGTAATCCTTGAGTTGTAAATAAATAGAAGTGTGATGATCATCATTATTAGAGAATTGTCCTGTGTGAGGAAAAAAAAAGAGGCCAAAGAAGCCAATGAAAAAGAGAGGCCAAAGAAGCCAAACAAAAAAAAGAGAGAAAAAAGAGAGAAGGGGCAATGCTACTATCCTTTTTCCACACTTGTGCTTCAAAGTAGCACCATGATCTTCATGATAGAGAGTCTCTTATTTTGTCACTTTCATATACTAGTGGGAATTTTCCTTATAGAACTTGGCTTGTATATTCCAATGATAGGCTTCCTCGAAATGCCCTAGGTCTTCGTGAGCAAGCAAGTTGGATGCACACCCACTTAGTTTCTTTTTGAGCTTTCATACATTTATAGCTCTAGTGCATCCGTTGCATGGCAATCCCTACTCACTCACATTGATATCTATTGATGGGCATCTCCATAGCCCATTAATATGCCTAGTTGATGTGAGACCATCTTCCTCTTTTTTATCTTCTCCACAACCACCACTCTATTCCACCTATAGTGCTATGTCCATGGATCACGCTCATGTATTACGTGAAAGTTGAAAAAGTTTGAGAGTGCTAAAGTATGAAACAATTGCTTGGCTGAAACCGGGGTTGTGCATGATTTGAATATTTTGTGTGACGAAGATGGAGCATAGCCAAACTATATGATTTTGTAGGGATGAACTTTCTTTGGCCATATTATTTTGAAAAGACATGATTGCTTTGTTAGTATGCTTGAAGTATTATTATTTTTATGTCAATATTAAACTTTTGTCTTGAATCTTTCGGATCTGAACATTCATGCCACAATAAATAAAATTACACTGGTAAATATCTTAGGTAGCATTCCACATCAAAAATTCTGTTTTTATCATTTACCTACTCGAGGACGAGCAGGAATTAAGCTTGGGGATGCTTGATACGTCTCCAACGTATCTATAATTTTTTATTGTTCCATGCTATTATATTATCTGTTTTGGATGTTTAATGGGCTTTAATATGCTCTTTTATATTATTTTTGGGACTAACCTATTAACCGGAGGCCCAGTGCCAGTTTCTGTTTTTTTGCCAATTTTAGAGTTTTGCAGAAAAGGAATACCAAACGGAGTCCAAACGGAATGAAATCTTTGCGATGATCTTTCATGGATCGAAAGCAAACCAGAAAACTTAGAGTTGAAGTTAGAGACGCAACGAGGCGTCCACGAGGCAGGAGGGCAATCCCAGGGGGTAGGCGCGCCCCCACCCTTGTGGGCCCCTCGTAGTTCCACTGACGTACTTCTTTCGCCTATATAGACTCTTATACCCTAAAAACATCAGGGGGAGCCACAAAAATACTTTTCCACCACCGCAACCTTCAGTACCCGTGAGATCCCATCTTGGGGCCTTTTCCGGTGATCTGCCAGAGGGGGAATCGATCATGGAGGGCTTCTACATCAACACCATTGCCTCTCCGATGAAGCGTGAGTAGTTTACCACAGACCTTCGGGTCCATAGTTATTAGCTAGATGGCTTCTTCTCTCTCTTTGATTCTCAATACAAAGTTCTCCTCGATGTTCTTGGAGATCTATTCGATGTAATACTCTTTTGCGGTGTGTTTGCCGAGATCCGATGAATTTTGGATTTATGAACAAGATTATCTATGAATATTATTTGGTTCTTCTCTGAATTCTTATATGCATGATTTGATATCTTTGCAAGTCTCTTCAAATTATCGGTTTAGTTTGGCCTACTAGATTGATCTTTCTTGCCATGGGAGAAGTTCTTAGCTTTGGGTTCAATCTTGCGGTGTCCTTTCCCACTGACAGTAAGGGCAGCAAGGAACGTATTGCATTGTTGCCATCGAGGATAAAAAGATGGGGTTTATATCATATTGCTTGAGTTTATCCCTCTACATCATGTCATCTTGCTTAATGCGTTACTCTGTTCTTATGAACTTAATACTCTAGATGCATGCTGGATAGCGGTCGATGTGTGGAGTAATAGTAGTAGATGCAGGCAGGAGTCGGTCTACTTGACACGGACGTGATGCCTATGTTCATGATCACTGCCTTAGATGTCTTCATAATTATGCGCTTTTCTATCAATTGCTCGGTAGTAATTTGTTCACCCACCGTAATACATGCTATCTCGAGAGAAGCCACTAGTGAAACCTATGGCCCCCGGGTCTCTTTTCCATTATATTGCATCTCTTTTCCATATTGTTGAATCTCGTTTACTATTTTGCAATCTTTACTTTCCAATCTATACAACAAAAATACCAAAAATATTTACTTTATTATCTCTATTAGATCTCACTTTTGCGAGTGACCGTGAAGGGATTGACAACCCCTTTATCGCGTTGGTTGCAAGGTTCTTGATAGTTTGTCCAGGTACTCGGTGACTTGTGTGTCTTCTCCTACTGGATTGATACCTTGGTTCTCAAAACTGAGGGAAATACTTACGCTACTTTGCTGCATCAGCCTTTCCACTTCGAGGGAAAAACCAACGCAAGCTCAAGAGGTAGGAGTTGTTTCCGCTGAGACTTATAAGGTATATATATATGTTTTACCTTATTCATACATGTGATTGCACTTTGATATATACATTGATGTACTATGTGTGCCAGCATATTGATCCAGGGATGGCACGGATACACAGAGGCTTGACCGTTTGAGGTCGGGTCGCTACAGATATGGTATCAGAGCACATGTTGACTGTAGGACGTGACCCTAGGAAATGGCTTGGTAATATGAAGACCCCAATAGGAACGACCTTTGTTTTGTACTACTCCCGTTATAATTGATTTCTTTTACTAAACCTTCCTTATTTCAAACTATAGATGGAGAGCTACGTTCTGAACAAAAGAGAACACTACGAGAAGGTTCTTGGAGGCCCCTTCCTTGTGGAGCTAGTTAGGCTGCTGAAGCTACCGATACTTGAGATCAAGGCAACTAAGAGGACGTCTAGATCATGGGGAGTCAAGACCCAAGTTTTGGCCGTAAAGAAGACCCCAAGACGGCAGACATCACCTTCAGAACTATAAATGGTGATTGTGATATGGGCATCAACACTGTCGTCCATGATGCTATTGCACGCTTATGCTATCGTCATCGTGTTGTACTAAACTCACACTTCTTTGGAAGAATTAGATGGCAGAAGTTTGATGGAGCAACTATTTTCTTGATGGAAGCGCAAAAGATGAAGTTCTCCCCACTGTTAGTGTACAATCGGGATCTAGAACGATACGTCAAGAATCTTCAGCTGGACCTTCTGGAAGCCCTATTTGACAATGAAGCACTACGAGAAGAGGTCGAGACTCAGAGACTGAAGGTAGACAAGCTGGAGGAGGAGAACCTCGAGATCCCAAGAATGCGTCAGGAACTGAAGAGCAGCAGGATGATGTCTCATGCCAAGGACGTTGAGATCCAGAAGCTCAAGGAACAAGTTCACGACATACAGGGTCGTCACAAGAAACTCTGTGTCAATAGGGAAAATCTAGCAGAATAATTGGAGGAGATCAAGTCCACACAAAAGAAGCCCCAAGCGGGGACAATGACCAAGTCCGATAAAATTAGCTTAGTAGTAGCCCACCATGAGAGAAATAAAGATGAACGCTTTTTTGTTTAAGTACCTGACCATACCAACTTATGTGGGTGGCGATACTGTAGAATCGAATGAATAAATGAATGCTTGGTTGCTATTATCTTCTGTGTTTATTAAAGGTTGGATAGATGCGACATTCGTAGGCTTGTAGTTATTTCAACCTTGAGAGATGTAATTTACGAAAGAATAATAGAAGGCCTTCATATGGGAAAAACATCCGGAATTGGAAACTCCCGAGCATTGAAGACCCGAAGAAATGAAGACTTGGAAACGAAACCATAGTAGAATGGCCCATTACAAATGGTAATTTTTTTTTGAGCTGGGATTTGTTTGTTGATTATGGGTGGGTATTTGCTTTCTCTTTCTATCTCAACCAGACCCCGAAACCTTGAAACCATGGACAAGCTGAAAACCAAACTTATCTGGGGACAATTAAATTTTCCCCAAGGAGATACATTCTTTATTCTGAGTACCCATCTTATCCTACACATGTAGATGACAACCCTTTATGAGTCCTTCCTCAAGGGCCCGGAAACGATCATTTCCCTGACAAGTGATCATGATTACCCGAAAATCCTGAAGGACATGATGAAGCATATTCACCTTGAAGGAGATGCAGTCTACAAAGGCTACCCCTTCATGCAAAAGGGAGTGGAACTTTGGTATGTGGAGGTACACCTCCACCATATGAAAGGAGTTTGCCCAAAGACAAGGGGGTAGTACTTTTTCATCTCATGTGTACCACAAGCAACTTTCTTTGACGTTGTTCGTGAAGCAGCCATGGAAGCCATACGCCAGATCAGAGAAATAATTGAAGCAAGACTCCGTTATACTCAGGAATACCTAAGAGAAGTGCATGCAGAGATGATGGAGATGAAGCTCAAGGCCACTACGATGAAACAGAAGATTGAAGATTTCAAGGAACACTTCGCACAATTTCAATGGGACTAAAGCTTCCAATGAAGACCAATGAATAAAGTTGGAAGTAATGCTTGACCATACCAAACCATGTGGATGGCAGCATTTGTAATAAAGTATTTTCTGGAATTTGGATTTACGAAAAATGGTTAAGGATGTAATAAAAGATTTGATATGAAAATAATATGATTTATGGATAGACTAGTGCATTTCATTTTAAGTGTGGTAGTACTCCATAAAGCCACAGGATCAATGAAGAAAGAAATGAGTTATTCATGACGGGCCATAGAAGTGAGCTGGACCAAATAAGTTGGAGTTTTGTATGATCATCACCACAAGGGTACAAAGGAATGAAATACTATTGGATTTAAGAGAGGTATAATGTGGGAATATGGAACAATAATCCTCGAAAGGATGAGTTAAAGATGTGCAAGTGTTGAATTGGGCCCACGACCCACAGGCCCAGGAATTTATAAGGAATCAAGGACTCCTTGGAAGAAGAAATTTGGAAGAAGATATGATTCCATCAGTAGACGTTTCATAGGAGGTTACGCAAAAACCCGGGAGTGGTGAAGAAACGATAGATGTCTTGTTCAGCTTGCAGAACCACTGGATTTACTTGAACCCTGTTCAAGGACAAGAGAAATTCTGCAATGCTTGTGAGGATGCACAAGTCATAGAATACGTGATTCACCGTCAGTGTATGAAGTAATGGTTCATGTACGGGATGGATTGGCCCCCATACCGGAGACTTCTATCATGAACTATCATATGTTGATGGAAAATCAAAGACACTTGAAAACCTTAGAAGAGTGTCGACACGATCAGCCAAACAACCTTAGATTGGTAGGACGATTGATCCATGTACATGCAACCACTACCAAACGTAGGTTATACGGTGAGATTCAGCCCAGACCCATTTTCCTGCAGGAGAAACCAGGAATTGTTGACCACCATGAGATATTGGTAGTTGTTTAGTATTGATGACAGACCCGCTAGATAAGAAGACTAGTATCGGAAGAACCTTACCATGAAGAAGGGATACAAGATTCTTGAAGAAAATGTTATGCCCTACCAGAAGAGCCTCAGTGACAGAGTAATTTCGAAGATGTGAGAAGACCGACATTGCTTACCCAAAGGATGGAGTACATGAGTTCCGTTGGAACCATAACCCTGCTTTTAAGTGTGGTAGCCCACTAGACCATTCCGATCAATGGTATTGCTGGAAGACCCCCAAACCCCAACCTTTTCTTGCTAGCCTCTTCGAATCTCGAGGACGAGATTCATTTTCAGTGTGGTAGGTTTGTAACATCCCAAAATTCTAAATTTTGGAATGTTATAATAAATAAATAGTTTTGATTGATTGATTGTTTGTTGTGTGATTGATTGAGTGAAATTGAGTGGAATTTGAAACTTTTTGAAAGTTTGATGAGAGGGAATAAAAGGACTTTCCCAAAACTTTAAACTTTGCAATTTGATGTCCATGAATTAAAATTCATTTCATCAGAAAACCCTAGAGTGAAGATGATATGACTTGTTCCATTTGAAATGAAAAGGGTTTTTGAAAAGATTTGAATTCCATCTAAAAATATTTCAAATTCAAAACTTTATGCAACTCAATGATTTTCACGAGAGAAGATAAAATGACTTCTTCAATTATATGAAATATGAGTTGGAAGTTACAAAGAATCAAATGTGAAGTCATTTGGAAGTATTTTGAAACTCCCTTTCAATTTGGAATTCTTTTGGATTTTATTCAAATTATTTTTCACCTAAAATAAATAAATGGAAATATTGGTAAATTGATTCCCTTCAATGGAAAATTAGGAGAAAATAAATTTGAAAGCATTTTGGTATTTTAAAAATGTTTTTTGTTGGGTTTCAATGAAACAGCACCATTGTTTGCTTTATTTATATTTTTGAGGATTTTATTTGAACTTTAAAAATAGTTCATGTTTTAGGAAATGTTTTTCGAACATTTTGATATATAATATGCATATATATCATTTGAATTTAATTAGTTTTTTCTTTTGTTTTCCTGACTGTCTTTATATATATATATAAGGGAAAACGACTGAAGCCCAGGAGGCCCCTCTCTCTCTCCCCTCACCCCACCGCCCATCTGGCCGAAATGGCCCATGGACTTCTCCCCCACACGCGAAGCGCTTCGCGTCGGCCATCCGATCCCCCTCTCTCTCCCCTTGTGCCGCTGACCGCCGGACCCTACTGCCCGGTCGTCCCGCCCACGATCTTCTTCCTTCCCACGCCAGAACCACCACCGCCGCGCCGCCGGAATCCTGATCTTCTCGTGATCGCGTATCCCCGATCCGCCCCTCCTCCAAGTCTCCTCCCCTATATATGCCCCTCCCCTCACCCCGTTCCACCCCTTCCCGACCCCTGAACCCCTCTCCGCTTGCCGGCATTGCTCGCCGGAGCCCAGGCTCCGCCGTCCGCCATTGCTGCTGCAGCGCTCGACCCCGACCACCTCATCACCGTCCGAACCCACCACCGACCCCCCCCCCCCCACCTCGCTCCCCTGCACCACCCAACGCACTCACCGGAGCTCGAGGACTACCAAATTGCCACCACCGTCAACGCCCGAACGTCATCACCGTCCCGAGCTCGCCATCGTCTGCCTCTGGTGTTCTTCCCTGTCACCGAGGACCATTGGAGACCTCACCTGCATCATCCCCGAGTCACCACCGCCGCCGACGACCTCACCGGTGTTCACCTCCACCACGGTGAGCTCTCCACTCCCCCTCCACCGTTAGATCTGCATCGGACGCGTTAGATTAGATTTTTTTTTATTTTGCCCCGAACCATTTCCTTTTACAGTTAGGTGGTTCGTCCGCTAGCTCTTTTCGGCCACTGCTTTAGTCCAGCCGCGTAGCGCCACGTGGCCTTTGACCGATCGTAGTTTTTTTTTCTGTTTTAGTTTTAGAATAGTTTCTATTTTAGATTGGTTATAACTTTTATGTTTTAGATCCAAATTAAGTGATTCTTTTTGCATCACGAATTTGTTTAAGTTTCGGTTTGTGTACTTAGGTTTCAAATTTGAGTAGTTTGAATTTGAATTTGTTGAAATTTGTTCAAATCACTAATTTGGTCATATCTTGAGTTTTATAAAGTATTTTTGATTGATTCCTTTTGCTACAGTTTTGTTATTGTTTTATCTATCAAGTAGCATATACTTATTTATTTTTAGTTTAAAATTAGGTTTTTAGCAAAATAGTGTTGTTTTACTTATAGTTCTGTTTTAGCCTTTTTTATTATTTTTATTAGTTTTAAATTATTTCTTTTTATCACTTTTGACAAATTTAGTTTTGTTTTTGTTAGCCAACAAAAGAAAATTTTATTTTATTTAGTTCTGTATGAATACTTGTTTAGGTCATAGTTAGTGTTTCATAAAAGTTTTTTGTTTGTTTCTTTTTGGCAAATAATATTTTATGAAAAATAGTTGTTTTACTTTTTATTTTTTGTTAATTTATTAATTTAGTGTTTTAATTGTTGTTAAGTTTTTACTTAGGACAAAACTATTTTGTGTTATGTCTTAGAGTTTTCTTTAGTAGTTTTGTTGTGTAGTTTTCCTTTGTTTTTATTTGGTGTCCCTTGTTGATTTGCATTTTATTTGTTGGTTTTACTATGAGTGTTAGAATTGCTTGCTAGTATGTTTGCTTATATGAATGCTATGATTGACTATATAGATTTTCAAGGGAGTGACGAATAGTCCTACCAAGTCATTTTTCTGAGAGCGTTATAATCTTCATCAAGTATTACCAGGCAAGTTCACTTTGACCATGTTTTTCATACCTATGTTTTATTTGCATGTAGTAGCACTCTTTCAACAATCCCTTCAGTAGTGTTATTGAATCTTGTAGTTGAGTAGAATGCATGAGGTAGGAACCCAACTACCAAGCTTGGGGCATTATTTATTCTAATGCAACGCTATCGTAGATGGGGTTTGGTATGAGAGACTCGGGAGTGGTGTGAGAATGGAGGACTCTACGTCAATGACGACAACTTCATGGTGGCATCAGCAAGTACGGCATCTTCAAGACCTCAAGACTCGAGACAAGAATTCAATACACACTACTGGGTGAAGGATGGTTGACGGGCACCCTGGAGAAACAAGTGGATGGCCGGGATGCATGGAGAAGTGTCATGACATCTTGCGGAAAGCTTCACCCAGACTCAACTTCATGCCCGGAAGCTTACCTGTGCAACCGCAAGTCACTATGGGCTCTGGCTTGGTTGACCTTAGATGTGACTCTGGCTGGGATGGTGCTAGCAGATGTAGAAGTACGGTAGGATTGGATGAGCACCGGACAGTGGTCAAGGGAACTCTTCAGAAGACCATGTTTCAGTCGTCTTGTTCTCAAACATCATGAAGTGCGAGAACGTAAAGAGAGGGATCGAATCTTGCGGGTAAAGTGTACAAACCTTTGCAGAGGGTTTAAAACCTAACCGATTAGTCGTGTCCCCGGTTACAGACAATTTGAGCCTATGGACTTGGATCTATCTCGGAACTCTCAACACCGGACTGATAACTTAATTGTGGGCAACTTTAATGATTTTGGGTTATGAGACATCGGTTGGCGGAGCCATGTCATGATAGAAAACTCCATAGTACAGACTTCATTTATTCCTTTGATGTAGGGAAAATAAAACCAGCTTTTGTGCAACACAAAACTCAGACACAAAGCCATAAAGCCATATTGCATATAGAATAGTGTTATAATCTGTTTCTCTCATTGGTGATCTTGCGGGTACATTCAATGTACTGACCTACACGGCTGCAACGTCTCATGTTGCAGATAGTTTCTTCCGATGAGTAAGAGTACGGTACAGGGTTACGGTCTACACTCAACCTGCCGATGGCGTTGATGGGACTCCACACCCGATTGGTTGTTTCCGTGAGACTTATAAGGTATATATCCGTTTTACATTATTCATACATGTGATTGCACTTTGATATATACATTGATGTACTGTGTGTGACAGCATACTGATCCAGGGATGACACGGATACACAGAGGCTTGACCGTTTGTGGTCGGGTCGCTACAAACATGTATATGAAATATACCTTTGTTCACTTTGTCATCCTTCTTATCCACCAAATATTTGGGGCAGGTCCGCTTCCAGTGACCATTCCCTTTGCAGTAGAAGCACTCAGTTTCAGGCTTGCGTCCAACTTTGGTCTTCTTCACGGGAGCGGCAACTTGCTTGCTATTCATCTTGAAGTTCCCTTTCTTTCCCTTGCCCTTTTTCGTGAAACTAGTGGTCTTGTTAACCACCAACACTTGATGCTCTTTCTTGATTTCTACCTCTGCGGCCTTAAGCATTGCGAAGAGCTCGAGAATCATTTTTGTCATCCCTTGCATATTATAGTTCATCATGAAGCTTTTGTAGCTTGGTGGCTGTCATTGAAGAACTCTGTCAATAACACTATCAATTGGAAGATCAACTCCTAGCTGAGTCAAGTGGTTATGATACCCAGACATTTTGAGTATGTGTTCACTGACAGAATTGTTCTCCTCCATTTTTGCAGCTATAGAACTTGTTGGAGACTTCTTATCTCTCAACCCGGGCATTTTCTTGAAACATTAACTTCAACTCTTGAAACATCTCATATGCTTCATGACGTTCAAAACGACTTTGAAGTCCCAGTTCTAAGCCGTAAAGCATGGCACGCTGAACTATCAAGTAGTCATCAGATCAAGCCTGCCAGACATTCATAACATCTGCAGTAGTTCCTACAGCAGGTTTGTCACCTAGCGGTGCATCAAGGACATAGTTCTTCTGTGTAGCCATGAGTATAATCCTCAAATTACGGACCCAGTCCGTGTAGTTGCTACCATCATCTTTCAACTTAGCTTTCTCTAGGAACGCATTAATATTCAGGGGAACGGTAGCTCGGGCCATTGATCTACAACATAGATATGCAAAATTATTAAGACTAAGTTCATCATAAATTGAGTTCAGTTAATCAAATTACTAATGAACTCCCACTTAAATAAAAATCCCTCAGGTTATCTAAGTGATACATGATCCAAATCAACTAACCCATGTCCGATCATCACGTGAGATGGGGTAGTCATCAATGGTGAACATCTCTATGTTGATCATATCTACTATATGACGCATGTTCGACCTTTCGGTCTCCAGTGTTCCGAGACCATTTATGTACATGCTAGGCTTGTCAAGTTTAACCCAAGTATTCTGCATCAGCAAAACTGTCTTACACCCGTTGTACGAGAACGTAGAGTCTATCACACCCAATCATCACGAGGTGCTTCGAAAAGACAAACTTTGGCAACGGTGCATACTCGGGGAGAACATTTTTATATTAAAATTTAGTGAATGGATCATCTTATAATGGTACCACCGTTCTAAGCAAAATAAGATGCATAAAGGATAAAATCACATGCAATCAAAATATGTGACATGATATGGCCATCATCATCTTGTGCTTTTGATCTCCATCCCCAAAGCATCATCATGATCTCCATCATCACCGGCTCGACACCTTGATCTCCATCATTGTGTCGGGGTCATCTTGCCAACTATTGCTAACGCATAGTGATAAAGTAAAGCAATTACATGACGCTTGCATTTCATACAATAATTAAGAGACAACCCTAAAGCTCCTGTCGGTTTTTGATATTACAAAACATGATCATCTCATACAACAACGTATATCACATCACGTCTTGACCATATCACATCACAACATGCCCTGCAAAAACAAGTTAGACGTCCTCTACTTTGTTGTTGCAAGTTTTACGTGGCGGCTACGGGCTTCTAGCAAGAACTGTTCTTACCAATGCAAAAACCACAACGGTGATTCATCAAGTTTGTTGTTTTAATCTTCTTCAAGGACCGATCGTAGTCAAATTCGATTCAACTAAAGTAGGAGAAACAGACACCTGCCAGCCACCTTTATGCAAAAATAGTTGCATGTCACTCGATGGAACCGGTCTCATGTGCGTGGATATGTAAGGTTGGTCCGGGCCGCTTCATCCCGCAATATCGCCTAACCAAAATAAGACGTTGGTGGTAAGCAGTATGACTATCACCGCCCACTACTCTTTGTGTTCTACTCGTGCATATCATCTATGCATAGGCCTGGCTCGGATGCCAATGTTTGGAAACATTGCATGGAAAACAAAAAAAATTCTACGCACACGCAAGATCTGTCCATGGAGATGCATAGCAACGAGGGGGAGAGTATGTCTGCGTACCGTCATAGACCGTAAGCAGAAGCGTTTAGTAACGCCGTTGATGTAGTTGAACTTCTTCGCGATCCAACCGATCAAGTACCGAACGTACGACACCTCTGCGTTCAACACACGTTCAGCTCGGTGACGTCCTCGCCTTCTTGATCCAGTAAGATGGTGAAGTAGTGGATGAGTTTCGGCAGCACGACGACGTGATGACGGTGGTGGTGATGCTATCTCTGGAGGGCTTCGCCTGAGCACTCCAAAAATATGTCCGAGGGACGAAACTGTTGAGAGGGGCGCCACACACGGCTAAGAGATTGTCGCGGTCTTGTGTGGCACCCCCTCCCTCATATATATAGGTGGGGGGAGGGAGGAGGCATCCAGGAGGCGCCCCAAGTGGGTCCGAATTCCACTTGGGCTCCTACCCCTAGCCTTTTCAGGCGAGCGGGGAAAGGCAGGGGAGGGTGGAGCCCCCCCCTCTCCTTTCTCCCATGAGGAGGGGAAGGCAGGAGGGGCTAGCCCTCCCCTCTTTCCTTCCCTAGGGCTGGCAGCCAGGGAGAGGGGCACGTCAGCCCCCTTGTGGGCTGGTGAGTCCCTCCCCTTGGCCCATTAGGCCCATGGACCTCCCGGGGGTGTCTGGAACCCCTTCCGGTGATCCGATGACTACCCGGTACCTTCTAAAACTCTTCCAGTATCCGAATACCATCGTCATATATACCAATCTTTACCTCCGGACCATTTCGGAGCTCCTCTTCATGTTTGTGATCTCATCCAGGACTCCGAACAACATTCGGTCACCAAATCATATGACTCATATAACATTATGTCGTCAACGAATGTTAAGCGTGCAGACCGTACGGGTTCGAGAACTATGTAGACATGACCGAGACACCTCTCTAGTCAATAACCATAGCGGAACCTGGAAGCCCATATTGGTTCCTACATATTCTATGAAGATCTTTATCGGTCGAACTGTAATGACAACATACGTAATTCACTTGTCTGTGGGTATGTTACTTGTCCGAGATTCGATCGTCGGTATCTCCGTACCTAGTTCAATCCCTTTACTGGCAAGTCTCTTTACTCGTTTCGTAATACATCATCTCGTAACTAACTCCTTGGTCATTTTGCTTGCAAGCTTATTATGATGTGTATTACAGAGAGGGCCCAGAGATACCTCTCCGATACACGGAGTGACAAATCCTAATCTCAATCCATGCCAACTCAACAGATACCTTCGGAGATACCTGTAGAGCATCTTTATGATCACCCAGTTACGTTGTGACGTTTCATAGCACACAAGGTATTCCTCCGGTATCCGGGAGTTGCATGATCTCATAGTCGAAGGAATATGTATTTGACATGAAGAAAGCAATAGCAATAAACTGAACGATCAAATGCTAAGCTAACGGATGGGTCTTGTCCATCACATCATTCTCCTAATGATGTGATCCCATTATCAAATGACAACTCATGTCTATGGTTAGGAAACCTTAACCATACTTTAATCAACGAGCTAGTCTAGTAGATGCTCACTAGGGACACGGTATTTGTTTATGTATCCACACATGTATTTAAGTTTTCGATCAATACAATTATAGCATGAACAATAAACATTTATCATGAATAAGAAAATATAAAACAACAACTTTATTATTGCCTCTAGGGCATATTTCCTTCACATTGGCTAACACTGATACCGAAACATGTAAGGATACCACAACCACGTACCAAACAACTCTACTCCCCCACGCAAAACAAATATAGTCTCTAACAATAGCCCCACGTGACATATGAATGAAAAAAGAACAACACAAAGAACAAGAACAACACGGTGAAGCACGTGTTAGCCTCTGGTAGTCTGGTATGGTCTAAATCCAATGCAAGAAGGAAAGTTCTCTTGGTAGAAGAGGCTGAAAAAGATGATGACTTCTAGTGGACTAAAGGTGGTGTCTGTGGGCGGTGAGCTTGGAGAAGTTGCACGAAAATGATATGCTTGATGCTCTTATTAGAAGAGAGAGAAAAAATGATAGCCATGTGTCGTGTATAGTCATACACTTGCAATTTTCCATAAAGAATTTGGCACTTAAATGTGTGACAATCCATGGGAGATCTGATTAGTTACATCAAAGAATACACAAACCCAACCGTAATACAAATGAAGATTGAATAAGAACAACGTGTATCAAACCAATAACCCAAAGCATGGGGAACGAATCCTCAGACCAAAGACACCACACAAGCAAACACACACCGTATAATATGTACGTGCACGGACTCCCCGTCGCTCAGGCGCAGCCCTGCACCACGTACGTACCACTCAGATATGCACGTGGCAGTACACCCGGTCGAAGGAGCTGGGCGAGGCGAAGTCGACGGGCACCAGCGGGCAGCTCGCGCGCATCTTGTACCGCCGCGTCCTCACCAGGCCGTACTTGAACCACACCTTGCCCCGGACGTGCACGTCCAGCGGCAGCCTCCCGGCGGACCGGTCCTTCTTCATCTCCCGCTCCACGTCCAGCGGCAGCGGTTCCCGCGCCGCGGGGGCCGCCACGACGATCCTCGTCTCGTTGTGCGGCGGCTGGCGGAACCCCGGCACCTCGGCGCCGCCCAGGTACGTGTCGCCGTACCACACCCCGACGTCGAGCGAGCGGTACACGGCGGTGCGCTTGTTGGGGTTGTAGGCGCGGAGGACGAGGGCGAAGGTGCCCTGCAGCGCGCCCCCGGACGTGAAGTTGAAGCCGCGGACCGCCGCGTGGTCGACGGAGAGGTGCAGCTTCCCGGGCCGGACCGCCAGCCAGATGATGACGATGATGGCGACGACGACGAGCAGCGCGAACAGCGTCGCCGCGATGCACTGCGCCGGCGTCGGACGCGTGCGCCGCGTGGCACTCAGTGGCCCCGCCATTCCTTCCTTCGCCCCGGAGCTTAAGGCGATGCACTGCTTGAGCTAGCTAGATTCTATGCCGTGGGAGAGAGGTCCTCTGTCTTGGCTTGTTGGGAACGGATTGCGTCGCCGCGTCTCTATATAGTGAGCTGCTGGGGCGATGCTTTGAGTGACGAGGGGAGGTTTCTGCGAGGTGTCACAGCCTGTGGTTGGAGTATACGTAGCAGGCGGTTTAGGTACGTTTTGCATGCGACGAGCCGCCAGCCAGCCGTGGTGGTGGTGCAACGAGTTCTTTCACAGGCAGCGGTCAATTCGTCGTGGGCTCTAGAGTTCGGAAGGAGCTTTGGTTTTGGAATCCTTCTGGCTCACTCCTACTCCTACGTAGGAATCGATGCGCGGCAAGGAAGGGAAAGCATATTGACAGCCCACGAATGTGCCGCTCACATCACATGTGGAACTTTTTTTTTACTTTTGGGTCAAAAGACTGGGGTTTACGGAAGAACCAAGAATGCGGAGGACTCGGGAGAAAGGTATCGCGCCTTCCTGATTTTCATCCATCTGAAATTTCCAAAGCAGAGTCCAAAGCTACCAGGATTAGCAGGAATTCCTTTTCTGAGCAAATAAACGATCTTCTTTTTGCGAGAAAAATGAATGATCTTTTTTAAGTTTATGAATGTATCCAGACGTGCCTGAACAACTCTTTTAAAATACAGACGAACTCTTTCTTCTATACATTATATACATATTTCATTTGAAATACATGAACATTTATAATGAGGTGTATGAGCATATCCCATTGTTTGCAATATATGAATATTTTACATTATTTAAATGGATTATGACCATATGTTTAGATGATATCGATTGTAATAACATCTTATATTTTTTTCTATATTTTTTTTGGGACGAAGGAAGTATTAAATAACCACATATTTCTGGAAATGTATAAAAAAGTGAAAAGAATGTAGGTTGTGCTGGTGGCTATATAGGAGCTCTTGAGGCGATTTGTCTCCTGTTCTTTGCTAAAGTCAATATTTGAAAAAAAAATAGGAGCACTCAGATTAGCAGATTGGCTGGAAGTGGCGCTTACAGCTGCGTTTACATGGAAGTCCAGGGCACCAAACCAGTGTCGCTTCTTTGCATGGCTTCCCACCAAGGACTGATGCTGGACGCCCGACAGATTAGCAAGGAGGGGACTACCGCACCAAAGCATCTGCCCGTTGTGTGACCAGCACTAGAAGACCATGAATCACATCATGATTGATTGTGTCATTGCCCAGGAGATCTGGACACGGATTTACAAGACTATGGCAAAGCCGGAAAGGGCCCCACTACCGCAGGAGGCACTACCTGACTGGTGCATCAGGCAGGAAGAGAGTGGAGAGCATCGGAGGGCGGTGAGGGCCATGTGCCTCCTTGTCTTGTGGGAAATTTGGAAAGGACCACAATGTCGTGGTGTTCGACGGAGTTATTTATTTTTTTTGAAACAAGGCAAAAGGCTTGCCATTTTCATTGAATAAGAAGAAGGTTTAATAGTCTTGGCCAAAAGACCAGGTTACAAGCATCACTCTCGCGGCATTATATTACATAAATATTTCGCCCCCGCGAGGCACCACAGCGAAGTTTCCGCTTTGACGCGAGTCACAAGCACCCCGACCGGAATTGTCGTGCTGCGGAACACACGTGCATTTCGCTCTTTCCAAATTTCCCAAGAGATAAGAAGCATAAGGGAAAGAAGCGCCCTTCGAGATTCTGACCTCCCGGAAGCTATGTTGCGCCACCACTCCTTGACGGAAACATGCCTCCCTAATCTGTAGGATGGACATCATGTAAACCGAGCCATGTTTTGATCATTCCCCAAACTCTAACCGTGTAACGACACTGGAAGAGAAGGTGAGCTGCTGATTCTTGCGTTTGTTTGCATAGTGGCAAAGGTTACAGCTTGGGCCAGCCCTACTGCTGGCCGGTCTGCCGTCCAAATCCTATTGTTGATGGCCAACCAAGCAAAAAATTTGCATTTGGGAGGAGCCCAATTCTTCCACACCAAAAGAGGCATATCTGAGTCGATAAGGCCAAGAAATTGTGCACGGTATGCCGTTGCCGCCGAATATTGGCCATCATTGGTGAGCTTCCAGGAGATTGAATCAGCCACGCCGGGGTTGAGTTGAATGCGTGATAGCTCACTCCAAAGGTTGACGAACTCTGCTATGTGGTTCACATCAAGGTTCCCGCCAATGTCCACTCTGGAGACCCATGAGTTATTATGTAAGGCCTTCTGGACAGTGCAGTTTTTTCTTGCAGAGATCGCAAAAATATTTGGCGCGATGTCTTTGGGTCTCATACCGTTCACCAAGCAGACTCCCGAACAAGGCCCTCATCCCATCTCCAATCGTAACCTTGGTGGCAGCAAATATGTCTTTATCTTTGTCATCACACGGGTTCCCCAAGTTTACCCAAGGCTTGCTTGGATCCGTCCAAGCTCCCCACAACCACCGGAGGCGAAGGGCAGTAGCAAATTTTTCCAAGTTGAGAATACCTAGGCCACCATGCAGTTTAGATCTGCACACTTGCTCCCAGTTGATTTTGCATTTTTCACCAGAAACCTTGTCACAACCAGCCCAGAGGTATGCACGCCGCAGGGAGTCAATCTTTTTCAGTACCTCCACAGGGAGGTTTAGCACCGTCAGGTAATATATAGCAATCGCCGTTACAACCGACTTGAGAAGAACAACCCTTCCAGGCGATGCAACGTGCTTGCCCATCCAAGGCGTAAGTTGTGCCGCAATCTTATCCTCGAGAGGTTGGAAGTGGATTCTATTTAATCTTTGATCGACAACAGCAGACCCAGATATTTCATAGGGAATGATGAGCGGTTGGCCGGGAAGAAGAGGAGGATATCATTCAGATCCAAGTTGTCACATCGGATTGGGGCAACAAGGCTTTTCGAGTAGTTGGTATGCAGGCCCGTAACCTCTCCAAAGTGGGCCAGCGTGTCCACAAAGAACTTGACTTCGGTTTTGATGGGAGCAAGAAAAACAGCCGCGTCATCCGCGTAGAGGGACGCCCTGATCGTCATGGCGTTACCAAGAGGGTGCAGCTTTCCTTGGGCAGTAGCCTTCTTGAGAATATGGTGTAGAGGATCGATCGCCAGAACAAAAAGAAGGGGGGATAGAGGATCTCCTTGCCTCAAGCCCTTCCCAAGCTTGATAGGGTTGCCCGGAATACCGTTGAGCAAGACTCGCGAAGATGCCAAAGCTAAAAGAGTCGAGACCCAACCACGAAAGCGCGGAGGAACTCCAAGGTGTTTGAGAAGGTCGAGGAGATAGTCCCAGCGAACAGAGTCGAAGGCTTTCTTGATATCCAACTTGAAAAGCAACGCCGGTGTTTTGTTTCGGTGGAGACGCCTCGCAAGATTGTGCACATACGTGAAGTTATCATGTATACATCGTCGTTTGATGAAAGCACTTTGCGCCTGTGAAACAAGGTCGTTCATGTGTGGGGCGAGCCGGTTGGACATCACTTTGGCAATGATTTTCGCGATGGCATGGATAAGACTGATGGGTCAAAAGTCCGATATATCTTCAGCCCCATCTTTCTTAGGAATGAGGGCGATATCCGCGGAATTGAGCCAATGGAAATGGGTGGCATGCAAGTTAGAGAAGCGACAAATGGCCGACATGAGATCTTCCTTGATAATGTTCCAGCATGCTTTAAAGAAAGCACCGGTGAAGCCATCCGGGCCCGGGGCTTTGTCAGAAGGTAAGGCAAAAACCGCAGCTTTGACCTCCTCCTCAGTGATGGCTGCATCCAACTCCTGAAGGTCGCAATTTGGAGTTGGAATGATCCCCCAATTAATGTCAATGTTGCGTGTGGGACCTTTTTTAGCGATGTTCTTGAAATGGCTATGAATCACTTGCTCCTTCTGGTTGTGTTCCGTGTTCGACGGAGTTATGCCTTCCACACGACAAGTTTTACATCGGATTGTTGACGAGGGACGAATACGAATTCAGGCAGTCCTGCTATGCGGTGTAGCCGAGGGGTTCTTCAACAGGTTGGCAACATGGGCGAGTAGTGTGTAGTCAGCATAGGACAATTATTATGATGGAGGTGGCCGTTAGGTCGTTTGTAATTAAACTGTAACCGAAACCATGGAGGGAGTCTTCTCTATCCTCTTTAATATATGGTACGTACACTCGTGCGTATTCGAGAAAAAAAAGATGAGTCTTCGCTTTATGAACCGCTAAGGACAATCAATTTGACAACCAGCTGATTAGTTAGGGCCCACAATCATATTTTTCTCCTTAGAATCAAGCAGGTTATGCGTCCAATTTGTTTGAGCAAAGTCGGTGCAGTCAAATACTTCCTCTGTCTCATAATGCAATACGTTTTTTGCAAGCTATGTTAGTTACAAAAACGCCTTACATTATGGGACCGAAGGAGTACTTTCCAAGTTTCTGTTTTTCTTTTTTAAATTTCTTGTTTATTCTTTTCATCAGCTTCCAAAACATCACGAAGTGTACGCAACCCACCTTAATGGCCCAGTTTATTAATAAACATGTTAGGGGGCGAGTGAGGCGTTTTGCCTGCCAAAATTAACACGCTTTGAAGTTTCAGAATAAAATGTAAGCATATATGTATGTGTGTGGCCCCCAGATAAAAAATATTGCTTTTGGAAATTTTAGACAAATATTTTAGTGGCAGCGTATATGTATGCTTTTTATGGAAGGGCGTATATGTACGAACTCACTAGTTAAGCAACCCCTTGCAAAGGTCATTCCCTACTTTCTCAGACGTTGACAAGTGATGCATTGCATGTCAAGATCTTACAAACCGTGCGTCCAAATCTTGATCCGTTTCATCATTGAATTTCTCGCGTCGAGATCTTCAAAGCTAAACCTATGTTAATAGGTTTCACGAACTTTTTTCATGTAAAAAACAAATCAGAAATATAAAATACAAAAGAAAACAAAATCTAGTAAAACAAAAACAAAAAAAGGTAAAAAGAAGAATAACATTAAAAAAATCAGAATCTGGAAATAAGGTTGCAGTTTTTCACGTACTTTTTGCATTTACGAGAAGCACAAACTTATTTTTGTTTAGAAGCACATTTGCGCTTCTCGTGGGAGGAAATATGTGCTTCCACACGAAGCAATCTATGCTTCTCATGGAAGCATATTTTTCCTTTTTCAAGGAGCACAACTCTGCTTCTCGTAGAAACAAATATGTGCTTCCACGAGAAGCAAATCTATACATTTTGTGGAAACATAATTTTTTTTCCTTTTTGAGAAGCATAGGTGTGCTTCTCGAAAGCAAATCTGTGCTTGTGTGAAAAAGCAAATCTATGCTTTTTTCTCTCTCCAAAACCTAGGAAAACGCAAACAAACAAAAAACCCAAAAAGCCAAGAAAATCATCAAAAACATGAGAACGTGCGCAAAAGGATAAAATTAAAATTCAGAGGTGTGCCAAACATGGGACACATGGCGGTGGCTAGCCGTATCACTTGGCGCACTTGCAGGCCAAGAAAGTGATCCTTGCAGGCAGATCCTATTTGACGCTCGTGAGCTCCAAAATGTCGTGGCTTCGCTAAAGCTCTCCCTCTCGACGCCCTGGTTCGGGCCGGCCCATGGTTGCTTCGTTGTTTCTTATCTTTTCTGTTTCCTCTTTTCTGTTTTTGTTTCTATTTCTATTTATTTTATTTTACTTTTTCCCTTTTCCGTTTCTGTTTATTTTTTGTGTAATATACATAGTTCATTAAGTGTTACAAAAATGTTCATAAATATTACAAAAATATTCACGGTATACTGCAAAAAGTTCACCATGCATTATAAAAATGTTCATCGTATATTAGAAATTGTTCATCGAATAATGCAAATGGTAAGTTTGTTTTTGAAAGTTGTTCATACTATGCTACACGAATGTATAATGTGTATTAATAATTTGTTCAAAGTATACTACAAAAATTTTAGTGCATATTTGAAAAAATTCAACGTACACATTAATATTTTCTAATATGTTCAGCGATATTAAAAAATTCATCATATAATACAAAAATGTTCATCATGTATTATTAAAATGTTGATTTTATGTTTAGAAGATGTTCCGTGTGCCTTTTAAAATAATGTTCACTATGTATATAAATTTGTTTATACCACAATAATTTATAAAAAAAGAAAAGTGAAAAAAATAGACCTGAAAAATAATCTTTTCTTAGAAAAGGCCATCATGACTAGCTTTATTTATCTAAAGTAATAGATACATCATCTACAAGCTTAATGACCAACACATTAGGAGGCTCGTGCACCCAAACCAAAGAAAGCTTATTACAATAACTATAATTTGCTAGCACATGCACTGCTTGGTTAGACGATCTATAACATAGACGACCTTCCCAATTGATGTAGTTGTATCCACACACTCATTGTTGTCGCTGCATCCCACCATTTGGTCTGACCGGTACAAAAATTAATCACCTGCAAGGAATTAATGACCAAAAACTTTCCACTACAGTAAACGGACTACTAAAGTGTACATTTAGATTGCTACAGTAACCATATCTTCTAAAGTCAAGTACAATAACGCTTGTTGGGAAGGCCCAATGCACCTGACCCTGTGCGTTGCCTCCGTTGTCTGACGCCTGCGGGCGTCGAACATGAGGTCTCCTTGCGGGGCTCCAGGTGACAAGCGTGAAAGGGGACATGGTTTCCCTGACTGACAAAGACCTGCATCAAAATATAAGCAACAAAACAATACAGGTCTATTTTGGACTTTCAAAGCTAGGTGCGCAAGATGATGGGCCTTGACGTTGTCCTGCCTGTAGGTGTGAGCAATTTTGCTATGCTGGAAAGAATGACTATTTTGTATTTGAGCAAGTAGTGGTCTGTTGTCCCAATGACCTAGAGCAGAGAGAATGTCTGTCGTTTTTGCTGCCAAAGCTAACACTGAGCAATCTGTGAAGAAGTGAGGATCCTGAACATTGAGTATGCGTGCAAGCCTGGTTGCAAGCATAAGACCAAAAGTCTCAGCTTGAAGAGGAAAAAAAAGCAGGAGGGGACATTGCAGCAATGTGAATTTGCTGTATGCAATCGTCATTTTGAACCTGGATAAAGACTCTAATTTCTGCCTGGTTAGAAGTGTTGGCTGGTTGTATTTTCCATGCAACATTACAGAAGATTGTGTTGCCTGTAAACGAGTCCAGATTTTTTTATCACCGGTTGCACCAGTTGGTCCTGTAAGCAATGCGCACCATGATCTTCATCAGCGTTCTCTCCTAATTTAGTTCCTTTGTATGATTGCATTTCCTGTTGCATCCACCTGAGAGGGCCTGCAATATTTTCTAGCAAAGAGAGCATTGTTTCGAAACTTTCAAAGGCACCACAAAAAGTATATAAGTTAGAAAGATTAATAGCTGGATGACCTGAGTTAAGCACAGTTTGGATCATGTCAGGAATAGATGATTAGTTACAACAAGAATTTCTATTTTAATAAACCATGGTGAGCAGAATCAGGCTGCTTTAGAGAAAGGGCAAAGGAAAAGTATGTGCATTTCACCTTCTATATTTCCACACCTAGAGCAATTTTCATTTATGTGTTTAGAGAATTTACTTGCTCTTCTACCCGTAGGAAGCGCTTTCCTAAGAAGCCTCCAAGCAAATGTCTGAACCCATGGCGCCATGAGTTTGTCTTTCCAAACCTGGTTTAGAAGAGCAATGATTTGTGGATGAACCTCTCTTGTTCGTTGTCTAGCCGCATGTGAAGGTTGTTGTGAAGGAAATATGCCCTAGAGGCAATAATAAAGTTATTATTTATTTCCTTATTACATGATAAATGTTTATTATTCATGCTAGAATTGTATTAACCAGAAACATAATACATGTGTGAATATATAGACAAACAGTGTCACTAGTATGCCTCTACCGGACTAGCTTGTTAATCAAAGATGGTTAAGTTTCCTAACCATAGACAAAGGAGTTGTCATTTGATTAACAAGGTCACATCATTAGTTGAATGATCGATTGACATGACCCATTCCATTAGCTTAGCACCGATCGCTTAGTATGTTCCTATTGCTTTTATCCATGACTTATACATGTTCCTATAACTATGAGATTATGCAACTCCGTTTGCGGAGGAACACTTTGGTACTACCAAACGTCACAACGTGAATCGAGTGATTATAAAGGAGTACTACAGGTGTCTCCAAAGGCAAATGTTGGGTTGGCGATTTCGAGATTAGGATTTGTCACTCCGATTGTCGGAGAGGTATCTCTGGGCCCTCTCGGTAATGCACATCACTTAAGCCTTGCAAGCATTACAACTAATGAGTTAGTTGCGAGATGATGTATTACGGAACGAGTAAAGAGACTTGCCGTAACGAGATTGAACTAGGTATTGGATACCGACGATCAAATCTCGGCAAGTAACATACCGATGACAAAGGAACAAACGATGTTGTTATGCGGTCCGACCGATAAAGATCTTCGTAGAATATGTAGGAGCCAATATGGGCATCCAGGTCCCGCTATTGGTTATTGATCGGAGACGTGTATCGGTCATGTCTACATTGTTCTCGAACCGTAGGGTCCGCACGCTTAAGGTTTCGATGACGGTTATTATGAGTTTGTGTATTTTGATGTACCGAAGGAGTTCGGAGTCCCGCATGTGATCACGGACACGACGAGGAGTCTCGGAATGGTCGAGACGTAAAGATTGATATATTGGACAGGTATGTTCGACATCGGAATGGTTCCGAGTGGTTTGGATAATCTGGAGTGCCGAGGAGGTTACCGAACCCACCGGGAAGTAATGGGCCTTAATGGGCCACAAGGGAGAGAGAGGGCTGCGTCGGAGGTGGCGCCCCCATGAGGAGTCCGACTGACAAGGAGGGGCGCGCCCCCTTTCCTCTCCCTCTCCTCTCCTTCCTTCCCCTTCCCTCCTAGTTGGACTAGGAAAGGGAGTCCTACTTCCACTAGGAGGAGGACTCCCCCCTTGGCGCTCCCTCTAGGGCCGGCCGCCCTCCCCTTGCTCCTTTATATACGGGGGCAGGGGGCACCCTAAGACACACAAGTTGATCCTTGAGATCTTTCCTTAGCCATGTGCGGTGCCCCCCTCCACCATATTCCACCTCGGTCATATCATAGCGGTGCTTAGGCGAAGCCCTGCGTCGGTAGAACATCAAGATCGTCACCACGCCGTCGTCTTGACGGAACTCTCTCCCGAGCTTTGCCGGATCGGAGCCCGAGGAGCGCCACCGAGCTGTACGTGTGTCAAGAACTCGGGCGCCGAGTAACGGCGCCGATCGGTTGGATCGCGAGGAGAACGTACGACTACTTCCTCTATGTTGTGATCGCTTCCGCTTCGGTCTACAAGGGTATGTAGACAACACTCTCCCTCTCGTTGCTATGCATCACCATGATCTTGCGTGTGCGTAGGAAATTTTTTGAAATTACTACGCTCCCCAACAGTGGCATCCGAGCCTAGGTTTTTATGGTTTGATGTTTTGCACGAGTAGAACACAAGTGAGTTGTGGACGATACAAGTCATACTGCCTACCAAAGATGTCATATTTTGGTTCAGCGGTATTGTGAGATGAAGCGGCCGGACCGACATTACGCGACGCTTACGCGAGACTGGTTTCACTGCTACGAGCACTCGTGCTTAAAGGTGGCTGGCGGGTGTCTGTCTCTCTCACTTTAGTTGAACTGAAAAGTATACGCCCGGTCCTTGAGAAGGTTAAAACGGAGTCTATTTGACGAAGTATCGTTGTGGTTTTGATGCGTAGGTGAGATTGGTTCTTGCTTCAGCCCGTAGCAGCCACGTATAATTTGCAACAACAAAGTAGAGGACGTCTAACTTGTTTTTGCAGGGCATGTTGTGATGTGATATGGCCAAGACGTGATGCTATATTTTATTGTATGAGATGATCATGTTTTGTAACCTAAGTTATCGGCAACTGGCAGGAGCCATATGGTTGTCGCTTTATTGTATGAATTGCAAACGCCCTGTAATTGCTTTACTTTATCACTAAGCCGTAGCGATAGTCGTAGAAGCAATAGATGGCATAAACGACAACGATGCTACGATGGAGATCAAGGTGTCGCGCCGGTGACGAAGGTGATCACGACGGTGCTTCGAAGATGGAGATCACAAGCACAAGATGATGATGGCCATATCATATCACTTATATTGATTGCATGTGATGTTTATCCTTTATGCATCTTATCTTGCTTTGATTGACGGTAGCATTTTAAGATGATCTCTCACTAAAATTATCAAGTAGTGTTCTCCCTGAGTATGCACCGTTGCCAAAGTTCGTCGTGCCGAGACACCACGTGATGATCGGGTGTGATAAGCTCTCGTCCATCTACAACGGGTGCAAGCCAGTTTTGCACACGCAGAATACTCAGTTATACTTGACGAGCCTAGCATATGCAGATATGGCCTCGAACACGGAGACCGAAGGTCGGCGTGAATCATATAGTAGATATGATCAACATAGTGATGTTCACCATTGAAAACTACTCCATCTCACGTGATGATCGGTTATGGTTTAGTTGATTTGGATCACGTGATCACTTAGATGACTAGAGAGATGTCTGCTAAGTGGGAGTTCTTAAGTAATATGATTAATTGAACTTAAATTTATCATGAACTTAGTACCGATAGTATCTTGCTTATCTATGTTTGTTTGTAGATAGATGGCTCGTCTTTGTTGTTCCGTTGAATTTTAATGCGCCCTTGAGAAAGCAAAGTTGAAAGATGATGGTAGCAATTACACGGATCGGGTCCAGAATCGAGGATTATCCTCATTGCTGCATGAAAGAGTTACGCCCCGAAGCACCGCTGGGTGCCAGCTCGCTCTCGATGTAACCGACGACGTTAAGAACGTCTCGCGAGCAAAGCTGATGACTACTCTATAGTTCAATGTGCCATGCTTTACGGCTTAGAACCGGTCTTCAACGACGTTTTGAACGTCATGGAGCATATGAGATGTTCCAGAGTTGAAGTTAATATTCCAACAGTAATGCCCGGATTGAGAGATATGAAGTCTCCAATAAGTTCTATAGCTGCAAGATGGAAGAGAATGGGTCTGCGGTGAGCACATACTCGTAATGTCCGGTATTACAATCACTTGAGTCAACTGGGAGTTAATCTTCCGGATGATGGTGTCATTGATGTAATTCTTCAATCACCGCCACCAAGCTACAAAGGCTTCGTGATGAACTATAATATGCAAGGGTTAGTAAAGACTATGCCCGAGCTCTTCGCAATGCTAAAGGCTGCGGAGGTAGAAATCAAGAAGGAGCATCAAGTGTTGATGGTCAATAAGACCACTAGTTTCAAGAAGAAAGGCAAAGGGAAGAAGAAGGGAACTTCAAGAAGAACGGCAAGCAAGTTGCTACTCAGAGAAGAAACCCAAGTCCGGACCTAAACCTGAAACCGAGTGCTTCTACCGCAAGCGATCGTCACCGAAGCGGAACTGCCCCAAGTATTTGGCGGATAAGAAGGATGGCAAGGTGAACAAAGGTATATGTGATATACATGTATTGATGTGTACCTTACTAGAGCTCGCAGAGCACTGGTATTTGATATTGGTTCTTGCTAATATTTGCAACTCAAACAGGACTATGGATTGCTTAACACCGCAAAGGACGAGGTGACGATCGCGTGGGAAATGGTTCCAAAGTCGATGTGATCGCGGTCGGCACGCTACCTCTACATCTACCTTCGGATTAGGTTTTAGACCTAAATAATTGTTATTTGGTGCCGCGTTGAGCATGAACATTATATCTGGATCTTGTTTGATGCGAGACGGTTATTTATTTAAATCGAGAATAATGGTTGTTCTATTTATATGAGTAATATCTTTTATGGTCATGCACCCTTGAAGAGTGGTCTATTTTAATGAATCTCGATAGTAGTGATACACATATTCATAATGTTGAAGCCAAAAGATGCAGAGTTGATAATGATAGTGCAACTTATTTGTGGCACTTGCCGTTTAGGTCATATCGGTATAAAGCGCATGAAGAAACTCCATATTGATGGACTTTTGGAGTCACTTGATTATGAATCACTTGGCACTTATGAACTGTGCCTCATGGGCAAGATGACTAAAACCCGCTTCTCCGGTACTATGGAGAGAGCAACAGATTTGTTGGAAATCATACATACGTATGTATGTGGTCCGATGAATGTTGAGGCTCGTGGCGGATATCGTTATTTTCTCACCTTCACAGATGATTTAAGCGAGATATGGGTATATCTACTTAATGAAACACAAATCTGAAACATTTGAAAAGTTCAAAGAATTTCAGAGTGAAGTTGAAAATCATCGTAATAAGAAAATAAAGTTTCTACGATCGATCGTGGAGGAGAATATTTGAGTTACGAGTTTGGTCTACATTTGAAACAATGCGGAATAGTTTAGCAACTCACGCCACCGGAACACCACAGCAGAATGGTGTGTCCGAACGTCGTAATCGCACTTTACTAGATATGGTGCGATCTATGATGTCTCTTACAGATTTACCGCTATTATTTTGGGGTTATGCTCTTGAGACAGCCGCATTCACACTGAATAGAACACCGTCAAAATCCGTTGAGACGACACCTTATGAACTCTAGTTTAGCAAGAAACCAAAGTTGTCATTTCTTAAAGTTTGGGGATGCGATGCTTATGTGAAAAAGCTTCAACCTGATAAGCTCGAACCCAAATCGGAGAAATGTGTCTTCATAGGATACCCAAAGGAGACAGTTGGGTACACCTTCTATCACAGATCCGAAGGCAAGACATTTGTTGCTAAAAATGGATCCTTTCTAGAGAAGGAGTTTCTCTCGAAAGAAGTGAGTGGGAGGAAAGTAGAACTTGATGAGGTAATCGCATACCTTCTCCCTTATTGAAAGTAGTTTATCACGTAAACCGGTTTCTGCGACATCTACACCAAATAGTGAGGAAGTTGATGATGTTGATCATGAAACTTCAGATCAAGTTACTACGAGAACCTCGTAGATCAACCAGAGTAAGATCCGCACTGAGTGGTACGGTAATCCTATTCGGAAGTCATGCTACTAGATCATGATGAACCTACGAACTATGAAGAAGCGATGGTGAGCCCAGATTCCACAAAATGGCTTGAGGCCATGAAATCGAGATGGGATCCATGTATGAAAACAAAGTGTGGATTTTGGTTGACTTGCCCGAGGGTCGGCAAGCAATAGAAAACAAGTGGGTCTTCAAGAAGAAGACCGACGCCGACGGTAATGTTATCGTTTACAAAGCTCGACTTGTCGCAAAGGGTTTTCGACAAGTTCAAGGGATTGACTACGATGAGACCTTCTCACCCGTAGCGATGCTTAAGTCTGTCCGAATCATGTTAGCAATTGCCGCATTTTATGATTATGAAATTTGGCAAATGGATGTAAAACCTGCACTCTGAATGGATTTACGGAAGAAGAGTTGTATATGATGCAACCGAAGGTTTTATCGATCCAAAGGAGCTAACAAAGTGTGCAAGCTCCAATGATCCATTTATGGACTGGTGCAAGCATCTCGAGTTGGAATAAACGCTTTGATAGTGTGATCAAAGCATTTGGGTTTATATGCACTTTTGGAGAAGCCTATTTACAAGAAAGTGAGTGGGAGCTCTGTGGCATTTCGATATTATATGTAGATGACATATTACTAATCGGAAATGATATAGAATTTCTGGATAGCATAAAGGGTATTTGAATAAGAGTTTTTCAATGAAGGACCTCGGTGAAGCTGCTTACATATTGGGCATCAAAATCTATAGAGATAGATCAAGACGCTTAATTGGACTTTCACAAAGCACATACCTTGACAAAGTTTTGAAGAAGTTCAAAATGGATCAAGCAAAGAAAGGGTTCTTGCCTGTTACAAGGTGTGAAGTTGAGTAAGACTCAATGCCCGACCACCGCAGAAGATAGAGAGAAATGAAAGATGTTCCTATGCTTCAGCCATAGGCTCTATCATGTATGCAATGTTGTGTACCTGACTGATGTGTGCCTTGCTATTAGCTTAGCAGGAGGTACCAAAGTAATCCAGAGTGGATCATCGGACAGCGGTCAAGAACATCCTGAAGTACTGAAAAAGACTAAGGATATGTTTCTCGATATGGAGGTGACAAAGAGCTCATCGTAACGGTTACATTGATGCAAGCTTTGACACCGATCCGGACGATTCTAAATCGCAAACCGGATACGTGTTTACACTAAACGGTGGAGCTGTCGGTTGGTGCGATTCTAAACAAAGCGTCGTGGCGGGATCTACATGTGAAGCGGAGTACATAGCAGCTTCGAAGCAGCTAATGAAGGAGTCTGATGAAGGAGTTCATATCCGATCTAGGTGTCATACCTAGTGCATCGGGTCCAATGAAAATCTTTTGTGACAATCTCGAGCAATTGCTTTAGCGAAGGAATCCAGATTTCACAAGAGAACCAAACACATCAAGAGACGCTTCAATTCCATTCGGGACTTGGTCCAGGTGGGAGACATAGAGATTTGCAAGATACATACGGATCTGAATGTAGTAGACCCGTTGACTAAGCCTCTTCCACGAGCAAAACATGATGAGCACCAAGACTCCATGGGTGTTAGAATCATTACTGTGTAATCTAGATTATTGACTCTAGTGCAAGTGGGAGACTGAAGGAAATATGCCCTAGAGGCAATAATAAAGTTATTATTTATTTCCTTATTACATGATAAATGTTTATTATTCATGCTAGAATTGTATTAACCGGAAACATAATACATGTGTGAATATATAGACAAACAGAGTGTCACTAGTATGCCTCTACCGACTAGCTTGTTAATCAAAGATGGTTAAGTTTCCTAACCATAGACAAAGGAGTTGTCATTTGATTAACAAGGTCACATCATTAGTTGAATGATCGATTGACATGACCCATTCCATTAGCTTAGCACCCGATCGCTTAGTATGTTGCTATTGCTTTTATCCATGACTTATACATGTTCCTATAACTATGAGATTATGCAACTCCGCTTGCGGAGGAACACTTTGGTACTACCAAACGTCACAACGTAATCGGGTGATTATAAAGGAGTACTACAGGTGTCTCCAAAGGCAAATGTTGGGTTGGCGTATTTCGAGATTAGAATTTGTCACTCCGATTGTCGGAGAGGTATCTCTGGGCCCTCTCGGTATGCACATCACCTAAGCCTTGCAAGCATTACAACTAATGAGTTAGTTGCGAGATGATGTATTACGGAACGAGTAAAGAGACTTGCTGGTAACGAGATTGAACTAGGTATTGGATACCGACGATCAAATCTCGGGCAAGTAACATACCGATGACAAAGGGAACAAACGTATGTTGTTATGCGGTCTGACCGATAAATATCTTCGTAGAATATGTAGGAGCCAATATGGGCATCCAGGTCCCGCTATTGGTTATTGATCGGAGACGTGTCTCGGTCATGTCTACATTGTTCTCGAACCGTAGGGTCCGCACGCTTAAGGTTTCGATGACGGTTATTATGAGTTTGTGTATTTTGATGTACCGAAGGAGTTCGGAGTCCCGGATGTGATCACGGACACGACGAGGAGTCTCGGAATGGTCGAGACGTAAAGATTGATATATTGGACAGCTATGTTCGACATCGGAATGGTTCCGAGTGGTTTCGATAATACCGAGTGCCGGAGGGGTTACGGAACCCACCGGGAAGTAATGGGCCTTAATGGGCCACGAGGGAGAGAGAGGGCTGCGCCAGAGGTGGCGCCCCCATGAGGAGTCCGAATGACAAGGAGGGGCGCGCCCCCTTTCCTCTCCCTCTCCTCTCCTTCCTTCCCCTTCCCTCCTAGTTGGACTAGGAAAGGGAGTCCTACTCCCACTAGGAGGAGGACTCCCCCCCTTGGCGCGCCTCTAGGGCCGGCCGCCCTCCCCTTGCTCCTTTATATACGGGGCAGGGGGCACCCTAAGACACACAAGTTGATCCTTGAGATCGCTCCTTAGCCGTGTGCGGTGCCCCCCTCCACCATATTCCACCTCGGTCATATCGAAGCGGTGCTTAGGCGAAGCCTGCGTCGATAGAACATCAAGATCGCCACCACACCGTCGTCTTGACGAACTCTCTCCCAGCTTTGCTGGATCGGAGCCCGAGGAGCGTCACCGAGCTGTCGTGTGTCAAGAACTTCGGGCGCCGGAGTAACGGCGCTGGGATCGGTTGGATCGCGAGGAGAACGTCGACTACTTCCTCTACGCCAGTGATCGCTTCGCTTGGTCTACAAGGGTATGTAGACAACACTCTCCCTCTCGTTGCTATGCATCACCATGATCTTGCGTGTGCGTAGGAATTTTTTTTGAAATTACTACGTTCCCCAACATGTTGAAGCAATGCTTATATGCACTTTTGGAGGAGAAATTTCCTGCAGGTGTTGGTTTCCAAATCAAAGCATCTTGCCTAGCAGTTGCAACTATAGGAGTCTGAAGAATAATATTAGCTATCTCGGGAGTGAACAAAGAGTAAATCAGATTAGAATTCCAAGATTTTTGAATTGGGAACCAAAGATCTTTAACAATAGCGGGATATACATGGCTTCATTATGTGATATTCAGTTAACAGGCCTCGGTTTTAGGCGGTCTCTATTATCTCCCTATTTTGGGCTGCTTAATAACTTTTAGTTTACAGCATCTACAGTCTGGCACCTCAAAACCGCCTCAAACACCCGGTCATAGACCGGTCAAAAAAACGACCCCACTGGACGCCTCAACCCGGCCTCAAAAGTCCGGGTTGTCCGACGCCCCTCATATCCAGGCCAAATGTAGGGTGGATATGGGGCGGCTTGGGCGCCCTTGTCATGTCAGACCGGCCCACCGCGATGCCACAAATATCCTCTCTAGTGAAACCCTAGACCACAGTCCGCTCAATCCACTCCACTCTCTCTGTCCACTCCTCTTCCCAATCCGTCATTTCCTCTCCGTTTCTGATCCATGGCGGATGACTGCAGCAGCTTTGGCTCGGGCGGCGATGAGAGCAACGTCGATGCGGTCGCTCTCCACATCGCTTTGCACCGCTCGCGTCTAGATCAGGGCGTCAGCTCACAGAGCGACACATCGTCTCCTTTTGCCCAGCATCGCAGTGCCGGTGACGTTATCGGACCCTCCCGTCCCCTGTGCAACACTGGTGCGGGCGCCGCCCGCTCCGTCCCACTCCAGCTATGCCGTCCCCTCGCCACCACATCCAATCAACCTGCGGAGGGCGTCCACGGGCACCGTTGGGTGCTTATGCCCTCGCCGGTGTCAGTCCGGTTGAGGAAGCCCGAGTCTGAGACGCGGGCCTTAAGGCGCGAGCGGCCGCGGAGCGACGCATCAGTGAGGCGCTGGGCAATTGCGTGTGCGCTGGTCTATCTCGAGGACGCGCTCATCGTGTCCTCCTCCCATGCGCCCTCCGCAAGGGGGAAGGGGGGGGGGTTGAGGAAATGGTGTTTTCCTCTGCCCTCCCCCATTTAATTTATTTTTTATTGTATGCTTACGTACTGTCTGACTGAAACAACATAGTTTGGTTGTCCGATAATCGTTTATGCTTAAATTATGTTTGAGCTCGTTCATTTATGTACGGATGTTCATTGTCATACGTGTAAGTGTTCCATGGATATGAGGGACCGAATTTGAGATACACGGATGTAGACGCACCAAAATGAGGAGTGTTCGGTCAGTGCCCGCGGACGTGTCTGGTTGCGCCTGCGAGCGTTTGAGGGGCTGGATTTGGTGTCTTTGCCTGTAGATGCTCTCAGGCATGTAAAAATAAGGACATTTTGAGGTGAATGCACATACATTATAACCAATTTCCTAAGTAGAAACACCATTTTTAGGTGAATGCACATGCATTTTAACAAAGAAAGTAGCGAACCAATCTGTGGTTGGATGGTTAGAGGGACAGTGGTATGCCCAGCCCATCAGGATTCAAGTCTTGGTGCTCACATTATTCCTAGATTTATTTCAGAATTTCCGGCGATGCGCTTTCGATGAGAGGAGACATTCCCGTCGAGGACGAGGCGCCTATGGTGACTTCGTAAGTTTCAAGATGACATGGCGGCTCAGTCTCTCGGAGGTACTCATAAGGGTGGGGTGCACATGTGTGCGTTTATAGGGGTGAGTGTATGCGCGTATGTATGAGCGCTTGCGTCTGATGTTCAAAAAAACTAGATGCTGCTTCCCCAGCTATATGTCGCCCGCAGCGATTGCTAGTGTGTCTCGCCTATAGCGCCAGAGCCACTCGCTGCTTGTGGTTTAGCCTAGAAAGGAACGTGTTGAGGAGCGATTTTGCATCGGTTTTTCTGCAGTCTTCCTATTTTTTTTCTATTTTCGCTTTTTTCTTTGACTTTCTTTGTTTATTTCTCAGTTTTCTTCGTTTTTCTTTGTTTCTTTTCTCAGTCTTTAATGTTTTCTATGTTTTATTATTATTTTTTTATTTTTCTAACCCATGTCTATATTTTCATATGGAATGTACATTTTTCGTATACAATAGGAACATTTTATTTAACCAAATACATGGTTAATATTTTTTTGAACATTTTTATGAATAAACATATTTTCAAATACACATTGAAACTTCTTTTACATCGAATAAACATTTTCTAAAAATGTCACAAACATTTATTTGGCACGCGCGAACATGTTTTACAGTTATTTGAATGGTACATTTTTTTAATTACACGAACATCATTTTTACGTTGCATGAAATTTTCTTTTCAAATGCCACATACATATTTTTGAAATTACTGAACAATTTTTAAATGTTCATAGATTTTTTTTGAGGGGTAGAATGATTTTCTAAAATTTGAGCAACACTTATTATACTGCCATTACATTTTAGTAAGGTGAGCCAAGTATCCTAGTAAGTTAGATCTCATCGGGGAATATCCAACCTTCGGCGAGGCCTCCCCCCGAAAGATGATCTCAATAACATATGCAGGAGTAACGTGTTATCTTCTCTCGGAGGGCCTGAAGCTGGGTAAAATCTCTCGCCTCCACGCTTAGCCGTATCGGTCCACTGATTTCCCTCTCTACCTAACAAATCATTGAGCCCCAATGATACTGCCAGTAGAAAAACACTGACAATAGTGGACATGAAATAAAAATAAAAACATCGGTTGCCTATAATACAAGAAAGGATTGGATATAAGCATACATGCAAAAGCCAATAAAAATGACATATAAAGTGATATAGGAAAATAAAGTAAAAATAGGGTCATCCATCTATAAGTTGACTGAGATTTTCTCAAGTCTCAATCGATTTTCTGACGAGTGCATTCGTAGGTTCCAATTCTTAGAAAATTAGTTTCATGATGCATTTAATTATATTGATTTAATGTTATAAATCTTGATATTTTTCCTATAAAGTTGGTCAAACTTTACGAAGTTGAGTTCTGACAAATTTCATATGTAGACTAAAAAGAAACGAAGAGAATACTTAGTAGAGATTCGTCTGACCATATTTATAGGAAAAAATTATCAACATCAACAATACTAAAGTTATACAGTATGGACATTCATTTCATGAAGCATCAAATGATATTGATTTTGTATTGTAAATGTTGATATTTCTTTCTATAAAAATGGTCAATTTTTATGAAGTTTGACTTCAAACAAATCTTACATGCGGAGTAAAAAGACTTGGGGTACTAGAGAAGAGAGCCATGCACATGAGCTTGCCCTTTATTTATTTCTTGTGGGCTCCATGTTATAAGCTGTTATAACATCCTTACACTATAGAATTTTCAGCTAACGTAGAGGTAAGTTCGAGGGGCCAATCATATCTTTTGCACAAAAAGGCGGGTTGCAATCGTCTTATTGTTAATTCGGATAATATGGAAGTCAATGAAGAATGGAGGACCATCTGCGGGAGCGGCGGCTGTAGTTTTTCGATGACTGTTATTTTTTGCTTCGTGATTTTTCTTACTAGTTTTGAACATTGTAATAGTGAAACGAGTAAGGTTGCCCATAAACTTGCTAGGTTAACAAAAATTTCAGCGACAATGGATTGGTTTGAGGAGCCCTTGGATGAGATTGTATCTCTTCTTATTGACGATGTAAACGTTATTTACAATTAATATTTTTTTGTTATCATTCAAAAAGAAGTGTGCGAGCCAATCTTAGAGACGGGTTTGCCTCCACACACTATTGATGCTCCTAGACAACAACTTTTATTTGAAACGCAAAAGGGTCTATCTTTAAAAGAGAATTAAAGGGGCATATGATTCTGATTTTACCGTTTGAGAATTGAGAGTAGCACCTTTTAAAGGGACTGACTAGTTGTGAGTTGACTATTTTTTTTTGCCAATTGATTTGTTTTAAGCCGTTAGGTGCAAAATGAATGGTCAGATTGCTTTCTTTAACCTTCTACTCGACCTCCTGTTCATTTTCTTCTCTGAACCTCTGAACATACCACCCGCCGGCGGCCGGCGATGCCCCGCTCCAGCCTCATCGCCTCACCCTTCCCCAATCGCCGCCCACCGCCGCGCTTGCTCTACCCTCGGTCATCCCTCTAACCTCGACCACTCCAGATTTTCCCGTCGAACCTGCACCCCTCCCTCCACCCTCAAGATAGATACCCGACGAGTCGGACACCCTAAGATAGACCCAGAGGTTGTTGCTTCACTCGCGAGCCGACGTCTGCTCCTTGTTGTTTCCTTCATCTGAAATCGTCTGACCCAGGTACCATTTCGAGTCGACTGACATCCAGCCCCTTTGAAGCATCTATACTAGTGGTTAGCTAGCTCAACCTTGTTGGTTGCTGGATTAGGGCTCCTTTGATTCAAAGGAATTACATAGGAGTTTTGGGGGGTTAGAATCCTTAGGGTTTTTTCGTACGGTTGTCATTTGATTCAAAGGATTGAATCCTATAGGATTTTTTCCTATGGAATCAAGTGTAGTACATTTCAATGGAAATCAAGCATCCACTCCAACCTCTTTTTATAATTTCTTTGTTTTTTCTGTGGCATCAAACACTCTATGCTAATTCTATAGGATTAAAATGGACATGGCGCTCAAATCATGTGTTTGTCATATTTCTACGTAATCCTGCAAATCAAAGAGGGCCTTAATGTGTTTGAAAGGACGTGACACTGTTTGCATGCGCACCACCCTTAATAGAGCTAGAGCTAGTACCAGGGTTGGTTCTTTGCTGCCAATCGAGCAACAGATGTCTGGTCCTGTGAAAAACAACTGGCAGTAGCAAAAGATGTGCATGTCGTCAACCTAGCAACCCCGTGCGAAAGCAAATACTGCGCCCGGAGGCCGGAACGAACGACATGGACAAGTCACGTTTCCTTGGGGTGAAAGTTGAGAAGTGGCATCTACTTGGGGCAGTAGATGGAGTTGGTCGACCCAACGGTCCCAAACACCGTCCCAACTAACAAAACAAGCTTTGGCCTCTGATCCTTGTGACATGGACTCGTGTCTCTCCCAAGGCCCAACCAAGACGTAGCAAGCCCCAATTAACTAGTATCGGCCAGAGCTTAGCCGCACGGCACATGGCGCTGCCAGGCCGCACGCCGACATCGCTCCTTCAAGGCGGCCGGCTCGAGCTGGCCGGAGTCGCCGCGGCGTTATTGTTTCCGCTTCGATCGTGTCCCTGCATGCACAGCTGCACTGCACTGCATCGCACTCTACCCATGCACAACACAGCACCGGCGCGTTGGTACGTACAGTGCTGTACAGGGAAGGGAAGGGTGCATGGTGGGTTGATGATGGACGGACGGACGGACGGATGGATCTCCATTTAAGCGTCTCCACACCACCCCCCTTGAATGCATTCAATGGGCTCCCCCCTCTCCACCGTTGTTGGGTAGGCAGGCGATCGAAGGCGGGCGATTGGCCTTGGCTGACCAGTTGGTTTCTCCTTTGCTTGGGCCAGTTGGGCGCGCCCTGGTCGCTGGGTCGACCGCCCACCCAACGACCCCGGCGGCAATTTATGGCCCACCACCCCCCGCCCCCGTTTCTTCGTTTGCTCATCGGTCCACAGCCCGGTCACTAACACACGCAAAGAAATGAAAAAGAAAAGGAAAACACAAGGCTAGCTCTCTCCCTCGGAGTACGTATATGCAGGTATCCTGCTATAGATCGTAGTAGTACTGCCCCTGCATGCAGCTACAGCGAGGCGCGCTGGCAGGCTACCAATAAATCGCCAGCCATCTCAACCAACTCTCAACACTGCACTGCTCCCACCGATAACCCACCACCACTTCTATAAAACCCTAGTCTCCCCCTGCCATCCTCCTCGATCGCTCGCTCCATGTGGAGTCACTTATTACGGCCAGCCAGCACCTTAACTCGTCGATCCACCCCTTGGATCCACTCTACCTAGCTCGCTAGCCAGTGGAGTATATACGCACACGTACGCGCGTACGTACACTTGCAGAGCTTGCTCCAGGGAGGCCGGCAATGGAGGTGGGGACGTGGGCGGTGGTGGTGTCGGCGGTGGCCGCGTACATGGCGTGGTTCTGGCGGATGTCGCGCGGGCTGCGCGGGCCGCGGGTGTGGCCCGTGCTCGGCAGCCTGCCCGGCCTGGTGCAGCACGCCGAGGACATGCACGAGTGGATCGCCGGCAACCTGCGCCGCGCGGGCGGCACGTACCAGACCTGCATCTTCGCCGTGCCCGGGGTGGCGCGCCGCGGCGGCCTGGTCACCGTCACCTGCGACCCGCGCAACCTGGAGCACGTCCTCAAGGCGCGCTTCGACAACTACCCCAAGGGCCCCTTCTGGCACGGCGTCTTCCGGGACCTGCTCGGCGACGGCATCTTCAACTCCGACGGCGACACCTGGCTCGCGCAGCGCAAGACGGCCGCGCTCGAGTTCACCACCCGCACGCTCCGGACGGCCATGTCCCGCTGGGTCTCGCGCTCCATCCACGGCCGCCTCCTGCCCATCCTGGCCGACGCGGCCAAGGGCAAGGCGCACGTGGATCTCCAGGACCTCCTCCTCCGCCTCACCTTCGACAACATCTGCGGCCTGGCGTTCGGCAAGGACCCCGAGACGCTCGCCCAGGGCCTGCCGGAGAACGAGTTCGCCTCCGCGTTCGACCGCGCCACCGAGGCCACGCTCAACCGGTTCATCTTCCCGGAGTGCCTGTGGCGCTGCAAGAAGTGGCTGGGCCTCGGCATGGAGACCACGCTGACCAGCAGCATGGCCCACGTCGACCAGTACCTCGCCGCCGTCATCAAGACGCGCAAGCTCGAGCTCGCCACCGGCAACGGCAAATGCGACACGGCGGCGACGCACGACGACCTGCTCTCCCGGTTCATGCGGAAGGGTTCCTACTCGGACGAGTCGCTGCAGCACGTGGCGCTCAACTTCATCCTCGCCGGCCGCGACACCTCCTCCGTGGCGCTCTCCTGGTTCTTCTGGCTCGTGTCCACCCACCCTGCGGTGGAGCGCAAGATCGTGCGCGAGCTCTGCTCCGTTCTCGCCGCGTCACGGGGCGCCCACGACCCGGCATTGTGGCTGGCGGAGCCCTTCACCTTTGAGGAGCTCGACCGCCTGGTCTACCTCAAGGCAGCGCTGTCGGAGACCCTCCGCCTCTACCCCTCCGTCCCCGAGGACTCCAAGCACGTCGTCGCGGACGACTACCTCCCCGACGGCACGTTCGTGCCGGCCGGGTCGTCGGTCACCTACTCCATATACTCCGCGGGGCGCATGAAGGGGGTTTGGGGGGAGGACTGCCTCGAGTTCCGGCCGGAGCGATGGCTGTCGGCCGACGGCACCAAGTTCGAGCAGCACGACTCGTACAAGTTCGTGGCGTTCAACGCCGGGCCGAGGGTATGCCTGGGCAAGGACCTAGCCTACCTGCAGATGAAGAACATCGCCGGGAGCGTGCTGCTCCGGCACCGCCTGAGCGTGGCGCCGGGCCACCGCGTGGAGCAGAAGATGTCGCTCACGCTCTTCATGAAGGACGGGCTACGGATGGAGGTACGTCCACGCGACCTCGCCCCCGTCCTCGACGAGCCCTGCGGCCTGGACGCCGGCGCCGCCACCGCCGCCGCAGCAAGTGCCACAGCGCCGTGCGCGTAGAAGACCTGGCACCGGCAGGCGCCATGCATGATTCGTGCGTGCTAGCTGTTGAAGGGACGCCGGACATTGAATGTGTAGATAGGGCAGCAGTGCAAGACCGTAAGTAAAATTGATGATGGGTTTGGTGACAACATTGAAGTCACTCCTTTCCAGAATTTACGACCCGGATAGGAGAAACAGGGAAACTTTGCAGATCACAAGATCTAGCCAGCGGGGGATCTGATCGGTTTGCGTCTGCTCAGAGCACGGGTGCATGGGAGACCAAGGAGGAAAACGAAAAATAACAGAAACAGAGTGAGCAATAATTTGTGATTGTAGCCACGTACGGGAGAGGAGTAAATTCATATTTGTTTGCAGTAGCTCGGTGTTGGTGACCAGATCGTGGCCAACTATTCTATTCTATTCTATTTTTTGGAGATGGTTTTTCAAAGCCGTGTACCCTTATTCTATTCTTAGAGAGTTCATATCTTGTCCAAGAAACTTGTAAGTAGACGTAGTACGTACTCAAGGTTGTTTGCTTCTTTGACATCATGTTCATCCATGACAAGTTTCTTCTTTAGTGGTCTGATTTGCTGCCGTACGTTTCTAGCTTCTCTAGTTAGCTAAGCTTGGTGCTCGATCTGCATGACGATGACATTGACTCTCGTGCATGCATATATCGGTGCCTTCATGGAGGTTTGTTGCGCGCGCCGTCCGATCTGGTGAGGGATAGCGACCAAGAATCTCATGTGCGTAAAAGTTTGATGTGGATGGTTCCCAACATCAACATGCACATATTTGGCAGCTGTTCTCTTTGGCCTGCAGGCTCGTCGCCATGCACTCTCTCATTGTCGTTGTTACGACAGCGATGTTCCCGTTCTGTAAGGATCGCGCGATACGAGAAAAAGGAACTGAAGTTGACGCGGTACGATTTGGATGGGTGTTTGTTGGCATGGTTGGTTCGTTTGATGCAACGATTTTAATCTACCTCTAGCTACCTTATGTTCAGAGTGTCTTTATGACTTGATTTGATCCACAGAATTATTTCCCACATTGGTATCAGTATTTTCTTTTACTAAATGATCCTTCGAGAAACTTTAATCCGCTCACTGACACCCTAAAAAAACCTTTTCTTTTGTGGGAAATACTTTGTGTTACTCAAGAAGCCATGCTACCCTCCAGATTACATTGTTCGACAACTTTGTCCGGTCCAAAACCGAGTCATACAACAGTTCGGCCATTAGCTCTACCATAACTTGCCAAACAAAAACTAAAAAGATTGTATTCGTAAAAAAAAAACAAGATTGTGATGTCGTCGAACATGAGTAATGGAAGTATTTCATTGTCCCGTGAGAAGCTCGTGGACAATAAATTCATAACTTGTCCTGTCCATACCTTTCTTCTTCAAGAGATCAGTCAATTCTATTTTTTGCTCTCAAAATACTATATGCCTTTGATAGATTTTACCCCCAAGTTGACATTCGACTAAGTGGTGGTTGTCGGTGTCAAAACCGACGGACCTCGGGTAGGGGGTCCCGAACTGTGCGTCTAAGGTCGATGGTAACAGGAGGCGGGAGACACGATGTTTACCCAGGTTCGGGCCCTCTCTATGGAGGTAATACCCTACTTTCTGCTTGATTGATCTTGATGAATATGAGTATTATAAGAGTTGATCTACCACGAGATCGTAATGGCTAAACCCTAGAAGTCTAGCCTGTATGATTATGATTCTGCCATACGGACTAAACCCTCCAGTTTATATAGACACCGGAGGGGACTAGGGTTGTACAAAGTCGGTTATAGAGAAAGGAATCTTCATATCCGAACGCCGAGCTTGCCTTCCACGCCAAGGAGAGTCCTATCCGGACACGGGTGAGAGTCTTCGGTCTTGTATCTTCACAGCCCATCAGTCCGGTCCATGTCAATAGGCCGTCCGCCCAAGGACCCCTTAATCCAGGACTCCCTCAGTAGCCCCTAAACCAGGCTTCAATGACGAGGTGTCCGGCGCGCAGATTGTCTTCGACATTGCAAGGCGGGCTCCTCCTCCGAATACTCCAAAGCATCTTTCGATCACAGAAAATGTGTCCGGTCCTGCAAAACAAATACCACACACAACCGTAGAGAACATAATATTCACGAGTCCAATCCGCTGACAACTTTTTGTAGCGTGACATCACGTCGTCGCCCGGCCATTATTCGAACCGTTTTTAGCCTGCCGCTCCATATTTCGAGATGTGGTTTCATTGGCATGTCCTGTCAAAGCAGAGATTGTGTCCCCTTATTGTGGGATTCTCATCAATACGGGCATGGGTAATCCAACCGTGCCGCCCGCACAGCCCATGGGGAATAGGCGAGCTTTAAGGCGAGTGGGGAGGCGCTTGATATTCACTGCCTTTATAAAGATATAAGGATTCACCGCTTTCACCCACGCCTTCTCTCTCTCTCAGCCCCCCCCATTCTCGAGCTCCAGCGCCCAAGTTCTCATCTTTTCCGCCTCAAGAAAGCACTCCCACCATGTCCGGATCTGGAGCGCATGGCAAGCGGATGGTCTCCTCCGTCAAGGAGAAGGATATTAACATTATGCAGCTCCGGGAGGCCGGGTATCTAGCCAAGGAAATCGCCCACCGGCTTCCGGCCAAGGGACAGATCGTCCCTACCCCGGAGCCCCATGAGAGGGTGGTGTTCATCCCTCACTTCGTCCGCGGGCTAGGATTTCCTCTCCACCCATTCGTCCGCGGACTCATGTTCTACTACGGGCTAGATTTCCATGATATGGCCCCAAATTCTTTCCTCAACATCTCGGCATTTATTGTCGTGTACGAGGCTTTCCTCCGCATCCCACCCCACTTCAGATTGTGGTTGAAGACCTTCAATGTGAAACCGAAGGTGGTGAGCGGCCAACACGCAGAGTGCGGAGGCGCCATGGTGAGCAAGATGCCCAACGTCACATGGCCCAAAGGCTCCTTCGTGGAGACCGTCAAAGGGTGGCAGAAATCGTGGTTCTATATCACAGAGCCGCGCGACACCAACTGGGCCGCGGCTCCCGAATTCCGGTCCGGAGCCCCAATGCGGCTCACCTCCTGGCCAGAGAAAGGTCTAGACTTGTCTTCGTCGGACAAGCTAACAGCGGTTCAGACGCGCATACAGAACAAGATAAACAAGAATATCAAGCTCGTCAATGTGATCCAGGTGATGCTTATTCACCGGATCCTACCATGCCAACTTCGGACTTGCCATTTATGGGAGTACAATTCGGCCAAGCACCAGACCTTGCTGCAATTCTTTGGCACTACGCACGAAGACATCTGGAAGGTGCTTTTCAAGTCCAGCGAGACGTGGCCGGCTACGACCGAGGACCGTGGGCACGACTTGGCCCATCCCGCTAGTCCGGTAAGTTTTTCCATGTTTTCAAGGTGTATCCTTTACTTGCATACTCGAGGAAGACGCCTAAGCCTCCCTACTGATTCTCTCAGGGCTGGACGAAGAAGGCGGAGCGGATTCACTGCCTGGCTCCGCTGCCCGAAGACCCAGAAATTGCACTTCTGACGAAGATGCTGGTTCCGGCGCCCTATCAAGCGCCAGAGAAGAAGGCCAAGGGGACCGGAGGTGGCCTCCGTAACAAGGGCAGTTCGGACGTGCCGTCCGTAGACGCCGAGACTCATTCTTCCGCCACCGAGAACGACGTGGAAGAGGAGGAAGAAGAAGAAATCCATTCCCCCCCTGAGGGGGGGAGAAAGAAAAGGACGGCCTCCACGCGTCTGGAGGTTGAAGCGTCCAAGAAGGGGAAAGCTTCCCTTCTAGACAACTCCACAGCGGCCACCGACAGCAGCTCGGAGTGGCACCCCAGGGACAAGTCGTTGGCCAAATCATGAGTACCCGGACACATTCATATATCCGGCCTCTCTACTTCATTGTCTTAACATGTTGAGTCATGCCTTTGCAGTCCGGCTTGGTCCAACCTCGAGCGGTCCTCATCTTCGGGAGATTCGCTGGATCCGGAGGTGATGGACAGCGGGACCCTTCCAGCAGCTTCCTCTCCCAAGGCCATGGATGGCACCGAGGCGTTGTCCCGAAGGACCCCAGGCCAGGAAGAGACGCAGGAGGCTGTCAAGGCGGTGCCAGAGGGTGACACCTTGGCCGCCGTACACATGGGGGAGAAAATCCCCATGGATACTGGCAATGGGAGCCATATCCAATTCGTCCCCCAGCCGAATACAATTCCGGAGACCCATACGGCTCCAGAATCAGGCAAGCCGCCTCTTTCGAAAGAAGGAGGTGCGCCTATTCCACCGATGACCTCTGTCCATCCAGAGGCATCGGATAATTTGCTGGAAGCACTGCGAGGCACTTCCATTTTTGAGGAACACCGTACCCTTATGGGTACGGTGAATGAGAGGATCCAGTCCGCGAAGAGCGGATTGACCGAAGCCTGCACAAGCCTTCTAACGGGCTTTGAGGTAAGCAACGCAACTATGCAAAAAGAATGTCACAGTATAGACAGTAGCCCCTGAGACTCTGTCCGGTGTTCGGAAAGAAAAGCCGAACAGAGGATCAAATAATTTTCGCAGGAGACTAACCTGACATGTTTATGTGAATAAGCAGGCGTCGCTGCTGGCTGCGACCTCTCATACTATTGAGGTCTCTGGACTGAAGCAGTGTCTGGAGCGGACCGAGGAGGAACTCGGCCATGTGAAGAAACAACTGGAAGACAGTCAAGGTATGCAGTAACCTTGTATATATTCAGGAAGGATGAAATGATTTGTGCTGACTAAAGCGCCATTTTATTTGCAGGAGCGGTGATCGAGGTGGAGACCCTCAAGAAGGCGCTGGCCGAGGCCGAGGAGAGAGCGGCCAAAGAATAAGCCGCCCGCGAAAAGCACGAGGCCAGGGTCAGTGAGGTCCAGTAGGAGCTCCAGGACGCCGTGAAGAAATGCGAGTCCTTGGAGTGCAACCTTGCGGATCAAGAGTCCGAACTTGACAAGGCTCGCCAAAGCACACACAATGCCCGGGTTGAAGCCCAGGGCGCCCTCCAGGAAATCCAGCAGGCCAGAAAAATCGCGGCGGGTAAGGCCTTTATTATGCAGACCAAATATGTGAAGAAAAGGTTCCTCTTACTGAACCGGATTTGGAGTTCTCCAGGGGCGTTTGCGGATCTGCCGCGCAGCATTTCGGACGCCGCGGAGTTCCTCCGAGCCGAAGAGGGGAGCTCTATGGAGAAGCTATTTTGGTCGCAATACCTTGCGCCAGAACATCCGGTGCTCTTTAGCAATTAGCTAAAACAACTGGTCGAACTGCATAGGGCGGCTGAACTAGACATGAAGGATTTGATAATCCGGCTATGGCCTACCGAAGCCATACCCAGCAGCTACTTCGGGCTCGTGAAGCGGCTGGTCAATGCCTGCCCTCAGCTTGATGCCATCAAGCGGTCGGTCTGCATTGAAGGCGCGCGCATGGCCTTTGCTCGAGTCAAGATGCACTGGGTGAAGATGGACGCCGTGAAGGTTGCGACCGAGGGACCACCCACGGGCAAGGAGCACCGCACGCCCGAGCTGTATTTTGACAATGTCTTGGAGGGATCCCGCGTTGTGGCGGGGCAATGTTCAAAAGACGTTATCTTTGAATGAATACATTCATGTTATCATGTCCTGTATTATGAAACAGAGCTGTTATGTAATATAATGCTTGTTATTTAAAATTCTACCTCCTGTGCGGCCGTTTTGTTAAACCTGAGAGTTGGCCAGTCGTCGGCTTTAGCCCCCACGTAGGAAGTATGGGGATGTTTGGGATGAATCTAAACACTCTTTATTCCAAAGTTTGGTCCTTAAAGGACGTGTTTAGTGATACGTCTCCAACGTATCTATAATTTTTGATTGTTTCATGCTATTATATTACCCCTTTTGGATGTTTATGGGCTTTATTTTACATGTTTATATGATTTTTGGGACTAACCTACTAACCGGAGGCCCAACCCGTATTACTGTTTTTTTTGCCTATTCCAGTATTTTGAAGAAAAGGAATATCAAACGGAGTCCAAACGGAATGAAACCTTTGGGAGCGTGATTTTGGAACGAACGTGATCCTGAGAACTTGGAGTGCAAGTCAAGAAGCGAACGAGGCGGGCATGAGATAGCAGGGCGCGCCCACCCCTATAGGGGGCGCCCCTATCTCCTGGGCCCCTCAGGTGGCCACCGACGTACTTCTTCCTCCTATATATACCTACGTACCCCGAAAACATCCGGGCAGCCAACGAAAAACAATTTCCACCGCCGTAACCTTCTGTATCTGCGAGATCCCATCTTGGAGCCTTCGCCGGCGCTCCGCTGGAGGGGGAATCGACCACGGATGGCTTCTACATCAACACCATAGCCCTTTCGATGAGTTGTGAGTAGTTTACCACAGACCTACGGGTCCATAGTTATTAGCTAGATGGCTTCTTCTCTCTTTTTGGATCTCCATACAACGTTCTCCCCCTCTCTTCTGGAGATCTATTCGATGTAAACTCTTTTTGCGGTGTGTTTGTCGAGATCCGATGAATTGTGGGTTTATGATCAAGTTTATCTATGAGAAATATTTGAATCTTCTCTGAATTCTTTTATGTATGATTGAGTTATCTTTGCAAGTCTCTATGAATTATCAGTTTGGTTTGGCCTACTAGATTGATCTTTCTTGCCATGGGAGAAGTGCTTAGCTTTGGGTTCAATCTTGCGTGTCCTTACCTAGTGACGTAAAGGGTTGCAAGGCACGTATTGTATTGTTGCCATCGAGGATAAAAGATGGGGTTTATATCATATTGCTTGAGTTTATCCCTCTACATCATGTCATCTTTCTTAATGCGTTACTCTGTTCTTATGAACTTAATACTCTAGATGCATGCTGGATAGCGATCGATGTGTGGAGTAATAGTAGTAGATGCAGGCACGAGTCGGTCTACTTGTCGCGGACGTGATGCCTATATACATGATCATGCCTAGATAATCTCATAATTATTCGCTTTTCTATCAATTGCTCGACAGTAATTTGTTCACCCACCGTAATAGTTATGCTATCTTGAGAGAAGCCACTAGTGAAACTTATGGCTCCCGGGTCTATCTTTTATCATATAAGCTTTCAATATACTTTTATTTGCATCTTTACGTTTTGCATCTATATTATAAAATACCAAAAAAATATTTATCTTATCATACTATCTCTATCAGATCTCACTTTCGCAAGTAGACGTGAAGGGATTGACAACCCCTTTATTGCATTGGTTGCGAGTTCTTTGTTTGTTTGTGTAGGTGCGTGGGACCTTTGAGGAGCCTCCTACTGGATTGATACCTTGGTTCTCAAAAACTGAGGGAAATACTTACGCTACTATTGCTGCATCACCCTTTCCTCTTCAAGGAAAACCAACGCAAGCTCAAGACGTAGCAAGAAGGATTTTTGGCGCCGTTGCCGGGGAGGTCTTCGCTCAAGTCAAGACATACCAAGTACCCATCACAAACTCATCTCCCTCGCATTTACATTATTTGCCATTTGCCTCTCGTTTTCCTCTCCCCCACTTCACCCTTGCCATTTTATTCTCTTTCCAAATCTTCTCTCTCTTTTTCGCTTGCCTTTTTCTGTTTGCTCGTGTGTTGGATTACTTGTTACCATGGCGCAAGATAATACCAAATTGTGTGATTTCTCGAATACCAATAATAATGATTTCCTTAGTACTCCGATTGCTCCTCTTAATGATGCTGAGTCTTATGAAATCAATACTGCTTTGCTGAATCTTGTTATGAAAGATCAATTCGCCGACCTTCCTAGTGAAGATGCCGCTACTCATCTAAACAACTTTGTTGATTTGTGTGATATGCAAAAGAAGAAAGATACGGATAATGATATTGTTAAATTGAAGTTATTTCTGTTTTCACTTAGAGATCATGCTAAAGTTTGGTTTTCATCTTTGCCTAAAAATAGTATTGATTCTTGGAACAAGTGCAAAGATGCTTTTATCTCTAAGTATTTTTCTCCCGCTGAGATTATCACTCTTAAGAATGATATTATGAATTTTAAACAAATTGATCATGAGCATGTTGCCCAATCTTGGGAAAGAATGAAATTGATGATTCACAATTGCCCTACTCATGGTTTGAATTTATGGATGATCATACAAAAAATTTATGCCAGTTTGAACTTTGCTTCTAGAAATCTTTTAGATTCGGCCGTGGGAGGCACGTTTACGGAAATCACGTTAGGATATGCTACAAAACTTCTTGATAATATTATGGCTAATTATTCTCAATGGCACATCGAAAGATCTTCTAGTAAAAAAGTGCATGCTATAGAAGAAATCAATGTTTTGAGTGGAAAGATGGATGAACTTATGAGGTTGTTTGCTACTAAAAATACTCCTATTGATCCCAATGATATGCCTTTGTCTACTTTGATTGAGAAGACTAATGAATCTATGGATGTGAATTTTGTTGGTAGGAATAGTTTTGGAAACAATGCTTATAGAGGAAACTTTAATTCTAGACCGTTCCCTAGTAATTCCTCTAATAATTATGGAAATTCCTACAATAATTCTTATGGTAATTTTAATAAGATGCCCTCTGATTTTGAGAATAGTGTGAAAGAATTTATGATTTCTCAAAAAAAAAATAATGCTTTGCTTGAAGAAAAATTGCTCAAAGTTGATGATTTGGCTAGGAACGTTGATAGACTCTCGCTTGATGTTGATTCTCTTAAACTTAGATCTTATCCTCCTAAGCATGATATCAATGAGTCTCTCAAAGCCATGAGAATTTCCATTGATGAGTGCAAGGAAAGAACCGCTAGATTGCATGCTAAGAAAGATTGCTTTGTAAAGGCGTGTTCTTCTAGTTTCAATGAAAATAATGATGAAGATCCTAAAGTTATTGATGTGTCTCATATTAGATCTTTGTTTTGCAATATGAATGTTGATAATAATGGGACTGGAGATGAGTCAACTTTAGTTAGAAGGCGTCCCAAGAATTCGGAGTTTTTAGATATTGATGCTAAATTTGGTAAAAGTGGGATTGGAGAGGTCATGACTTTAAATAGTATTGAACCCACTATCTCGGATTTCAAGGAATTTGATTATGATAATTGTTCTTTAGAAAGTTGTATTTCCTTGTTGCAATCCGTTGTTAATTCTCCTCATGCTTATAGTCAAAATAAAGCTTTTACCAAACATATCGTTGATTCCTTGATGCAATCTTATGATGAAAAACTTAATTTGGAAGTTTCTATACCTAGAAAACTTAATGATGAGTGGGAACCTACTATAAAGATTAGAATTAAAGATCATGAGTGTTTTGCTTTGTGTGATTTGGATGCTAGTGTTTCCACGATTCCGAAAACGTTATGTGATATTCTAGGTTTCCATGATCTTGATGATTGCTCTTTAAATTTGCACCTTGCGGATTCCACCATTTAAAAGCCAATGGGAAGGATCAATGATGTTCTCATTGTTGCAAATAGAAATTTGGTGCCCGTAGATTTTATCGTTCTTGATATAGATTGCAATCTTTTTTGCCCTATTATTCTTGGTAGACCTTTCCTTAGAACGATTAGTGCGATTATTGATATGAAGGAAGGGAATATTAGATTCTAATTTCCATTAAAGAAAGGCATGGAGCACTTTCCAAGAAAGAAAGTCAAATTACCTTATGAATCTATCATGTGGGCTCGAATTGAGTGTCAAAGATGGCACTACTTAGATCTATCTTCGCTTTTATGCCTAGCTAGGGGCGTTAAACGATAGCACTAGTTGGGAGGCAACCCAATTTTATTTGTGTTTTTTGTTTTTGTTTATGTTTAGTAATAAATTTTGCATATACCTTCTGTTTAGATGTGTTTTTATGTTTTAATTAGTGTTTGTGCCAAGTAGAACCTATAGGATAACCTATGATGATAGTTAATTTGATTCTCCTGAAAAACAGAAACTTTACACGCACGAAATTAGTTTTTTTTAAATCACAGAAACGTGCTTTTGCGTTGATTATTTTTGCTGCTGATCAATAGACAAATTTTCCAGGACTTCCTATTTTTGTAGGATGTTTAGAGTTCCAGAAGTTTGCGTTAGTTACAGATTGCTACAGACTATTCTGTTTTTGACAGATTCTGTTTTTCGTGTGTTGTTTGCTTATTTTGATGCATCTATGGCTAGTATTAAGTGGTATGAACCATAGAGAACTTGGAATACAGTAGGTTTAACACCAAAATAAGTAAAGAATGAGTTCATTACAGTACCTTATGTGGTGGTTTTGTTTTCTTTCACTAACGGAGCTTATAAGATTTCCTGTTGAGTTTTGTGTTGTGAAGTTTTCAAGTTTTGGGTAAAGCTTTGATGGACTATGGAATAAGGAGTGGAAAGAGTGTAAGATTTGGGATGCCCATGGCACACCAAGATATTCAAGGATAGCCAAAAGCCTAAGCTTGGGGATGCCCCGGGAAGGCATCCCCTCTTTCGTCTTCATTCATTGGTAACTTCACTTGGAGCTATATTTTTATTCGCCACATGATATGTGTTTTGCTTGGAGCGTCGTATATTATATTAGTCTTTGCTTTTTAGTTTACCACAATCATCCTTGCTGTACACACCTTTTGGGAGAAGCCTACTTTATTAGAATTTGCTAGAATATGCTATGTGCTTCACTTATATCTTTTGAGCTTGCAAGTTTTTGCTCTAGTGCTTCACTTATATCTTTTTAAGAGCACGGCGGTGGCTTAATTTTGTAGAAATTGCTAGTCTCTCATGCTTCACTTATATTATTTTGAGAGTCTTTTGGAACAACATGGTATTTGCTATGGTTATAAATTGGTCCTAGAATGGTAGGCATCCAAGTTGGGTATAATAAAAACTATCATAGGAAGTGAATTGGATGCTATGATTAATTTGATACTTGATAATTGTTTTGAGATATGGAGGTAGTAATATTAAATTCATGCTAGTTGGGTGATTATGAGTTTAAAGAATGCTTGTGTTGAAGTTAGCAAGTCTTGTAGCATGCACGTATGGTTAAAGTTGTGTAACAAATTTGAAACATGAAGTGTACCTGGCTTGTGCATCCTTATGAGTGGCGGTGAGGGACGAGCGATGGTCTTTTCCTACCAATCTATCCATCTAGGAGCATGCGCATAGTGCTTGATTTTTTATGACTTCTAAATTTTTGCAATAAGTATATGAGTTCTTTTGACTAATGTTGAGTCCATGGATTATACGCACTTTTACCTTTCCACCATTGCTAGCCTCCTCGGTACCGTGCATTGCCCTTTCTCACCTTGAGAGTTGGTGCAAACTTCGCCGGTGCATCCAAACCCCGTGATATGATACGCTCTATCACACATAAACCTCCTTATATCTTCCTCAAAACATCCACCATACCTACCTATTATGGCATTTCCATAGCCATTCCGAGATATATATTGCGATGCAACTTTCCACCGTTCCATTCATCATCATCATGACATACTTTACTTTTGTCATATTGCCATTGCATGATCATGTAGTTGACATCGTATTTGTGGCAAAGCCACCATGCATAATTTTTTTTACATGTCACTCTTGATTCATTGCACCATCCCGGTACACCGCCGGAGGCATTCATATAGAGTCATATATTGTTCTAGTTTCAAGTTGTAATTCATATGTTGTAATCAATGAAAGTGTGATGATCATCGTCATTAGAGCATTGCCCAAAAAGAAAAAAAAAAGAAAAAGGAAAAAAAGAATGGCCAAAAAAAGGAAAGTAAAAAAAGAAAAAAAGGAAAAAAATAAAAAAATAAAAGGGGCAATGTTACTATCTCTTTTTCAACACTTGTGCTTCAAAGTAGCACCTTGTTCTTCATGTAGTGAGTCTCATATAGTGTGCTTCAAAGTAGCACCATGTTTTTCATATAGTGAGTCTCATATGTTGTCACTTTCATATACTAGTGGGATTTTTTCATTATAGAACTTGGCTTGTATATTCCTACGATGGGCTTCCTCAAATGCCCTAGGTCTTCGTGAGCAAGCAAGTTGGATGCACACCCACTAGTTTTCTTTTGTTGAGCATTCATTTATAGCTCTAGTGCATCCGTTGCATGGCAATCCCTACTCCTCATGTTGACATCAATTGATGGGAATCTCCATAGCCCGTTGATTATCCTCGTCAATGTGACTTTCTCCTTTTTGTCTTCTCCACACAATCCCCATCATCATATTCTATTCCACCCATAGTGCTTTATCCATGGCTCACGCTCATGTATGGTGTGAAGGTTGAAAAAGTTTGAGATTATTTAAGTACGAAACAATTGCTTGGCTTGTCATCGGGGGTGTAGAATTTGGGACATCTTTGTGTGACAAAAAAGAAGCATAGCCTAACTATATGATTTTGTAGGGATGAACTTTCTTTGGCCATGTTATTTTGAGAAGACATGATTACTTTGATTAGTATGCTTGAAGTGTTACTATTTCTTTTATCAATATGAACTTTTATTTTTGAATCATTTGGATCTGAACATTCATGCCACAATAAAGAAAATTACATCGAGAATTATGCTAGGTAGCATTCCACATCAAAAATTCTGTTTTTATCATTTACCTACTCGAGGACGAGCCTGAATTAAGCTTGGGGATGCTTGATACGTCTCCAATGTATCTATAATTTTTGATTGTTCCATGCTATTATATTACCCCTTTTGGATGTTTATGGGCTTTATTTTACATATTTATATCATTTTTGGGACTAACCTACTAACCGGAGGCCCAGCCCGTATTACTTTTTTTTGCCTATTTCAGTATTTCGAAGAAAAGGATATCAAACGGAGTCCAAACAAAATGAAACCTTCAGGAGCGTGATTTTTGGAACGACCGTGATCCGGAGAACTTGGAGTGCAAGTCAAGAAACAAACGAGGCGGCCAGGAGATAGCAGGGCGCACCCACCCCTATAGGGCGCGCCCCTGTCTCCTGAGCCCCTCAGGGGGCCACCGACGTACTTCTTCCTCCTATATATACCTACGTACCCCGAAAACATCCAGGGAGCCAACGAAAAACAATTTCCACCGCCGTAACCTTCTGTATCCACGAGAGCCCATCTTGGAGCCTTTGCCGGTGCTCCGCCGGAGAGGGAATCGACCATGGAGGGCTTCTACATCAACACAATAGCCCTTCTGATGAGTTGTGAGTAGTTTACCACAGACCTTCGGGTCCATAGTTATTAGCTAGATGGCTTCTTCTCTCTTTTTGGATCTCAATACAATGTTCTCCCCCTCTCTTGTGGAGATCTATTCGATATAAACTCTTTTTACGGTGTGTTTGTCGAGATCCGATGAATTGTGGGTTTATGATCATGTTTATCTATGAGAAATATTTGAATCTTCTCTGAATTCTTTTATGTATGATTGAGTTATCTTTGCAAGTCTCTTCGAATTATCACTTTGGTTTGGCCTACTAGATTGATGTTTCTTGCCATGGGAGAAGTGATTAGCTTTGGGTTCAATCTTGTGGTGTCCTTACCCAATGACAGAAAGGGTTGCAAGGCACATACTGTATTGTTGCCATCGAGGATAAAAAGATGGGGTTTATATCATATTGCTTGAGTTTATCCCTCTACATCATGTCATCTTCCTTAATGTGTTACTCTGTTCTTATGAACTTAATACTCTAGATGCATGCTGGATAGCGATCGATGTGTGGAGTAATACTAGTAGATGCAAGTAGGAGTCGGTCTACTTGTCGCGGACGTGATGCCTATATACATGATCATGCCTAGATAATCTCATAATTATTCGCTTTTCTATCAATTGCTCGACAACAATTTGTTCACCCACCGTAATACTTATGCTATCTTGAGAGAAGCCACTAGTGAAACCTATGGCCCCTGGGTCTATGTTTTACCATATAAGCTTTCAATCTACTTTTATTTGCATCTTTACTTTTTTACATCTATATTATAAAATACCAAAAATATATTTATCTTATCATACTATCTCTATCAGATCTCACTTTCGCAAGTGGCCATGAAGGGATTGACAACCCCTTTATTGCATTGGTTGCGAGTTCTTTGTTTGTTTGTGTAGGTGCGTGTGACTTTTGAGGAGCCTCCTACTGGATTGATACCTTGGTTCTCAAAAACTGAGGGAAATACTTACGCTACTATTGCTGCATCACCCTTTCCTCTTCAAGGAAAACCAATGCAAGCTCAAGACGTAGCATTTAGCACAATGAACCAGGAAATCGGACTATGTGGCTTTATCACCCTCACTTAGCCATAGGAGTTTGACAATAAAAATTTAGGCGCAACCCCTAGTATTCGTAAGTCCGAACTTGGGATGTTGTAAACACCTGATCGTATGAAACCGATTCATCGCATAATGCGATTTTTTTTGCAAAAGATTTGAAACCTCTCGAGCAGCTGACCAGCTCACGCTGCATCATGACAGTCAGTTTTCGGCTTTCTCTACTGAGGTGCTCATCCGGATGAAGCAGGACACAATGCAGTAGTTCTCCCTTTACTACCCTAGCCGATATGGCGGAACGTAAGGTAGTAAGCACAGGAGTCGGGCAACCCAACTATTGACCGAAGACATGATTCAGAGCCAATGCATATAATGCTACAATTCGGGGTACCGAACTATACTGTAAAAAAGTGTTTGGACTTTGTTGCCGTATTATGGGGCGTAATGAAGCCCCTGGCGAATTAAGGCGTACCAGAGTGTACGGGTGCAATTGATAAGAATATCAAGGAAAAGAAAAATGAAATAATAGGCTAATGCCGCAGAAATTGGGCCGCAAACTATCTTCCATTGTGGTTTGATTAATACGTCAAAGCGTATTTTGTACAAGTAGTGCGATAAGCAACATGGCTATTTAACATGCCATCACCAAGGTAGAGCTGCGTGCGGGTCCTTAAAACAGGCATAGCGATCGTTTAGAGAGACCACCTGGGAGTTCCCTTATGCGTCAATGCTTCTTGGCGTCTTGGTGTATCCGTCCCTTGATAGGTCCGACAATCAGGCCACCAGGAGAGGCCTGGGACAAAAAGAAACCTGAAAAAAAAAATAAAAAGTGAAAGTATGTGGGTCCAGGACAGATTGAGCCGTATTATGGACCATGATCTAGCCGTGCCTCCGTCTATGCCCATGGTATTTGGAGTGCGTAGTTATGTACGCGTGGTACAAATGTCGCGGTTTGGTCGGGACTGGGACGGAGGCCGAATTGCTAGTCAAGCTCTTGACGAGCTGGACTGTCCTACTACAAAGTAGTTCGGACTCGTTTGACAGTGTCCGGGAGCTTGTCCGCTGAATTAAGGTTCTGCCCAAAAAGGCTGCTCTGTGCTTCTGCTGCGAGGGCAGCGGTGTGCTGCTTGGTACGAAGGGAGCGTTCTGTGTTTCCATTGACTTTTATGACACCGCCTGGTCCAGGCATCTTGAGCTTGAGATAAGCGTAGTGTGGCACCGCATTGAATCGAGTGAATGCAGTTCGTTCGAGCAGTGCGTGATAGCCACTAGGGAAGGGGACGATATCGAAGATCAACTCCTCGCTTTGGAAGTTATCCGGAGATCCGAAGACCACCTTCAGTGTGATTGAGCCTGTACAGCGGGCCTCTACACCTGGTATGACACCTTTAAAGGTGGTTTTGTGGGCTTGATGCTTGAGGGATCAATACCCATTTTGCACACTGTATCCTGATAGGGCAGGTTCAGGCTGCTCCCGCCATCCATGAGGACTCGCGTAAGATGGAATCCATCAATGATTGGGTCGAGGACTAGTGCGGCTGAACTGCCATGACGAATACTGGTCGGATGGTCCATGCGATTGGAAGTGATTAGGCAGGACGACCATGGGTTGAACTTTGGGGCGACTGGCTCCATCGTGTAGACGTCCCTGAGCGCGCGCTTGCGCTCCCTCTAGGGGATATGGGTAGTGTATATCATGTTCACCGTTTTAACTAGGGGGGACTTCTTCTGTCCCCCTGTGTTCGATGGTCGGGGCTCCTCGTCATCGTCCTTGCTTTGTGACCCCTTCTCCTTATTCTCGGCATTTAACTTGCCTGCCTGTTTAAAAACCCAACATTCTCTGTTGGTATGATTGGCTGGTTTATCAGGAGTGCCGTGGATTTGACATGGACGATCGAGTATGCGGTCCAAACTAGACGGGCCCGGATTGTTTCTTTTGTATGGCTTCTTCTACTGACCAGACTTAGAGCCACTGAATCCGGTGTTGACCGCCGTGTCTTCGGTGTTGTCATCGTTGCTTCAACGCTTATGTATGTTGCGTCGGGGCTTGCCGTTGCTGTTTCTGGCTTCAGAAGTGCCAGGTTTGCTTGTATTTCTATTGCTATGGGCTAGCCTGCTATCTTTGGCTGCACAGAAGCAGGTCATGAGTGCTGTGAGGGCTGCCATGGATTTCGACTTTTCTTTGTCGAGGTGTCGGGTGAGCCATGCTTCGCGGATGCTATGTTTAAAGGCTGCTATGGCTTCTGCATCCGGACAATCGATGATCTGGTTCTTTTTAGTTAAGAACCTAGTCCAGAATTTCCTGGCTGACTCTCCAGGCTATTGAACTATGTGGCTTAAGTCGTCGGCATCCGTAGGTCATACATATGTACCCTGGAAGTTGTCGAGGAAGGCGTCTTCCAAGTCCTCCCAGCTGCCTATTGAGTTTTCGGGCAAACTATTCAACCAGTGCCGAGTAGGTCCCTTGAGTTTTAGCGGGAGGTATTTGATGGCGTGAAGATCATCGTCGTGGGCCATATGAATATGGAGAAGAAAATCCTCAGTCCATATCACGGGGTCTGTTGTCCCATCATATGATTCGATGTTCATGGGTTTAAACCCTTCCGGGAATTCATGTTCCATTACTTCATCAGTGAAGTAGAGGGGGTGTGCGGCGCCTCTATATCGAGCCAAATCGCGACGTAGCTCGAATGGAGTTTGTCTGTGGTTTTCGGCCTGGACGTGGTTATATTTGTCACGTACGGCCGGGTGGCCATCATCGCGCATCGGGGCACGCCCCTGTGATCCATAGATCAATCTGTCTGACCTGCTCTGTTTTCCAGGTCATGCCGTAGGTCATATGTATATCCCCGAGTTGTTGTGTCTCTGTTTTTGCGGCGAGGTAGTGCCAGCTGGTGTTCGGCTTGAGTTGCCGCTTTGTCCTGGCCACGTGGTGGTCGGCCAGCCGCATTATGTGTTGGTAGGACGGGCTCCAGCACCTCGTCATCGAATTGGGGTAACAATTTGCACTTTGGGTAACTTTTGGTTGGGTGCTCGAGGTCGTATTCTTCAGCTGCTAGGACATTAGTCCATCTATCATTGAGCAAATCTTGATCAGCTTGAAGTTGCTGCTGCTTCTTTTCAGGCTTGTTGCAGTGGCTATTAGTCGGCGCTTAAAGCGCTCCTGATCGACGGGCTCCTCAGGCACGATAAAGTCTTTGTCGCCGAGGCTCACCTCGTCCTCGGAGAGCGGAAGGTAGTTACTGTCCTCCAAGTCTTCATTCATGGCCTATTCATCAGGGCTAACTCGCCCATCTTCCCGTTTGTCCTGTTCGGAGGTTGGCTCAACGGAGTCTTCATTGTCTTCGACATCGTCCAGAGTATTATTTTCTCTTCTGCTGGTATTGTTTCTTTTTCCATGGCGTGGTTTAGAGCGGCGCCGCCGATGTCGGCCCTTTGCTGTATCTCAGGAGGTTTATCCTTGACTGGATCCTTCTCATTGTTGCCGTTGTTCTCTTTGGGTGTATCCACCATGTATACATCATACGAGGAGGTGGCTGTCCAGCGCCCTGTAAGCGGTGGTTTTTGTGCCTGCTCCTCTCCGGCATCATCGTCCATACCGTCGATGTCTTCGGAGCCATAATCGAGCACGTCGGTTAAGTCTTCGACAGTGCGATGTAGGGTAGAACCCTAGAGGCTGATCTTTCACGTTTGGAGAGGATCCCTACGACGAACGCGAAGAACACGAGGAGGGGAACGAGAGAAAACACAAGAAATCACTCAACCAACAAGAACAAAGTCACACATGTGCTAGATCATCGAGGCACGAGGTAATACAAGATCCAAATCCAACAAGAGACAGTACAAAGGGTAATGGTTCTTTTCCATGAGGAGGTCTTGATGGTCTTCTCCGGATGGAGGTCTTGAATCCAGGTGGATCTTCTCCGAAGAGGTGTCGGTCCCTCACGAGGAGCAGATCTGGATGGATGAGCGAGGCTCTATCTCACAAATGAGCTAAATCAACGCTAAGTCTCGAAAGGAGGAGGAGGAGTCCTATATATAGGCTAGGGGGGCAAAGGGGTACATGGGCTCAGCCCAACACACGCACACAGGCGGGATCTGGATGATCCGGGCTTTGGCCGGATGATCCAGGAGGAGGCCCGAATGAGCTGGTGACGTAGGCGGTGGCGGTGCAGGTACAGATGTCTGGCTGGGGGTCCGGATGTCCGGGCGATGTCCAGATGATCCGGGTCGGCGTACGAATGGTCTGGCTTCGGGTGTCTTCGGGCGATTTATCCAGATCGTCCGGGCTCTGTCCGGATCATTAGGGACCTCGTCTGGATTGTCCCGCCAACCTAGGACTTGGTGCTTTTCCTCTCCATCTTCTCGCATGTCTTCTGCTTCCGGTTCTCCTTGCTTCCTAGCTTCTCCATGGCTAACTCCTTGGTACCTGAGTATGCAAAGCGTCTCCGTTTGAGGTAGTAGCCATGTCTCGTGTGAATCGAAAGGAGTTGTGAGAGGAGTGATGTCACCTCGATTTCGAGAGCTCTTGCACGTGCTCTACTCATAGGTCCAAGTGGTGTTGTAGGATATGTAGATGCGTCCATGGGGATGATCATGGGATGCTCCGCATCATCTCCCCCCTTGGGAAAGATCCGACCTCGGATCGAAATCTTCATCACCATGGTATGGCGAGAGGTCTTTGATGTTGAAGATGTCGCTCACATTATAGTTGTCGCTTGGTAGGCCGATCTTGTAAGCATTGTTGTTGTAGCGTGCTAGCACCTTGAGGGGTCCGTCAGCTCGAGGTAGAAGTTTGGACTTGTGTTCGTTGGGGAAGCGGTCCTTGCGAAGGTGTAGCCACACGAGATCTCCAATGTTGAATATCATGGGTCGCTTGTTGATGTTGAGCTTGGTCGCTAGTCATTGTACTTGCCGCTCAATGGTGTGCCTTGTATCCTCATGCATCTTCTTGATGTAGCTTGCTCGTGCACTCGCATCCATGTTGGTGCGCTCTTGTAGTGGAAGAGGTAGAATGTCCAATGGGGACAACGGGTTGAAGCCGTAGACGACCTCAAAGGGGGACTTGCCGGTCGTCGAATGCCTTGCACGATTGTAGGCATACTCGGCGATGGGTAGACACGCCTCCCACTCCTTTATGTTCTTCTTGATCAACACGCGAAGTAGAGTGGAGGACGTACTATTCGTCACCTTCGTTTGTCCATCGGTTTGAGGATGATATGCGGATGAGAACAAGAGCTTGATTCCGAGCTTGGCGCATAGCGTCTTCCAAAAGTAACTCAGGAACTTGACGTTGCGATCAGAGACGATTGTCTTTGGTACTCCATGGAGGCGCAAGATTTCCCTACAAAAGAGATTTGCAACATTTGAAGCATCATCTATCTTGTTGCATGGAATGAAATGTGCCATCTTAGAAAATCAGTCCACAACAACAAACACGGAATCTTTTTCCATTTTGAGTTCTAGGCAAACCAAGTATAAAATCCATGCTAATGTATTCCCAAGGTTGATAAGGAATATGAAGAGGCATGTAAAGACCATGGGATTGAGCTTTAGACTTAGCTTTGCGACATGTGGAGCATCGGTTGGTGAAGCGTGCAACGTCACGGAACATCTTGGGCCAAAAGTAGTTCTTGGAGAGCGTGGCAAATGTCTTGTCACGACCAAAGTCTTTTATGTGCTCAAAGCCAATAACATTCAACTCAAGTTTAGTGACAAGTGTGCGTATGCATGAAAGTGCATCCGCAACTAAATTTTCCTTACCCTTAATGTACTTGATCACATAGGGGAAAGATTCAATAAATTCACTCCATTTGGCATGACGCTTGTTCAACTTAGTTTGACCTTTTAAGTACTTAAGCGTTTCATGATCGATATGGATGACAAACTCATGAGGTCTAAGATAATGTTCCCAAACATGTAGCACACGCACTAAAGCATACAATTCTTTGTCATAGATGGGATAGTTAAGTTGAGCACTGGAGAGTTTTTCACTAAAATATGCAATAGCTCATTTTTCTTGCATCAAAACTCCACCAATTCCGGTACCACTTGCATCACAATGAACCTCAAAAGTTTTGTCAAAGTTGGGTAAAGCAAGAATCAGAGCATGAGTAAGCAAAGACTTGAGCTCATAAAAATTGCTAGATTGCAAAGGTCCCCAAACAAAAGGAGCATTTTGCTTACTCAAGGAATGCAAAGGAGCGGCAATAGTGCTAAAATCTTTCACAAAGCAACGATAAAAACCCGCAAGGCCAAGAAAGGTAGGCACTTGTTGCAAATTGGTGGGTTGGGGCCAAGTTTTAATTGCTTCAATTTTAGATTCATCAACATGGACACCCTTGGAAGAAACGATGAAACCCAAGAAAACAAGCTTGTCAACACCAAATGTGCACTTTTTCATGTTTGCATAAAGATGTTCCTTGCGAAGAGTTTGCAAAACAGCCCTAATATGCTTTAGATGCTCTTTCATGGATTTGCTAAAAACAAGAATGTCATCGAATTAAACCACAACAAATACTCCAATATAAGGGCGAAGCACAAAATGCATAAGACACATGAAAGTACCGGGAGCTTCCGACAAACCCATAGGCATAACCAACCACTCGTACAAGCCAAATTTGGTTCTGAAAGCGGTTTTCCATTCATCACCTTCTTGTATGCAGATTTGATAATAGCCACTTTTGAGATCAATTTTTGAGAAAATGGTGGCATCGCTAAGTTCATCAAGCATATCATCTAGGCGAGGAATGGGATGCCTATAGCGAACGATAATAGCATTGATAGGTCTACAATCCGAGCACATGCGAAAACTACCATCTTGCTTGGGCACAAGTATAACGGGAACGGCACAAGGGCTTAAGCTTTCACGTACATGTCCGTTGTCGATTAGTTGTTGCACTTGCCGTTGGATCTCCTTAGTTTCTTCGGGGTTGACGCGGTATGGAGCCTTGTTTGGTAGAGGTGCTCCAGGGATGAGGTCGATTCGGTGCTCAATGCCTCGTAGTGGAGGTAGACCCGGAGGTAGCTCATCGGGGAGAACATCTTAGAATTGCTGCAAAAGAGAAGAAAACACTAAAGGTAGATCATGAGAGGTGTTAGTTTTTGGCTCCCCATCCTTGCACACAAGGACAAAGTGCATAACATTCGATGGGTTCTCACACACTTCTCCCATCTCACTTTTGGTGGCAAATAGGACTAAGTTTTTCTTGTAGCTCATCATGGAGGCACTCGGTTTTGGCTTGTGGCTCTCACTCTCTTTTTGGTGGATCACTTTCTCACTCTTCTCTCCATGATGGGTGGCTTGCTTGTCAGCTATCACTTGACTAGGATACAAAGGTTGTAGCACATATTCCTTCCCTTTCATCTTGAAGCTATAGTGATTGGTACGCCCATTGTGGATGACGCCGCGGTCAAATTGCCATGGTCTACCAAGAAGGAGGTGGCAAACGGACATCGGGACGACATCACACTCCAAAGTGTCCTCATATGCTCCAATTTTGAAGGAAACCTTGACCGTATGCTCAACCTTTATAGTGCCAGAATCGCTTAGCCATTGGACCTTGTATGGGTGTGGGTGCTTCATCTTGACCAACTGTAGCTTGGAGTATAGTTCTTCACTTGCCAAGTTGTGACAACTACCTCCATCGATGATGACCTTGACGGACCTTCCATTGATGTCGGCCTTTGTGTGGAAGATGTGGCATCTTTGGTCTTCTTCTTGTTGATGTTGAAGAGTCAAGACTTTGGAGACAATGAGAGCGGGGCTCGAATCCTCATCACAAAAGACTTGATCATCTTCATCCTCGTTCACGCGCCGGTGCATGACCACTTGCTCAAGGGCTTCCATTTCCTCTTCACTCGTGGAGTCATAGGTGCCATCGTCGTTGAGGATCATGATGCGCTTGTTTGTGCATTGGAAGGACTTGTGGCCTCGGCCGCCGCAAGTGAAACACTTGAAGGATCTTGTCTTGACGGTCTCATTGGTTGGAGTAGATGATGAAGCTCGTGGCTTGAAGTTGCTTGTGGTAGGAGGAAGACGACTTGAGATTGTCGAAGTTTTCTTGTAACTTGACTTGTCGTTCGGTGCTTGTAGATGGCTTGGTTGAGGTAGAAGTTGGAGGAGTCGTTGAAGCTTGGGTGTTGGAGAAGCCGTAGGTCTTGGATGAGTACTTGGAGTACTTGAAGTCATCTTGCACTTGACGTTCGGCTTTGGTAGCTTGATGCACGAGCTCAATGAGGTTGGAGTAGGGTTGGAAGTCGGCAATCTTCTTGATGGGATGATTGAGGCCATTCAAGAAGCGTGCCATACTTTGCTCATTATCTTCCGTGACATTGGCTCGAATCATGGCTGTCTCCATTTCCTTGTAGTATTCTTCAACACTCTTTGTTCCTTGCTTGAGGAGTTGGAGCTTCTTGAAGATATCACGGTTGTAGTAGGTGGGCACAAAACGTGCTCGCGTGACATCTTTCATTTGAGCCCAAGTGGTGATTGGAGGTTCACCTCTTGCTTTGCGGCGCTCAAGGACTTATTCCCACCATATGAGCACATAGTCTTGGAACTCAAGGGATGCCATAGCAATCTTCTTCTCTTCCTCATAGTTGTGCAAACGAAAGATTTTGTCGACCTTCAATGCCCATGAGAGGTACTCTTCGGGATCATTGCCTCCATCGAACTTGGGCATGGTGATTTTTAGCTTGCCGTAGCGTTGCTCTTCATTGTGTTGTGGTCGATGGTGATGATGACGCCCTTGACGTGGAGGATAATAAACCTCATGTTGCTCTTGGCGTGGGGGATGTCCATCGTCTTCTTGCTCATGTTGAACTTGAGGTTGTGGAGGAGCTTGTCGAGCTTGAGGAGGAGCTTGAGGAACTTGACGTTGCACTCTTGGTTGGTAGTTCCGCTCTTGGATTTCTTCTCGAAGTGCTTCCTCTTGGTTTTGCCTATCGCGGTTGCGTTTGGCAATGGCTCGACTTGATTCTTGAAGGGCACGATGCGCCTCAAGAGCTTGTGCTTCACGTTGTTGTTGTTGTTGTTGTTGTTGTTGTTGTTGTTGTTGTTGAAGACGTTGAGCCTTGGTGTCTTCTTCCTCTTGATGTTGACGTGCTCGTTCTTCCTCTTGGCGACGTTGACGTTGTCGTTCTTGAGCTTGTGCAAAAGGGTCTTGGTGAGGTTGATGACGAAGGACTTGCTCGTTGACTTTCTCTTGTGGATGATTGCCGTGTAGAGGATTGCGGGATGCATGACGGTCTTGACACGCGGCTCATCGAAGAGTGTTTGATGTCGGTGTACTTGAGCCAGAGAAGGTGTCGTCGGAGTGTCGACTTAAGTGGCTCCATCTTGAGTATGAAGAAGTTGGAGGAGGACGGTTCACCAACAAGGCACAGATCTCGTCCATTCTTGCATCGTTCTCTTGCTTGTGAGCGTCGAGCTTGTTGTCGAAAGTCCCTTGTACGTTGCTCGGAAAGTCGCAAGTCGGTGGCGAGGTTGTCGATGCGGTCGGTCATCGCTTGTTGCTCTTGATGCAATGCTCGTTGTGCACCAAAGAGGTGGCTCTTGGTGAAGAATGATGACATGTCGTCGTCTTGCTCGATGAAGAGTGGGTTGGTAGAAGTACTTGGCCTATCCTTCATTCCAAGCAGGGAGAAGGAGAAGAACTTATACCAAATGTACCTTGACCGATGTTGAAGGTGGATCAAGATCACTCAAGTGCGGACAATGAAATAGCACAATTGGTACCAATTCTTGTCGGTTCTCACACCTACACAAGTAAAAGCTTATGGTGGAGCTTGGTTAGGATGGTGGCACAAAATTTTATGCAATTGTTAGTTTGACTCAAAGATGTTGAAAAAGATTTGCAAATTCACAAATGCAACAAGTAGACCAAGCAAGTAGTGGTACACGGAAACACACACGCAAATAGAATAATGGGATTGTGCAAACCAAAAATGAGCCAAAATGTGGAGTCCACGAAAATGCTCTTTGTAGGATCGAAAGTATGTCTAGAGGGGGGGTGATTAGACTACTTGACAATATAAAAATTCAGCCTTTTGATAAAGACAAGTTTTTGGCAAGTTCACAATGATGATCAAGTCAAGTATCACCCTACACATGCAATTCTAGAGTATAGGCAGCGGAAAGTAAATTGCACATGTAGTAAAGAGAGGTGGAGAAGAGCAAACGCAATTTGGAGACATGGAGATTTTTCTCGTGGTTCCGATAGGTGGTGCTATCGTCAATCCACGTTGATGGAGACTTCAACCCATGGAGGGTAACGGCTGCGAGAGTCCATGGAGGGCTCCACCCACGAAGGGTCCACGAAGAAGCAACCTTGTCTATGCCATCATGGCCTCACGCCCACGGAGGGCTAGCCTTACTCGGGTAGATCTTCACGAGTAGGCGATCTCCTTGCCCTTACAAACTTCTTGGTTCAACTCCACATCTCGACGGAGGCTCCCAAGCGACACCTAACCAATCTAGGAGGCACCACCCTCCAAAAGGTAATAGATGGTGTTGATGATGATGAACTCCTTGCTCTTGTGCTTCAAATGATAATCTCCCCAACACTCAACTCTCCTCACCGATTTGGCTGTGGTGGAAGAAAGGATTGAGTGGAAAGCAACTTGGGAAGGCTAGAGATCAAGCTTCATATGGTGGGAGTGGAGCTACTTGATCTCAACACAAGGGTAGGTAGTTTTCTTCTCGAAAATGTAAGGTAGGAGTGGTAGTTCTTTCGATGGCTCTCTCCACGAGTGAAGAGGGGTGGAGGGTATTTATAGCCTCCACACAAAATCCAACCGTTACACACATTTGACCAATCTCGGTCGGACCGAAGTTGACAACTCGGTGAGATCGAAAGTTCAAATCATGTGAACGTTGGGATTTTCGGTGGGACCGAAAATACAATCTCGGTGAGTCCGATTCATGTAAAGACTAGGGCTTGCCAATCTCGGTGGGACCGACTTCATCATCTCGGTGACACCGATTTGATGATAGAAGGTTACAGAAGCTTGGCAACTCAAGTTTCGGTGAGACCGAGTTCAGAATCGGAAAATCCGAGATTTCTAGGGTTTGGCTATATGGCTGAGGTGGTTCATCTCGGTGTGACTGAGTTTAGGAAATCGGTGGGACCGAGATTACTTATGAGTGTATTATGGAAGTGAGAGTTGCTGATAGTTTAGGAGATATATCACTAAGCACTTTGAGCAACCAGATCATTAACATAACCTCATCCCCTTCTAATAGTATTGGCTTTCCTATGGACTCAATGTGATCTTGGATCACTAAACCAAAAATGGAGTCTTGAGCTTTTGCCAATGCTTGCCTTAGCATTTTGAGGGGTCCACCTCTTCAGTCCTTGCCATACCCATATCAACGAACTTTCAAATGATTCTCAAGAAACTATTAGTTCAATGATATATATGTTGTTATTAATTACCAAAACCACCCGGGGATTAGTTGCACTTTCAATCTCCCCCTTTTTGGTAATTGATGACAACATATAGATCAAAGCTTCGACAAAGGATATAATCAATGAATAATATCGTCGCTTTGAGAAGTATGTGATAAGCAAGAGCTCCCCCTAAATTTGTGCATTATTTAAAATTTGCGTTTGAATGCAAATGCACAATCGATTAGGATCATGGGTCACTCTTCCATGTCACATACATCTTGGTGGAGCGCACAAAATGATAAGAATGAATAGCATGCACCCAATCACCAAGACATGAGTAAATGGTCATACAAGATATGAATAGCATATGATAAGCATTAAGCACACATTAAGGCATAGTACGACCAAGCACTCATTAATGAGCATCAAACGTAGTATCAAACACACAGAATGTCTCGAAAAACCAAAAGTATCTCAAAAAGACCGCAAATGAACGAAAGAGCAAAAGCGCAAAAACAACAGCACTCTCTCTCGAAGTCCTATGATCTATACAATTTCTCCCCCTTTGGCAACAAGTTACCAAAAAGTTCGAAAAGGCATAGAGCTAAGCGTCACTGGGGACTCTGCTGGCGGCTCCTGTCTGGGTTGATGGAGTTGAGATGGCAACATCGGCGAAGACTTCACCGATGTCTGTCTTTGGAGGAGTGGTCACCGGAGCTGGAGTTGGAGCAACCGATGGAGCTGTGGAGGTGCCGAGGCTGTAGTCCCGTGTCGATCCATCGGAATAGCAATGATCGGGTCTGTGGGAACCGGAGCAGTCTGTTCATAAGCATCTGGACTAGGTCATCCTGCATCTCACGCATAAGCTCTTCCTTCTCCTCTTTGCTTCCTCGATATCTGCCTCAAGCTTGTTGTGATTACTTGCACTTGATCGACTTCACATCCAGAGCATGGATCTTCTCTTCAACAATCCTCTCAAGGCTCTCCCGAGATCTGATAATGCTGGCAGCATTGTTCAATCCTCTGGGTAGCTTCAAGTAGCTGTTCTCCAACACTCTTTGGTTTAGCTGCTGCTGCAGCTGCTTCCTTCTCAGCTTTGGCTTTCTTGGCAGCTTCAATCTTTGCTTGACCTTCAACAGAAGTTGGGTCCTCCTCATCCATCACAACATCATTGTCCTCATGCTCAGGCTGCAGTGGCAAGTGTGGTCTATCCAACAAGTATGTGCCCGTGCCAAACTTGGCATTGATAAGCATATGAATATGCGGGGCAAATCCACACGACCTCTTCTGGTCAGCTGCAGTCCTCTTAATAGTTTCAACTATCAAGTCCGTCACCTTGAAAGGTGCCTTCTCATCAAGTATATGCAGCATGTTGATAGAGTACCCTCTGATCATGCGATGATCTCCAGACTTGGGCATCAAGGTATGCCTCAGAATAGTGTTTGTGGTAGGTAGACCTGCCTGGAGATAATACACTGAGCCAAGCTTCCAGATTGCCAAATCCTTAGCCGAACCTCCTTGTACATATTCTTCATGGATTCATGGTTCTTCTTGGGAATGCCATAGACATCAACATCATCCTCTCTCTGCCTTTGGAGCATTCAGCAGTTCTGCCCATTCTTCTACAAATTGAAGAGAATCTTTGGCCTTCACCATCCATGTGATCTTTCCATCCGGATAGAAATGAGTCAGGCATAGAATTGCATAATCATTTCATCATTCCAACTTGTCGACTTTTGACCTCGAAGTCTGCAACACCACATGCAAGTGAAGCTCTCATGCACATGTGGAAAGAAGTCTCTGTGCTCTTCATCACAATGTATGCCCAATCAACATAGCGAGTGTCCGCAACTATGGGCTTCTTGTCCATCAAGACAGATCTCATAGAAGTCCTGCTGCTCTCGGTGTGGAATCTTGGATCAACAGCAGTTCTTCTCCTCACAAAGATATGGATCAGCTTGTCTCCATAGCCTGAGACCTCTATCCTTCCTTTCCTTCATGTTCTCAGCTTGAGGATGAGCATCATTGTGAAGTGGCAGTTTCTGTCAAAGTTTCAGCAAAACTGGTGCCTCATCATCTGACATAGCTGGTGGCACATCATCTTTCTTCTTCTCAGATGCATGGATGTTCCTGACTGTCTTCTTTGGCTTGGCAGCAGGCTTTGCTGGAGCTGCCTTGACTGGAGCAGATGGCTTGGACTTTGAAGTGGCTCCGCCCTGATGGCATCACCCATGAGCTTAGGCTTCTGAGGAGGCTGGGGTGCTTCCTCATCCTCATCTTCCTCTGCTGCATCATCATGCACAATCCTCTTCCTCTTGGAAGTTTTCTTCACCTTGCTTGTAGCTTCTTCCATACTCAGCTTCTTGGCAACAGTGGACTGCTTCACTTTTCTGGTGCCTTTCTTGGTTTGCTGCCCTTGAGGCTCTTTGGCAACAACCTTTCTCTTTGGCTTGGAGGAGACCTCTTCCTCAACAATGAAATCGAATCTTCTTCATCGAGTTCCTCTTCTTTACGCCCAGGTGGCTGCAGGAGGCAAACCACTTGGTGTGCTCCTCTCACCATCATCGATGAGCTCTTTGGGTTCGGGACTAGTGCCCGCCTCTGGAATATCTGCTATTGGTGACTCGGACTGTTCGCTGTCACTAGCATCCGACATGGCCGACAACCTATGAATAGATAAGGTGTAGGCGAGTAGAAGAGTTATCACAAACTGCAGAAGATTTTGCAAACAAATGAGTTCAAATTTCAGTTTTAGGTTTTCACGAGAAGACATTTCGTCGACCGAGTTTAAAATTCGTGAATCCGAAGTGTTCAAACAGTACCATTCACACCACTTTCGGTTGGACGAAGTGGGTTTCGTCTGCCGAAATCACTAGGGTTTCACTAAATCCTCATTTCGGTCACACCGATTTGCACAACTCGGTTGGACCGAAGGTGCGAAGGTAATGGCCAGAGGCCAAATCGGTCATACCGAGAATGTAAAATCGGTCTCACCGAGATGTGTTCGCGAAACCTAACCCTAAAACTTTTACTCAATTTCGCTCAAAGGAACTAATCTGGTGTATAGGAAGATCTCAAACGTGGCAAGATGCTAGGCAAACCAAACGTGCATTGAATCGGAGATGGGAGCACGAGTGGGATCGAAACTCACCCTAACTTGGTGGAGTTCCTCTCGGCGCAACGGCGCGAGAAGATGTCCGCTGACGGCGACGGAGATCTGCGGCGAGGGCGCACTGACGATTTACGGAGACGATCCGGAGACCACGGCGACGGCAAAAGGGGTGGGGCGAGGCGTTTTGAAGTAGAAATCAACGCTGCCCTCGAGTATATATACCCTTTGTCGTCGGTGGGACCGAGTTGTAAAACTCGGTGGCACCGAGATGGATAACTCGCAGGCGATTACTCACTTCGTCACGCCGAAATTCACAACTCGGTTTCACCGAGTTGAAAACCTAGATCAATCAAATGCTTTCGGTTTGACCGAGTTTGAGTGGGTTGGTCTAACCGAAATCACTTAGAAGGTTTTGGAAGTTTAGCCTTTGACGGATCGGTGGCTCAAGTGCTCCTCACTCGGAGGGTCCAAAATGACTTGTTCAAAGTTTGTGATGTAAGCATGAATAGAATTTGAGACAAGAAAGCATAGATAGCTAGGGAGGTACTTAGGCATTCTTGTCCATCCATTTGGTCGAAAAATCAAAAGACCAAAGCAACAAATGGATGTCCTCGAATGGATAAAATCATGCATCCAACATGCTCACACAATAAGATAGCAAATGAAATATGTGTCAAACATGCACAATCAAAAACTCTAGCTACTATCACACAATTTGTCGATGACTAGGTCATCTTTATATGAGTATATTGACTTAGGAGTCAAATGAGAACATTTGATCATAGGTCATACTCATCGCTTAAGCACAAGTGGGGTTACCACTTTTACATAAAGCATTAATGTGTTCACATCATTTGAAGATGCTTTAGCTCAATTCTTTAGAGCAAGGCTCCCCTAGATGTGAGAACCCTTTTAAAGGGTCAAACTAACCTTGGGTTGTCGTAGAAGACTTCATGTAGATGTTGAAGATGTGGATGCTCAGAGTTGATGAAGATCATCAAGAGTTGGGAGCAATCCTTTGGATTCGGGCACTTTCAATACCTACATGGGTTAGTCCCACAAGGAACAAACAAGGATATCCATGGACATAGATTGAAGTTCACAATAGATGATGTCCATGAAAGCAATGATTACCTTGTCCCTTGACTTACCAACAAGAGGGTTTGTGACTCCATGAACTAGTGCAAGATGTGGAAGTTGATTGCACAAGTTCTTGCCAAAATGAATGTGAGTGAAGTATGTTGGCGGAGTCACCATCAAGAACTCTCTAGTTCTTCTTCTTCGGGATCCACATCATCTTGATGGGAATCCTTGGGGTTGTAGTTGAGCTTGACGAAGTAGAACTTGACGTTTCCTTGGGAACCCACTTGACCATGGCTTTAGGTGCTTCAATAAATGCATCAATCTCCTCTTGAAGCTTGTCCTTGCCTTTTAGCTTGTGGTCTTGTGGTGGAAGATCATCTTGAGCTTGTTCCACATTGGAAGAAGTAGGATCGTACTTCTCCTTTTGAGAAACAAACTTTGGAGTGGGATATTGACCTTCTTCCCATTCAACACCCTCGGCGTTGAACTTTCGCTGAAAACCAATTCCTTGATTCTTCCGGTGTCTTCCTTGCTTGCGAACAATTTCCTCGAAGTTCTTGCTTCCGGCAAGGCTCTTGTAGACACCTTTCTCTATAAACCCTTTCAATAAACTATTTTCTTGCTCAAGTGTAACTTGGCTTGAAACATTGTTAGTGGAATCAAGAGAACTACTAGAACCAATATTGTTGCTTCTAGATGAAGAATTTTTCTTATGCTTGTCATGCTTAGTTTTAATAGGTGGCAAGAAATTAGACAAGAGAAGTCGTTTCGCAAGATATGAAGAACTCTTCTTTCGAAGATCGTCATTGATTGCTTTTAGAAACTCATGTTCTTGCTCTAGATTGAGCTTCTTGAAGCGTAGCTTCTCATGAGATCTTAGGAGCTCTCTATGATCTTCTTGAGTTGTTTCATGAGCTAACTTAAGAGTGTTTAGTTCTTTAGTTAGACGCTCAATCTCCATCATAGCATTGTCATTCGACTCTTCTCGACTATAAAGACTACTAGCATGTTCATCATTACTAGGCTCACTAGATTTGTCATGTAAAAGCTCATCTTCACCAAGCAAGTCATCCTCATCACTATCAAAGTCAATAAATTCAGGGTGTGATACCTTGGGGCCTTTTGCCATGAAGCATCTTCCAATTCCCTCATTTGGTGAATCAAACAAGTCATAGGAGTTGGAGTTGGAGGACATGAGAGCAAGACCGGCAACACCTTCATCTTGACTGTAGTCGGAGTTGGAGTGATAGCTTCTTTCGGAATGATTGTCGGAGTCGGAGCCGGAGACCCATTCACCTACATGAGCTTGATGTTTTCTTCTTGTGTAGCTCCTTGATGACTTGTCTTTCCTCTCCGAATCCTTGCTTCTCCGAGAGGGTCTTCGCTCATAACGATCATCTCTACTCCTTCTCTCTTTCCGAGGTGACTCTTCTCTTGAGCTTCTTCTTCTTGGAGATTCTTCTCTTCTCTTGTGGGGAGCCGAACACTCATTTGAGTAGTGTCCGGTCTTCCACAATTGTAGCAGATTCGATCACGACTGGAAGATCTCTTTTCATCATATGATCTAGACTTTGAGCTTCTCTCTTTGCTTCTACTCTTGTAGAATTTGTTGAAGTTCTTCACCATTAGGCTTATCTCTTCATTGGAAACTAGCTTGTCACTTGAGGTTGTGGGAGCATCACTTGTAGCTTTGTAAGCACCACTTGACTTGTTGTGAAGCTCTTCCTTATCTTTAAGTGTCATCTCATGAGCAACAATTCTTCCAATGACTTCGTTGGCTTGAGATTCTTGTAGTTTGGCATCATTTGGATCAAAGTGCACACGGTGTCATACTTTCCATCCAAAGCTCTGAGAATCTTCTTGATGATGAATCGGTCGGTCATTTCTTCGCTTCCTAAGCCGGCAATCTCATTTGTGATGAGAGCAAGCCTAGAGTACATTTCAGCGACTCCTTCACCTTCCTTCATCTTGAACTTGTCAAGTTGACCTTGAAGAACATCTAGCTTTGATTCTTTCACGGACTCGGTACCTTCGTGCATTTCGACCAAAGTATCCCAAATCTCTTTTGCATTCTCAAGACGGCTGATCTTGTTGAACTCCTCGACACAAAGCATTGAAGAGAATGTCACAAGCTTGAGCATTGTTTTGCAACATCCGCAATTCATCCGCTAGAAGCCACGATCCGGAACTTTTCCTTCCTCAAGAACTCACCTTGCAAACCAACACAAATAATGCCCCATGCGGTGGGTTATGGCCAAGAATATGCATTTTCATTTTATGCTTCCAACTAGCAAAGTTTGAACCATCAAAGTAAGGACCTCTCGAAAATTACCCTCACTAGACGCCATACTCTCCTAGGTTGTGAAACCAAGCTTATGGAGTCCAATGCAATGGAAACCAATACAATGGAGACCAAAGCTCGATACCACTTGTAGGATCGAAAGTATGTCTAGAGGGGGTGATTAGACTACTTGACAATATAAAAATTCAGCCTTTTGATAAAGACAAGTTTTGGCAAGTTCACAATGATGATCAAGTCAAGTATCACCCTACACATGCAATTCTAGAGTATAGGCAGCGGAAAGTAAATTGCACATGTAGTAAAGAGAGGTGGAGAAGAGCAAACGCAATTTGGAGACACGGAGATTTTTCTCGTGGTTCCGATAGGTGGTGCTATCGTCAATCCACGTTGATGGAGACTTCAACCCACGGAGGGTAACGGCCGAGAGTCCACGGAGGGCTCCACCCACGAAGGGTCCACGAAGAAGCAACCTTGTCTATGCCATCATGGCTCACGCCCACGGAGGGCTAGCCTTACTCGGGTAGATCTTCACGAGTAGGCGATCTCCTTGCCCTTACAAACTTCTTGGTTCAACTCCACATCTCGACGGAGGCTCCCAAGCGACACCTAACCAATCTAGGAGGCACCAACCTCCAAAAGGTAATAGATGGTGTTGATGATGATGAACTCCTTGCTCTTGTGCTTCAAATGATAATCTCCCCAACACTCAACTCTCCTCACTGATTTGGCTGTGGTGGAAGAAAGGATTGAGTGGAAAGCAACTTGGGAAGGCTAGAGATCAAGCTTCATATGGTGGGAGTGGAGCTACTTGATCTCACAAGGGTAGGTAGTTTTCTTCTCAGAAATGTAAGGTAGGAGTGGTAGTTCTTTCGATGGCTCTCTCCACGAGTGAAGAGGGGTGGAGGGTATTTATAGCCTCCACACAAAATCCAACCGTTACACACATTTGACCAATCTCGGTCAGACCGAAGTTGACAACTCGGTGAGACTGAAAGTTCAAATCATGTGAACGTTGGGATTTTCGGTGGGACCGAAAATACAATCTCGGTGAGTCCAATTCGTGTAAAGACTAGGGCTTGCCAATCTCGGTGGGACCGACTTCATCATCTCGGTGACACCGATTTGATGACGTATGTTTCTGAAGCTTGGCAACTCAAGTTTCGTGAGACCGAGTTCGAATCGGAAAATCTGAGATTTCTACGGTTTGGCTATATGGCTGAGGTGGTTCATCTCGGTGTGACTGAGTTTAGGAAATCGGTGGGACCGAGATTACTTATGAGTGTATTATGGAAGTGAGAGTTGCGATAGTTTAGGAGATATATCACTAAGCACTTTGAGCAACCAGATCATTAACATAACCTCATCCCCTTTAATAGTATTGGCTTTCCTATGGACTCAATGTGATCTTGGATCACTAAACCAAAATGGAGTCTTGAGCTTTTGCCAATGCTTGCCTTAGCATTTTGAGGGGTCCACCTCTTCAGTCCTTGTTATACCCATATCAATGAACTTTCAAATGATTCTCAAGAAACTATTAGTTCAGTGATATATATGTTGTTATTAATTACCAAAACCACCCGGGGATTAGTTGCACTTTCACTCTTGTTGCACAATACTTGAGAGATGCTAGCACGATTGCACAATAGGCGGATACGTAGCTTGTGCACAACCTACTAGGCAAAAATGCAATGACCTCTATCGCAAGTATGCTATATGTATGGTATTTCGGTGCTATGATCCAAGATGATCAGATATGACAATCTTAATGTAGTATGATGCTATGGTTCTTGCTTATAAGCTCTTTGCTTATCTTTCTCTTTTTGCTTAAAAGCTTGGTTGGCTCTTTCACTTTTGAGCTCTTTTCTCATGCAAAACTTCGTGAACCAAGGTAGCAAGTGTGTATGCAATGACAACTTTGTGACACAAGAGATGATATGGTATGTATGCTTATGGAGAGTATGATCACTAATGTGCACAAGTCACGTTGCCGGCAATACTCAATGGCTAGTCTCGATGGGTAAGCAACGCAAAAGTAAGGCCATGGTGGTTATCAATGCAATGGCTGATGGGGAACGTAGTAATTTCAAAAATTTTCCTACGCACACGCAAGATCATGGTGATGCATAGCAACGAGAGGGGAGAGTGTTGTCTACGCACCCTCGTGAGACCCGGCGAAGCGATCACAACGTAGAGGAAGTAGTCGACGCTTCTCCTCGCGATCCGACCGATCCGGCGCCAAGTTACTCGGCGCCCCAGTTCTTGACACACGTACAGCTCGATGACGTCCCTCGTACTCGATCCAGCCGAGTGTCGAGGGAGAGTTTCACAAGACGGCGTGGTGGCGATCTTGATGTTTCACGGCGCGCAGGCTTCGCTTAAGCTTCATGACAGTATAACCGAGGTGGAATATGGTGGAGGGGGCACCGACACGGCTAAGGAACGATCTAAAGATCAACTTGTGTGTTCAAGGTGCCCCCCGCCCCGTATATAAAGGAGCAAGGGGAGGGGCCACGCCAAGGGGAGGCGCGCCAGGAGTCCTACTCCCTCTGGAGTAGGATTCCCCAATCCTAGTTGGACTAGGATTCCTGGGGGGAAAGAGAGAGAGAGGGGCCGGCCCTTCTCCTAGTCCTAGTAGGACTAGGGAAGGGGGGCGCGCCCACCCAGGGCTGGCCCTTCTCCTTTCCACTAAGGCCCATCGAGGCCCATTTACCTCCCGGGGTTCCGTAACCTCCGCACTCCAGTAAATTCCGTTTTCCGGAACCATTCCAACTCCAAACATAGGCTTCCAATATATCAATCTTTATGTCTCGACCATTTCGAGACTCCTCGTCATGTCCGTGATCACATCCGGGACTCGAACTTCTTCGGTACATCAAAATACATAAACTCATAATAACTCGCCATCGAAACCTTAAGCGTGTGGACCCTACGGTTCGAGAACAATGTAGACATGACCTAGAACTATTCACGGTCAATAACCAATAGCGGGACCTGGATGCCCATATTGGTTCCTACATATTCTACGAAGATCTTTATCGGTCGATCCGCATAACAACATACGTTGTTCCCTTTGTCATCGGTATGTTACTTGCCCGAGATTCGATCGTCGGTATCCAATACCTAGTTCAATCTCGTTACGGCAAGTCTCTTTACTCGTTCCGTAATACATCATCTCACAACTAACTCATTAGTTGTAGTGCTTGCAAGGCTTCATGATGTGCATTACCGAGAGGGCCAGAGATACCTCTCCGACAATCGGAGTGACAAAACCTAATCTCAAATACGCCAACCCAACATCTGCCTTTGGATACACCAGTACTCCTTTATAATCACCCGATTCGTTGTGACGTTTGGTAGCACCAAAGTGTTCCTCCGTAAACGGAGTTGCATAATCTCATAGTTACAGAACATGTATAAGTCATGGATAAAAGCAGTAGCAACATACTAAACGATCGTGTGCTAAGCTAATGGAATGGGTCATGTCAATCAGATCATTCAACTAATGATGTGACCTTGTTAATAAAATGACAACTCCTTTGTCTATGGTTAGGAAACTTAACCATCTTTGATTAACAAGCTAGTCAAGTAGAGGCATACTAGTGACACTGTTTGTCTATATATTCACACATGTATTATGTTTCCGGTTAATACAATTCTAGCATGAATAATAAACATTTATCATGATATGAGGAAATAAATAATAACTTTATTATTGCCTCTAGGGCATATTTCCTTCAGCTCCCACTTGCACTAGAGTCAATAATCTAGATCACATCACCATGTGATTAACATCGATAGTTCACATCATCATGTGATTAACACCCATAGTTCACATCGCCATGTGACCAACACCCAAAGGGTTTACTAGATTCAGTAATCTAGTTCACATTGCTATGTGATTAATACCCAAAGAGTACTAAAGTGTGATCATGTTTTGCTTGTGAGAGAGTCTTAGTCAACGGGTCTTTCACATTTAGATCCGTTATGTATTTTGCAATTTTTCTATGTCTACAATGCTCTGCACGAAGCTACTCTAGCTAATTGCTCCCACTTTCAATATGTATCTAGATTGAGACTTAGAGTCATATAGATCAGTGTCAAAACTTGCATCGACGTAACCCTTTACGACGAATCCTTTTTGTCACCTCCATAATCGAGAAACATATCCTTATTCCACTAAGGATAATTTTGACCGTTGTCCAGTGATCTACTCCTAGATCACTATTGTACTTCCTTGCCAAACTCAGTGTAGGGTATACAATAGATCTGGTACACAGCATGGCATACTTTATAGAACCTATGGCCAAGGCATAGGGAATGACTTTCATTCTCTTTCCATCTTCTGCCGTGGTCGGGTTTTGAGTCTTACTCAATTTCACACCTTGTAACACAGGTAAGAACTCTTTCTTTGACTGTTCCATTTTGAACTACTTCAAAATCTTGTCAAGGTATGTACTCATTGAAAAACTTATCAAGCGTCTTGATCTATCTCTATAGATCTGATTCTCAATATGTAAGTAGCTTTACCGAGGTCTTTCTTTGAAAAACTCCTTTCAAACACTTTTTATGCTTTATGAATAATTCTACATTATTTCCGATCTACAATATGTCATTCACATATACTTATCGAAATGCAGTAGTGCTCCCACTCACTTTTTAGTAAATACAGGCTTCACCGTAAGTCTGTATAAAACTATATGCTTTGATCAACTTATCAAAGCGTATATTCCAACTCCGAGATGCTTGCACCAGTCCATAGATGGATCGCTAGAGCTTGCACACTTTGTTAGCTCCCTTTGGATCGATAAAACCTTCTGGTTGCATCATATACAACTCTTCTTCCAGAAAACCATTCAGGAATGCAGTTTTTACATCCATTTGCCAAATTTCATAAATTGTGGCAATTGCTAACATGATTCGGACAGACTTAAGCATCGCTACAGTTGAGAAAATCTCATTGTAGTCAACACCTTGAACTTGTCGAAAACCCTTTGCGACAAGTCGAGCTTTGTAGACAGTAATATTACCGTCAGCGTCAGTCTTCTTCTTGAAGATCCACTTGTTTTCTATTGCTTGCCTACACTCGGGCAAGTCAACCAAAGTCCATACTTTGTTTTCATACATGGATCCCATCTCAGATTTCATGGCCTCAAGCCATTTTGCGGAATCTGGGCTCATCATCGCTTCCTCATAGTTCGTAGGCTTGTCATGGTCAAGTAACACGACCTCCAGAACAGGATTGCCGTACCACTCTGGTGCGAATCTCACTCTGTTTTACCTACGAGGTTCGGTAGTAACTTGATCTGAAGTTACATGATCATCATCATTAACCTCCTCACTAATTGGTATAGTAGTCACAAGAACAGTTTTTTGTGATGAACTACTTTCCAATAAGGGAACAGGTACAGTTACCTCATCAAGTTCTACTTTCCTCCCACTCACTTCTTTCGAGAGAAACTCCTTCTCTAGAAAGGATCCATTTTTAAGCAACGAGTATCTTGCCTTCGGATCTGTGATAGAAGGTGTACCCAACAATTTCCTTTGGGTATTCTATGAAGACGCATTCTCCGATTTGGGTTCGAGCTTATCAGATGAAACTTTTTCACATAAGCATCGCAACTCCAAACTTTAAGAAACGACAACTTTGGTTTCTTGCTAAACCACAGTTCATATAGTGTCGCCTCAACGGATTTAGATGGTGCCCTATTTAACGTGAATGCAGCTGTCTCTAATGCATGATCCCAAAACGATATTGGTAAATCGGTAAGAAACATCATAGATTGTACTATACCCAATAAAGTACGGTTATGACGTTCGGACACACCATTATGATGTGGTGTTCGGTGGCATGAATTTGTGAAACTATTCCACATTGTTTTAATTGAAGACCAAACTCAGAACTCAAATATTTGTCTCCGCGATCGATCGTAGAAATCTTATTTTCTTGTCACGATGATTTTTCCACTTCACTCTGAAATTCTTTGAACCTTTCAACTATTTCGACTTATGTTTCATCAAGTAGATATACCCATATCTGCTCAAATCATCTGTGAAGGTCGAAAATAACGATACCCACCATGAGCCTTAACACTCATTGGATCGCATACATCGGTATGTATTATTTCCAATAAGTCAGTTGCTCGCTCCACTGTTCCGGAGAACGGAGTCTTAGTCATCTTGCCCATGAGGCATGGTTCGCAAGCATCAAGTGATTCATAATTAAGTGATTTCAAAATCCCATCAGCATGGAGTTTCTTACACCAATATGACCTTAACGGCAGTGCCACAAATAAGTTGCACTATCATTATTAACTTTGCATCTTTTGGTTTCAATATTATGAATATGTGTATCACTACGATCGAGATCCAATGAACAATTTTCATTGGGTGTGTAACCATACAAGGTTTTATTCATGTAAACAGAACAACAGTTTATTCTTTTACTTAAATGAATAACCGTATTGCAATAAACACGATCAAATCATATTCATGCTCAACGCAAACACCAAATAACATTTATTTAGGTTCAACACTAATCCCGAAAGTATAGGGAGTGTGCGATGATGATCATATCAATCTTGAAACTACTTTCAACACACATCGTTACTTCACCCTTAACTAGCTTCGCTTATTCTCGCAACTCCGCTTTGAGTTACTACTCTTAGTAACTGAACCAGTACCAAATACCGAGGGGTTGCTATAAACACTAGTAAAGCACACATCAAACACCAGTATATCAAATATACCCTTTTCACTTTGCCATCCTTCTTATCCACCAAATATTTAGGCAGTTCCGCTTCAAAGGACCATTTCCTCTGCGGTGTAAGCACTCGGTTTAGGCTTTGGTTCAGCTTTGGGCTTCTTCGTGGGAGTGACAACTTGCTTGTCAATCTACTTGAAGTTCCCTTTCTTTCCTTTGCCCTTTTCTTGAAACTAGTGATCTTGTCAACCATCAACATTTGATGCTCTTTCTTGATTTCTACCTTCGTCGATTTCAACATCACGAAGAGCCCGGAATCATTTTCGTCATCCTTGCATACTATAGTTCATCACGAAGTTCTACTAACTTGGTGATGGTGACTAGAGAATTCATCAATCACTATCTTATCTCGAAGATTAACTCCCACTTGATTCAAGCGATTGAAGTACCTGCATAATCTGAGCACATGCTCACTAGTTGAGCGATTCTCCTCCATCTTTTAGCTATAGAACTTGTTGGAGACTTCATATCTCTCAACTCGGTATTTGCTTGAAATATTAACTTCAATTCTGGAACATCTCATATGGCCCATGATGTTCAAAACATCTTTGAAGTCCCGATTCTAAGCCATAAAGCATGGTGCACAAAACTATCAAGTAGTCATCATATTGAGCTAGCCAAACGCTCATAACGTCGCATCCGCTCTCCAATAGGTCATCACCTAGCGTGCATTAAGGACATAATTCTTACAGGCAAGAATGAGGATAAACCTCGGATCACGGATCAAATCCGCATCATTGCTACTAACATTTTCAACATAATTTTCTAGGAACATATCAAAATAAACATATGAAAGCAACAACGCAAGCTATTGATCTTACAACATAATTTGCAAAATACTACCAGGACTAAGTTCATGATAAATTTAAGTTCAATTAATCATATTACTTAAGAACTCCCACTTAGATAGACATCTCTAGTCATCTAAGTGATCACGTGACCCAAATCAACTAAACCATAACCGATCATCACGTGAGATGGAGTAGTTTTCAATGGTGAACATCTTATGTTGATCATATCTACTATATGATTCACGCCGACCTTTCGGTCTCCGTGTTCCGAGGCCATATCTGCATATGCTAGGCTCGTCAAGTATAACTGAGTATTCGCGTGTGCAAAACTGGCTTGCACCCGTTGTAGATGGACGTGAGCTTATCACACCCGATCATCACGTGGTGTCCAGGCACGACGAACTTTGGCAACGGTGCATACTCGGGAGAACACTTCTTGATAATTTAGTGAGAGATCATCTTATAATGCTACCGTCAATCAAAGCAAGATAAGATGCATAAAAGATAAACATCACATGCAAATCAATATAAGTGATATGATATGGTCATCATCATCTTGTGCTTCGTGATCTCCATCTCTGCAGCACCACCATGATCACCATCGCCACCGGCGCGACACCTTGATCTCCATCGTAGCATCGTTGTCGTCTCGCCAATCTTATGCTTCTACGACTATCGCTACCGCTTAGTGATAAAGTAAAGCATTACGAAGCGATTGCATTGCATACAATAAGCGACAACCATATGGCTCCAGCCGATTGCCGATAACTTCGTTACAAAACATGATCATCTCATACAATAAAATATAGCATCACGTCTTGACCATATCACATCACAACATGCCCTGCAAAAACAAGTTAGACGTCCTCTACTTTGTTGTTGCAAATTTTACGTGGCTGCTACGGGCTTAAGCAAGAACCAATCTCACCTCGCATCAAAACCACAACGATACTTCGTCAAATAGACTCCGTTTAACCTTCTCAAGGACCGGGCGTAGCCACACTCAGTTCAACTAAAGTGAGAGAGACAGACACCCGCCAATCACCTTTAAGCAACGAGTGCTCGTGGCGGTGAAACCAGTCTCGCGTAAGCGTCTGGCGTAATGTCGGTCCGGGCCGCTTCATCTCACAATACCGCTGAACCAAAGTATGACATGCTGGTAGGTAGTATGACTTGTATCGCCCACAACTCACTTGTGTTCTACTCGTGCAAAACATCAAACCATAAAAACCTAGGCTCGGATGCCATTTGAAGGGGAACGTAGTAATTTCAAAATTTTCCTACGCACACGCAAGATCATGGTGATGCATAGCAACGAGAGGGAGAGTGTTGTCTACGTACCCTCGTGACCCGGCGCGAAGCGATCACAACGTAGAGGAAGTAGTTGTACGTTCTCCTCGCGATCCGACCGATCCGGCGCCACACTCGGCGCCCCGAGTTCTTGACACACGTACAGCTCGATGACGTCCCTCGACTCGATCCAGCCGAGTGTCGAGGGAGAGTTTCACAAGACGACGGCGCAGTGACGATCTTGATGTTTCACCGGCGCGGGGCTTCGCTAAGCTTCATGACGGTATAACCGAGGTGGAATATGGTGGAGGGGGCACCGACACGGCTAAGGAACGATCTAAAGATCAACTTGTGTGTTCTAAGGTGCCCCCGCCCCGTATATAAAGGAGCAAGGGGAGGGGCGGCGGCCAAGGGAGGCGCGCCAGGAGTCCTACTCCTCCGGGAGTAGGATTCCCCAATCCTAGTTGGACTAGGATTCCTGAGGGGGAAAGAGAGAGAGGGGGCGGCCCTTCTCCTAGTCCTAGTAGGACTAGGGAAGGGGGAGGCGCCCCACCTAGGGCTGGCCCTTCTCCTTTCCACTAAGGCCCATCGAGGCCCATTTACCTCCGGGGGTTTCGGTAACCTCCGGTACTCGAGAAATTCCGTTTTACCCGAACCATTCCAACTCCAAACATAGGCTTCCAATATATCAATCTTTATGTCTCGACCATTTCGAGACTCCTCGTCATGTCCGTGATCACATCCGGACTCAACTTCTTCGGTACATCAAAATACATAAACTCATAATAACCGCCATCGAAACCTTAAGCGTGTGGACCCTACGGTTCGAGAACAATGTAGACATGACCTAGAACTATTCACGGTCAATAACCAATAGCGGGACCTGGATGCCCATATTGGTTCCTACATATTCTACGAAGATCTTTATCGGTCGACCGCATAACAACATCGTTGTTCCCTTTGTCATCGGTATGTTACTTGCCCGAGATTCGATCGTCGGTATCCAATACCTAGTTCAATCTCGCTACGGCAAGTCTCTTTACTCGTTCCGTAATACATCATCTCACAACTAACTCATTAGTTGTAGTGCTTGCAAGGCTTGATGATGTGCATTACCGAGAGGGCCCAGAGATACCTCTCCGACAATCGGAGTGACAAAACCTAATCTCAAATACGCCAACCCAACATCTGCCTTTGGATACACCTGTAGTACTCCTTTATAATCACCCGATTCGTTGTGACGTTTGGTAGCACCAAAGTGTTCCTCCGTAAACGGAGTTGCATAATCTCATAGTTACAGGAACATGTATAAGTCATGGATAAAAGCAGTAGCAACATACTAAACGATCGTGTGCTAAGCTAATGGAATGGGTCATGTCAATCAGATCATTCAACTAATGATGTGACCTTGTTAATAAAATGACAACTCCTTTGTCTATGGTTAGGAAACTTAACCATCTTTGATTAACAAGCTAGTCAAGTAGAGGCATACTAGTGACACTCTGTTTGTCTATATATTCACACATGTATTATGTTTCCGGTTAATACAATTCTAGCATGAATAATAAACATTTATCATGATATGAGGAAATAAATAATAACTTTATTATTGCCTCTAGGGCATATTTCCTTCAATGGCAAGGCGTAGACAAAGATGTCGTCGAAGTTACCATCCATAGCAATGATGAGTAGTCAACGAAGATGAGGGTGGTGATGTTGATGTCGCGCCGTACCTAAATAGCCGAAACACAATAGGACACGGGAAACCATAACTCAAATGCTCGAACCCAAAGTCGAATGGTGGTACGGAGGGGTATGTCATGGGGTTGGCGGGTGAATGTGGTGGTGGTCGAAGTGGGGTGTGTGCGGAGGCGTAGGGGGCGGTGGAGAAAACTGCAGAAAAATGCAGTTTCGGCAGACAAAGCCGGATGATCCGAGCCAGGAGCCGGATGATTCGGGTCAGGGTCTGGATGATCCGGGCAGGTCAACAACGCACGGGATGGCTCGGGATGAACTCGAAAAACGATGAGAAATTTGATGATTTCGTGGATTTTGGATGAATTTCGAGGGTGAGAAGGTGAGGAAAGGCAGGATCCACGAGTTACACAACAAATCCACGGATCAAAATCAACAAAACATCATCAAAACCAACAAATCAAAAAAAATTGGGGGCTATTTTTGGTGGGGATTTTCGGATTTAGGACGAAATCAACAAAATCAAGCTAGAAAACAAAGGGTAGGGGCTCCAAAAACGTGATCAATGTGGCCCATGGTACCAAGATGATGTAGGGTAGAACCCTAGAGGCTGATCTTTCACGTTTGGAGAGGATCCCTACGACGAACACAAAGAACACGAGGAGGGGAACGAGAGAAAACACGAGAAATCACTCAACCAACAAGAACAAAGTCACACATGTGCTAGATCATCGAGGCACGAGGTAATACAAGATCCAAATCCAACAAGAGACGGTACAAAGGGTAATGGTTATTCTCCGTGAGAAGGTCTTGATGGTCTTCTCCGGATGGAGGTCTTGAATCCAGGTGGATCTTCTCCGAAGAGGTGTCGGTCCCTCACGAGGAGCAGATCTGGATGGATGAGCGAGGCTCTATCTCACAAATGAGCTAAATCAACGCTAAGTCTCGAAAGGAGGAGGAGGAGTCCTATATATAGGCTAGGGGGTGAAGGGGTACATGGGCTCAGCCCAACACGCGCACGCAGGCGGGGGTCCGGATGATCTGGGTGAGGAGCCGGATGATCCGGGCTCTGGCCGGATGATCCGGGAGGAGTCCCGAATGAGCTGGTGGCGCAGGCGGTGGTGGTGCAGGTCCGGATGTCCGGCTGGGGGTTTGGATGTCCGGGCAATGTTCGGATGATCCGGGTCAGCGTCCGGATGGTCTGGCTTCGGGTTTGAGCTTCGGGTGTCTTCGGGCGATTTAGCCGGATCGTCCGGACCGGGTCCGGATCGCTCGGGCTCTGTCCGGATCGTCCGGGCCCTTGTCCGGGTCGTCCGGCCAGCCCGGGACTTGACGCTTTTCCTCTCCGTCTTCTCGCATGTCTTCCGCTTCCAGTTCTCCTTGCTTCCTAGCTTCTCCATGGCTAACTCCTTGGTACTTGAGTATGCAAACTGTCTCCGTTTGAGGTAGTAGCCATGTCTCGTGTGAATCGAAAGGGAGTTGTGAGAAGAGTGATGTCACCTCGGTTTTGAGAGCTCTTGCACGTGCTCTAGTCATAGGTCCAAGTGGTGTTGTAGGAGATGTAGATGCGTCTATGGGGATGATCATGGGATGCTCCGCATCAAAGTGGCTATGAAGTGGGTGGTGGGTGGGAAGCGAAATTCTCCATCATCAGCTTCCAATTCAAGCCAGATATAGTTTGGCAGAGAGTCCCCTGACAAGGAGAGGGATTTTAATGAGTTTAGCACATCGCCCAAAGGTGAGTGCCGGAAGATGTCCGCGGAGCTGAACTCAATGATCGGCGCCTGATCAGGTTTGATGGGCACGGATGCACGCGGTTCGGAACCTATGGCCGGAGACGAACCCGAGGTCCCATTGACACAGGCCCCGCTCGAGGTTGGATCCATGTGCAGCTCTAACGCCGCTAAGTCTGCAGCTTCCGCAATGGGGTTCAGCTTCCCATCCTCGGACAGCGCAATCTGCTCCGGATCTAGGGCCAGAGCAGTTACATGCGCTATCTCTTGGGCACGGTCCGGTGACAGATTTAGGTCATCTTCATCGTGGTGGCAGGGAGCAGCTGCCGTGGGCTCGAATCCGCCGAAGATCAAGTCTCCGCAGATATCGGCAACATAAGTCAAGCTTCCAAACCTGACCTGATGTCACTCCCAATATGCGACCCTATCCTAAAGGAACTCGAAGGTCCCACCAAGGATAGAAGCACATATTGGAGACGCTTTTGCAAGGTGGATATCATTACATCGTACCATTACATAATAGTTGGGGATACATACAAGAGGCATACAATGCCACATGAATACAACAACATCATACATAAGAGCAACATCCGACTACGGATGAAACACAAACAGAAACTCAAACGACATCCACCCTGCTAGCCCAGGCTGCCGACCTAGAACCTATCCCCCGATTGAAGAAGAAGCAGAAGAAGAACTCCAAAACAAGTAACATCGCTCTCGCGTCAAGATCATCGCATAACCTGTACCTGCAACTGTTATTGTAGTAATCTGTGAGCCACGAGGACTCAGCAATGCCATTACCATGGGTATCAAGACTAGCAAAGCTTAATGGGTATGGAAAGGATAAGTGGTGAGGTTGCAGCAGCGACTAAGCATATATGGTGGCTAACATACGCAAATAAGAGCGAGAAGAGAAACAAACTAAACGGTCGAGAAGCTAGAAGTGATCAAGAAGTGATCCTGAAACTACTTACGTTCAAACATAACATAAATCGTGTTCACTTCCCGGACTCCGACGAAAAGTGACCATCACGGCTACACACGCGGTTGATGCGTTTCAATTAAGTCAAGTGTCAAGTTCTCTACAACCGGATATTAACAAATTTCCATCTGCCACATAACCGTGGGCGCGGCTCTCGAAAGTTTATACCCTGTAGGGGTGTCCCAACACTATAGAAAAATACACTTCCGTGATGATACATGTTTGTCACAGTAGGTCGCTTTTTTGTCATGCATGTACATCCATGACAAATTTATGACAGAATCAAGATAGTCATACCTGTGCTATCATAGAAGTGTTCCATGACATTACCAAAATTATCATCACGGAAGTGTCCACTTCCATGACGATAAATCGCGGCGTCGTAAGTGCTTTCGTCAAGGGTGATCGACACATGGCATCCACCGTAACGGACGCCGTTAAGCTATCGGGTCAGGTTTTGGATCCGATAACCCGTTAACAGCCCCGACCAATGGGGATTTTCCACGTGTAAAATCATCATTGGTTGGAGGAAACACGTGTCGGCTCATCGCTGGTACAGATGTCATCCACTCATTGGACAGAAGGTGCCTATGATACGTCGACACGTGGCACGGCCCAACGGAGGCCCATTGCTGTGAAAAGGCCGGCCCATTTGACTTGGTCACAAGGTGACGGGCCGGCCCATGGAAAGCCTGTTAACGGCCTGTTCGCATATAGCCCATTTACAGCCCGCTAACCGGCGCCCGTTCGCCCTATTCAATTAGGCCCAATGCGCTATCCGGGCCATCCAATATGATTCCAAATTGTTTTCGCCGGCCCATGTATGGCCCATGACGTCTTTCGGCCCATATGAGGCCCTATGTAACTCTTGGCCTATTAACGGCCCGTGGTGAAACTGGCCCGTAATGAAGAGTGTATCACTTTACACCCATTAACGGCCAGTGGTGAAACTGACCCGTATAGAACAGTGTATCACTTTATACCCATTAACGACCCGTTATTACATTGGGCCGTTTCCAGCCCATGTTATCTTTTGTCCTTCTCATAGCTCATTTATTCTTGGGCTCATTTCCAGCATTCGTTTACTTACGGCCCGTTGCTGTCATTTTCTGCTTGTGGGCCAAATTCAGCCCGTGGTTATAGTCGGCCCGTTTGTGGTCCATTAAACGTTGGGCCGTTTCCATAGTGTCATCAAATACGGCCTATTAACGATGGCCCGTTATGGTCGGCCCATGAACAGACGATTCCAACTCTAGCTCGTTTACGGCCAGAATGCGGTCTGTTTGGCCCATGTTTGGCCAATCGATCATACGACCCGTATAAGGCCCATTGATGATACGGCCCGTAGAAGGCCCATTGTTTCTACGGCCCGTAGAAGGCCCACTGTTTCTACGGCCCGTAGAAGGCCCATCGCTTCTCTGACCCGTAGGTCCAAAGGTCACTACAAGAAATATTAGCCCTTGGTTATTGTGGCCTAGTTTTAAAAAATAGGTTATTGCAGCCACTAGCAAACCGCAGAAAAAGAACTGCATTGACTACAAGCAAACAAATAAACATGACAACAAGGAAATAAATAAGCAAGCAGCTTACACTAGGCTATCACGGCTATTACACATATTACATCCACTGGGCATCAAAGTTCGCCACCAGTGCAAATATAGGGAACACAAAGAAGATATAAACGCTGCAAAGCAAAACAAGTCCGAATGAAACCACTTCAAGAGCTCAAGAAACAATATCTTGGGTACCCATATTGCTGGCAAGATGATTAGCAAGCTTATTAACTTTCTCTTGTTTGGCACTTAAGTCCTCTAGCGCTTGCTGTTGCACCAGAAAGTATGCATCTGAATTCTGCAGGGACTTCCTCAGTCCTTCGGCTTCCTGTCGCATAACATCTGATCGATGTCTTTCAACTTGAAGTTGAGACTCAAGAAGCCAAACTGATTCAGCAACAAGTTCAAGAGTCAAAAGCCAAGAAGTGGTAGCCATAACTTCGAACACTACATCAAGACAGGACTTTGGGGTTGTCTCAGTGTCCTCAATATAGTTTCTATCAGCTTTCTTGGAGACCAACAGGGATGTCTCACTATCTTGAACCTTATCTGCATTACTTCCTTTACCATTGCATAAGAGGGTACTCTTCTCCAATATTCTATCCGCGTTCTAAAAGAGAAACAACAAACACATCTCAGGTTTACAATGTAGTATATGAAACTCATTTTGGTAAACCAGTTCAGTAGTAAGGTGGACAGGATAATAGAATGAAACAAACATATATCTATGTAGTATGGTCACTGTATGGTCTATATCATTCTAGTTTATGTTGCCAAATCAAGATAGATACAGTTCGAATCATATCTATTTAAGACAAAGTAGCATAGACAGAATATAAGTGTGGGAAACTACACAGCAATAACAACACTTGTAATGTGCATGGCATGAGAACATAACTATTTATTCACTTGAAACTGAAATCAACATAGAGCAAGTTACAACAGCAAACAGCCAAACACGTTGAAGAAACAAGTTTAAAACATACATGTTGCGCCATTGGAGTTTCAATTGCATCCTTCAAATTTGAAATTGGTTGGTATGAGTGAATACAGTGATGCAAGAGCAAAGTAGTATGAACCATAGCTACAGAACCTGACCTGAGAAGAATTCTTCTTCTGCTTTAAGCGTTGACTTCAGGTTCGGAGTGGTTGTCCTCGTGATTTGGGCACTACAGTTGCCTTACTAACTGCTCGTGTTTGGGTGCTCCGTGGTGGAGATGGTGCTGTGTCAACGGGAACTGGGTGTCTATCTGCTGGGGTTGGGGTTAGAAGGGGTGTAGCTGGTTCTCTGTCCAACTGGGTAGGGGTACAATCTACATGAGTTTGGGTTATGTGTGGTGGGGCTAGTTCTTGGGCAAGTACAACCGTGGTTCTATCTGCATCGACAGGTAGCATGATCTTTTCTGAAGACCGTGTTTTTACTCCCACAGATACTGCCATCACTCTCTCCAATTGAAATGGCTGATAAACAAGAAAAGTAATTGAATGTACAGACATTGTAAGATAGACAGGTGCAATGGATAGTAGGGAAGAAAACAGGGCATGAAATAATTCACATTTATGTTGTCTAAGCAAACAGAATAGCAGGACATAATTTCACATATATGATGGCTAATTAAACAGGATAGCATGACACAATTTCACATGTATGTTGGCTAACTAAACAGGATAGAATGACATACTTCAAAATATGATGACTATGTAAACAGGATGACATGATATAACTATACGATGTGTCTGTTAAAGTGGTTGGCATGCCATAAATCACAAACATGCCGTCGATGGAAACATGATGGCATGATATAATTCATGGATAGAATGACATAATTTAAAATCTGATGACTATGTAAACAGGATGAGAAGATATAACTATATTATGTCTTTAGAAAATGGGTTGGCATGCCATAATTCAGATACATGCTGTCTATGTAAACATCATGGCATGACATAATTCAAATATATGATTTATATACTAAGGAAGTGAGCAGAGGGCAATCACATATATGATGTGTCAACTAAGGAGATGGCATTCAATATTGTGTATATGATGTAAAAACTAAGCATTGCAATACAACATATGCATTATATGAGTAATATAACCCTGCCAAGTTTGAGCATACACCTCAGGGGGATAATAGGACAGGTCATCGCCTCAATCCTCCTCTCAAGAGCTATGTGTAACCAGCAAGATATCTGCTTGAAAGAGTAGCATTGTCTGCTCAAGACCTTGTTTTCACTCCAGATTTCTCCATCACCAATTCAAATGGCTAATGCACAGGAAGAGCAGTTGAATATACAAACATTGTCGACAAAAGCAATGAGAAATACAAAAAAAGGATGGCATGATATAATTCACATATATGACGCTTGCCTAAACAGCATGGCATTGCATAATTCACATACATAATGCCTTGAAACAAGATAACATTGCATAATTCACATATATAATGTCTTGCAACAAGATGGCATTGCATAATTCACATATATGGTAATTAGACACTAAACATGTGGCATTCACACAAAGCATGTCTAAACTAAGCAAATGACATAGCAATGCAAGATACCATACCATGATATGAGTAACATAACCCTGCCAAGTTAGGGCATGCACCTCGGGGGGGGGATATGACTGGTCATCTGTCTCTGAATCCTCCTCCGAGGAGCTATCAGTAACTAGCAAGGCATGCGCTTCGTCAGATAGCGTTGTCTGCTCTGAAGACCTTATTTCCACTCCAGATTTTTCCATGACCGTGCCGAATGGCTGATGCACAGGAAGAGTAATTGAATGTACTAAAATTGTTGACAAATTTAACACATAATAAAAAAATGATGGCATGATATAATTCACATATAAGATGACTGGCTAACCAGGGTGGCATTGCAAAATTCACATATATGATGTCTGGCTAGACAAGATGGCATTGCATGATTCACATATACGATAAAGAAACTAAACAGCTGGCATTGACACAAAGCATGTCTAAACTAAGCAGATGACATCTTTAATGTATACAGTAAGCAATGCAAGGCACCATATGCATGACATTACCAACATCAGCATGCCAAGTTAGAACGAAGACCTCATGGGATAAATAGGATTGGTCTTCTCCTTATGAATCCCCCTCAGAACAGTTATCTTCCTCTTGATTACGATCCGAAATGGGTGGAGGGGGGGGGGGCTGCCTTTGCGCCCACCATGGAACGATGTCTGCATGAAATTCTATTGCCACGCAAGGCTCGTATCTCTTGCTCTACATGATCAGTTCCATTGTGTACAATAACTGGCATGCATAGGAATAAAACATAGTGAGATTATGTAAGGAGTGCATGCACAAATCGAGAGTGATGGTAGCAAACTGTGGATAGACCCAAAACCAATGATAGCAGGCATATAATAGCTTTAGTTAAAAAATACAGATAATGGCCCCTTTAATGTTTGTTTGCACCCAACATGAAACTCATAGTAGACACCGGAGATTAACCAGATAGTAGACAGGTAGTACTGATTGCTGCCCCAATATGTACCCCACAACCATTTAAAAACTCAAGTTTCAGCATTAGTTTGGACCTGACTCAGAGTCTAATAGGTGAACACGACGATAATGTAGCATGTCATCATATTAAGCGACGCATAACGTAAGCAGACACGAAAGAGTGCAACCTCTCTTGCGGACCCGTGTAGTCCTCAAGGTCATCTGCTTAGTTGATGATGGTAATGCAGTTGTCGTGGCTGCCGGCAGCGGGGAAGAAGATCTGAGGCGGCGAAAGACACCGAGAGCGGATCCTCATCTTGTGGTGAACCCTTCCGTCGTTGGAGCAGCTGAGCTGGGGTGGAACACAACGCCATAGGAGCAGGACAAACCACACAAGGTTTTCTTTGACACATATCTGTAACAGAAGTAATTGAGTAAGGGCTTGTTTGAATTTGAGGATTCTAACAATGCAGGGATAGGAAATAGACAGGAATAGGATAGGAATGCACGTGCAAAACAGAGAATTTAAAAACACAGGATTTCTACCAATCTGGGTGTTTGATTCACAACAATTGGAAGATCACAGGATGCAAAAAAGCATGGTGAGATTAAGTCAAACCACAAGAAAATGTATGGTTATAATGCTATTATGCTACTATCTCTTAGTCTTGTGCTTGATGAATAGGAATATGAAAAGGAGGAGAAGTGGAAATTAGAATTCCTACGGTTTTCTTTCAAGGAGACACTAAAGGAACAAATCCTACAGTTTTCCTTTGCTCCATTCCTTTGCACCAAATTCATGAAAAGTAGTACCATAGGAAACTTTCCAGTTCCTATGTTTTTCATTCACTTTTCCTTTCAAGCACTGGCGATTCTAGTAGGCAATCTTGATCAAGGAAAATCCCACACTAAAAAATGTTTTTGTGCTACTTCTATTACTTTGGACCCGTGCCACTTTGCCATACTAGCTCAACTCCTGTGCCCATCGACAAATGCACAGCTCAAACGCAAGAAAGATAAATAATGATGGCGTTCAAGAGAGTCCATCACGGATAGCTAAGTTGCCTGGTACCTCACTGCTTGTCATATAGTAGGATGAAATAATCGTATTTCCCGTTACTACGAGTTCTCAGTGGACAATATATATAACATGTAGAGTAAAAAAAGAGATGCAACAAGTGTACAACCTCTTTGGCGAAGCCATGTCGACCTCAGCGTGATTGGGTTGGCCGGTGAGGATGCTCCGGCTGACTTTGCTGTTGGAGGAGGGGAAGAAGATCTTAGGCGTCTGGAGATGGAGCCCGAGGTACTGCTCCGCTGTGATGGAGGGTATCATCGTTGGAGCAGCTCCGGTGAGTTGTACGACGCCGAGGCTGAAGCAGGACAAGAGAGACAACGAACAACGTTAACCTGAGTGGAATTCTAATATCATCTCCAATACATGACATAAAATACATAACCACAAAGTGCTAGATGTAAAATACATCAGCCGCTCATCTCTGAACTTAACTGTCGAAACTGAACTTAACTATCAAAACTGAACTTAACTGTCGAAACTGAACTTAACTGTCGAAACTAAATTTTGCTGTCGAAGCTGAATGCACTAGCAAGGTGAGGCTACACGTCGGTCGACTGACTTTTTTATCTCTGTTCATTCGATTTTGCAGCCGTTGGATACGAAATCAAGGGCCTGCGGTTCATCTTCAACCTCCACCCCCTGAGCCGCCACCACCACCGCCAAACAAAGAGCCCCGCCGCCCATGACGTTGGTCGCCGCCCGTCCACCCCGAAAACACTCCCCATCGCCGTCCGCCGCCTGCCATCCTCTAGGCCCCCGTGCCGAGCTTTTTCTCCGGCGATCCCCACGCCATCGCCCGCCAATGCCCGCCACACTGGCGACCACCGCCCCATCCCGAACCCTAAGATAGATAGTGGGTACCTCTCTGGCGAGCCCCTCCTCACAAGCTGCTGGTTCTTCCTTCACCCCATGAGCCCACCCTTGAAAATTGATCGACCCAAAAGTCAATTCAGTCAATGAAGTGTAGCAATCGAGCAGATCGCAAGCAAGAGCAAGAGCGAGAGCAGCAGCGCGAGAAAGAGCAATAGCAAGAGCAGACCAGGCAGGGGACCGAGAGCAAGAGCAGACCAGCAGCGCGAGCGAGAGCTAAAGCAGCAGCAGCTCCGATGTGGACGTCGCCGCCGAGGGAGCGACACCGTGGAGGAAGTGGCCGGCGACGCCGCCGTGGATGGAGCCGCACCGTGTCGGTTCGGGACCGAGCGCCGGCAGCACCATGAGATCGAATCAAGAAGAAAATGCTGCGATTAGTGTACAACCTCTATGGTGGCGCCGATTAGGCCACAGCTTCATCCGAGGAAACGGTGATGATGATGCTCTTCCGGTGGTGCAGGTGAAGACGATGGTGTGGGAATGGAGGTGGCGTGAAAGACGAGGGGAACATCGGGGCAGCTCCTTGGAGGTGGAGGATGGGGTGGTTGAACCGGCGGGACGATGAGATCGACGACGGATCCTTAGTCGGTACGGTGGATGCGGGATGTCGAGGTGTTGTTGTGGACAACTTCGTCGGGGAAGAGGCTCTGACTGGGTGGCGGATTGTAGGATCGTTGAAGGCAAGAGTGTCTAGAGGGGGGGTGATTAGACAACTCGACAAGATAAAAGATTGTGCCTTTTGATTAGCATAAGTTCATAGCAAGTTCACAAGGAAGAGCAAGTCAAGCATAATGTATACAAGTCGAGCAACATACTAAGCATGCAATTCAAGAGTATATGGCAGCGGAAAGTAAATTGCATGAATAGTAAGGGTGAGATTGTGAAGAGCAAACGCAATGGAGACGCGGAGATTTTTCTCGTGGTTCCGATAGGTGGTGCTATCGTCAATCCACGTTGATGGAGACTTCAACCCACGGAGGGTAACGGCTGCGCGAGTCCACGGAGGGCTCCACCCACGAAGGGTCCACGAAGAAGCAACCTTGTCTATGCCATCATGGCTTACGCCCACGGAGGACTAGCCTTACTCGGGGTAGATCTTCACGAAGTAGGCGATCTCCTTGCCCTTACAAACTCCTTGGTTCAACTCCACATCATGACGGAGGCTCCCAAGCGACACCTAACTAATCTAGGAGGCACCACCTCCAAAAGGTAATAGATGGGGTTGGTGATGATGAACTCCTTGCTCTTGTGCTTCAAATGATAATCTCCCCAACACTCAACTCTCCTCACCGATTTGGCTGTGGTGGAGGAAGGGATTGAGTGGAAAGCAACTTGGAAAGACTAGAAATCAAGTTTCATATGGTGGGAGTGGAGCAACTTGATCTCAACACAAGGGTAGGTAGTTTTCTTCTCGTAAATGTAAGGTAGGAGTGGTAGTTCTTTCGATGGCTCTCTCCACGAATGAAGAGGAGGTGGAGGGTATTTATAGCCTCCACAAAAAATCCAACTGTTACACACATTTGAGCAATCTCGGTCGACCGAAGTTGACAACTCGGTGGGACCGAAAGTTCAAATCTTGTGAACGTTGGGATTTTCGTGGGACCGAAAATACAATCTCGGTTAGACCGATTCTTCCAAAGTCTAGGGTTTGCCAATCTCGGTGGGACCGACTTTCTCATCTCGGTGACACCGATTTGAGTACGTAGGTTCTGAAGGTTGGCAACACCAATTTCGAATGACCGAGTTTGGAATCGGAAAATCCGAGATTCTAGGGTTTTGGCTATATGGTGAGGTGGTTCATCTCGGTGTGGTGAGTTTGGAATCGGTGGGACCGAGATTACTTATGAGTTTATGTTGGAATGAAAGATTGCTGATTGTTTGAGAGATAAATCACTAAGCACCTTAGAGCAACCAGATCATCATCATAACCTCATCCCTTTAATAGTATTGGCTTTCCTATGGACTCAATGTGATCTTGGATCACTAAACCAAAAATGGAGTCTTGAGCTTTTGCCAATCCTTTCCTTAGCATCTTAGGGGTTCACCTCACCAGTCCTTTTGCCATGCCATAGTGGTTGACTTTCCTGAAACATACTTGATAAAAGCATTAGTCCAACCACAAAGTATGTTGTCATTAATTACCAAAACCACCTAGGGAGCAAATGTGCTTTCAATCTCCCCCTTTTTGGTAATTGATGGCAACACACAGAAAAAGATATCAAAGCTACGAAGGAAAGACAGGATTATCATTAAAGCTTTGACAAACGTGTAGTACACAAGCTCCCCCTACAAGTGTGCAAGATTTTAGATTTTGGTTTTGGACTACCACAAGCACACATGAGAGAAAAGCAAGATGTGCTACATGCAGCTTGGCTATATGCATCGAGCAGATGAAGGTAATGAGAATGATGCATATGTGCATGGTGATTTCTTGCAAACAAGTATTCACAAGCAAGTCACCATCATGCACATTCTGCAAGATGCATATACTTACCTTGGAGTTCCTTGGTATTGTACCTGAAGAAATAAACTTGGGAAAACAAGGTTAGATAACACAAGAGTAGTTCTTCAACCAATAGCAAGAACATCAAGAGTACCAAGCCAGGGATGACATGTATAAAGAGTGTCTCATGTTGAGCACTAGCTTGAATCAGCCAACATGTCTCCCAAGACTAAAAGATTTTCAATGAGCTCTGAGAGAATTTGCTTTTCATAAAGATACCAATAGTGAATTGTATGAAGTAGAGTGTATCAAATGTATGAAATGCCAATTGTACATTTCAGAATATACCAATGGTGAGAGCAAGACAAACAAAATCAGGAGAATAATGCCAAGAGAAGGTATTATCACAGTGAAATATATGGCAAAGCTTTGATGTGATCCTCTCCCCCTTAAGGTAAGATTATTCTTCCTTTAAAATATGTTCTCCCCTTATCCTCCAATCTTCCCTTAGCTCCCCCTAAATCTTCTCCCCCTTTGACATCAAGTGCCGAAAAGGACAGTAGACCAGGAAGGACAAGAAAGGTGGAAGGAAAGAAGTGGGTTCATTAAGAATCACAACTGAGCAAATTTAATATGTAACATGTAAATCATTCAGATGAGCTGTAGATGATGATATCCTGAAGAATGTAAATCGGTGACACCGAAATGATATGGATCGGTGAGTCCGAAAGTCAGAGACTTAGGGCAGATCCCTTTTCGGTCAGACCGAAATGATTGAATCGGTGACGCCGAGTTTAATTCCAGGGAAATTCAGAGATATTTCAGCTCACTTTGCAAGAAATGTTTCAGAAGATTTGCAAGGAATTTGTAAATGATTTTCAGGGAATTTATCAGAGCTAAAGGATATACACAAGAACAGAAGAAACTGAGATGAAAAAGGTTGCTAGATGAAGTTTTTTTTTTTTTTTTAAACCAAGCAAGGAAACTCAATGAGAGAACATAAGAGAAAAATAGAAAACTCCAAAACATATGTATTTCATCTAGATAGGGTCGGTGACAAAGTCACCTATGTTTGAGTATATTGACTTAGGAGTCAAATGAGAACATTTGATCATAGGTCATACTCATCGCTTAAGCTCAAAATGGGGTTACCATTTTCCATAAAGCATTAAATGTGATCACATCTTTGAAGCTGCTTGTACTCATGTCTTTGAGCAAAGCTTTTTTCAAGATGTGAAAGACATACCTTGGGCTTGTTGTTGCTTGTTCTCATGTAGGTGAACTTGATGTAGATGCTCATAAAATGTGAAGTTGGAGCACCAATTCCAATTGTATAGTTCATCTTCCTACATGGGTTAGGCAAGCAAGGAAATACTCAAGAATATCCAATGTGACATGAGTGAAGTACTAGAAGTGTATGATGTCTAAAAGGATATGTGGAATTTTGTTCCTTGAACTCAACATCCCAAAGAGCTAGATACTTGGTCAATGACAAGATTACTCATGATTTGAGTGAGTGTGATAATCTTGTAGAATGTTGATCATCCAAGTACCTGCAAGGAGTTAGATGCAATACAAGGGGGCAAATGTGTCCAAGACATATGATCATCATCATAAGAGAAATATCAAGGATTAGTCAATTTGGCTCATGCCTTGCATGCATCAATGGAGTTTTCACTCCAAGTTTGAAGCATCAATGATGTTCAACTCACTCCTCAAGCGACAAAACACTTTCTCATCAAGTGGTTTTGTGAAGATATCTGCAAGCTGTTTGTCAAGATTTAAACATGCTTAAGATCTATGTCACCCTTAGCAATATGATCACGAATAAAATGGTGACGAACTTCAATGTGTTTCGTGCGAGAGTGTTGCACGGGATTGTGTCCAATCTTAATTGCACTCTCGTTGTCACAAAGCAAAGGAACATGTCTTGCATGTATCCCATAGTCCTTAAGCATTTGTTTCATCCATAGCAACTGAGCACAACACGAACCAGCAGCAATATATTCTGCTTCTGCAGTAGATAATGATATCGAGTTTTGTTTCTTGGATGACCAAGACACAAGGGATCGACCAAGAAATTGACATGTACCCGAAGTTGACTTTCTATCTATCTTGTCTCCGGCATAGTCCGAGTCGGAATAGCCAACAAGATCGAAAGAAGCTCTCTTAGGATACCAAATGCCAAAATTAGGTGTGTGTATCAAATATCTCACAATTCTTTTAACAGCTTTAAGATGACATTCTTTAGGAGCAGCTTGATATCGAGCACACATGCATACACTCAGCATTATATCAGGACGAGAAGCACAAAGATATAGTAGAGAACCAATCATGGATCGATATACCTTTTGATCAACAGGTTCTCCATCTTTAGTCAAATCATTATGTCCATTAGTAGGCATGGGGGTTCTCATACCTTTGCTCTCCTGCATGTTGAACTTCTTGAAGAGATCTTTAGTGTACTTGGTTTGTGAGACAAAAGTGCCCTCCTTAGATTGCTTGATTTGCAACCCAAGGAAGAACTTCAGTTCACTCATCATGGACATCTCATACTTCTCTGACATAAGCTTCCCAAACTTCTCACTAAAATCAGGGTTAGTTGAACCAAAGATAATATCATCGACATATATTTGACACACAAATAGTTCTCCGTCAACCCTTTTTGTGAATAGCGTTGAGTCAATTTTACCGATTTCAAATCCTTTTTCAAGAAGAAAGCTAGTCAAGCATTTGTACCAAGCTCTAGGGGCTTGCTTAAGACCATAAAGAGCTTTGTGCAATTTATAAACATGATTAGGCTTTTTAGGATTCACGAATCCGGGAGGTTGTTTCACAAAAACTTCCTCTTCAATTTCTCCATTTAGAAAAGCACTTTTAATGTCCATTTGATAGAGAGTAATGTTATGGTGGTTGGCATAAGCAAGAAGAATGCGAATGGACTCAAGTCTAGCAACGGGGGCATAGGTCTCACCATAGTCCATACCTTCGACTTGTGTGTAACCTTGTGCTACGAGACGAGCCTTGTTGCGGATGACTTGTCCATCTTCATCTTGCTTGTTCCGAAACACCCATTTGGTTCCAATGACATTTTGGTCATCATTGGGCTTCTCTACCAAAGACCAAACGTTGTTCCTCTCGGTTGTGCAGCTCTTCATGCATAGCGCTCACCCAATCCGGTCTTCTAGCGCTTCTTCTACCTTCATAGGTTCAAGACTTGAAATGAATGAGTAATGCTCACAAAAGTTAGCTAAACGAGTTTTAGAGCGAGTGATTCTCCGAGTTGATGTCATTCATCATTTGTTCCACGGATGGTCTTTCTTGACTCTTTCTCGAACTCGGGATAGCTTTTGTCGTGGTCGTGGCTGAGCTTCCTCATCATCCTCATCTTCTTCTTCATCCGTGTTGTTGGTATTGTCTTGAGGTGGTGGAGAAGGAGGTTGTGGTGGATCTTCTTGTCGCACTTCCTCATCTTGGTGAGTTCCACTTGTGGAGGCCTCCATGTTGCCTTGAGGTTCACCTTGCCGTGAGGTAGAAGGCTCCACGTATGTAGATGAGGTACTCTCCTTCACTTCCATGGGACTAATCCTTCCAATGGACAAATCTTGAATGGCTTCCGATGGGTCCTTATCTCCTACATCAATAGGCATTTGCTCTACTTATGAGCCATTAGATTCATCAAACTTCACATCTACCGTCTCCTCAACCTTTCGGGTGAAATTGTTGTAGACACGATAGGTGTGAGAGTTTGATCCATAACCGAGGAAAAAGCCTTCATGAGTTTTAGGAGCAAATTTAGACCGACGATGCTTATCAAGAATATAGCATTTTGAACCAAAGACACGAAAATATCCCACTTGGGGTTTGTTACCCGTAAGGAGCTCGTATGAAGTCTTGCCGAGAAGCTTGTGAAGATAGAGTCTGTTGATGGCATGACAAGCTGTCTCAACGGCTTCACCCCAAAAGTGTTTTGGTGTCTTGTATTCGTCAAGCATTGTCCTCGCCATCTCAATGAGCGTTCGGTTCTTCCTCTCAACGACCCCGTTTTGTTGAGGTGTGTACGTAGCTGAGAACTCATGTAGAATCCCTTCCTCATCGAGAAAAGAGTCCACATGGGCGTTCTTGAACTCCGTTCCGTTGTCACTCCGAACCTTCTTGATCTTTACCTCAAATTGATTCTGAGCCTTTCTAGCAAAGGTTTTGAAGATTTTCTGAACCTGCGATTTGTCATCAAGTAGAAATACCCACGTAAATCTGGAAAAGTCATCAACAATAACTAGACCAAAGGAGTTACCACCAAGGCTTTTGTAAGCATTGGGACCAAGAGATCCATATGAAGAAGCTCAAGCGGTCTCCTTGTGGTCATGATATTCTTAACGGATGACTTCCTCCAACCTGTTTTCCTGCTTGACATGCACTCGCAGAGTCTATCTTTGTCAAAGAAAACATCTTTACACCAAGAATATGATCACCTTTGATTAGCTTATCTAAATTTCGCATACCAACATGTCCAAGCCTTCTATGCCAAAGCCAACCTTTAGCAGATTTAGCAATAAAGCAAGTTCTAGGTTGAGCTTTCTTAGTGAAATCGACAATGTATAAGTCACCTCTCTGAATGCCAAGAATACCATATTATGATTGTCACTACGAAAAACTTGGCAATCTACTTTGGTGAATAGCACATTGTATCCAAAGTCAGCTAATCTAGACACGGAAAGTAAATTGTATCCAAGTGATTCAACAAGCATGACATTTTTAATGGAGCTATCATGAGATATGGCCACCTTACCAAGGCCAAGTACCTTACCCTTGGAGTTGTCTCCAAAAGTCACATACTTGCGTGGACCATCGTTCTTTGCAAGCTCTCGAAACATGTCTTCATCTCCGGTCATGTGATCGGTGCATCCACTATCAAGAATCCATTCTTTGCCACCGGATATGTAGTCTCTCATATTTGCCATTAGACTGAGACTCTTCATGATCTTGTCTAGCTCGGTGTCTGAATCGTCATCATGCTCATGCTCATCATCATATTGACCCATAGATAATTCATCATCAATGCCTAGGTCAATTTGACAATGACTTGCATCAGTTTTATCAATGTGATAATAGTCATCGGAATGCAAAACAAGAGCATTTCTTATTCGAACATTGATAAAACCGGGATCACCCTTCTTTTTCATAAGATCGCGAAGCTCAAAGAAGCATTTATCAAAGATAGGATCTTTGGGGCGCAACATATCAAATTCAACAGTCTTGTATAGAATTTCATCAAGACCTCTCAACGAGTAGTCCGGATAAAGTTCTTCCAAGAACTTCCACATAGCATGGGCGCACTCAAAGTTCGTGACAAGCTCAAGCAAGTTATCAGGCAAACCTCTAATGATGAGATTGACAGTTCTAAGGTTGCGAAGCAAATCAAGCTCTTCATCTACAGTAGGGTGCAAGGGATCAAGTGGTGGTACATATGGGGTTTCAACATATTTGCGCAAGTTGTATATCTTAAAGATAGCAAGCATTTCAATCCTCCACGAGTTATAGGACACTCCATCAAGAATAGGCACTCTATGACTAACACTCCCAAACGTAGACACGTCCATCTTCCTCCAATGGTGTGCAAACCAAAGCAATGGAGACCAATGCTCTGATACCAATTGTAGGATCGTTGAAGGCAAGAGTGTCTAGAGGGGGGGTGATTAGACAACTCGACAAGATAAAAGATTGTGCCTTTTGATTAGCATAAGTTCATAGCAAGTTCACAAGGAAGAGCAAGTCAAGCATAATGTATACAAGTCGAGCAACATACTAAGCATGCAATTCAAGAGTATATGGCAGCGGAAAGTAAATTGCATGAATAGTAAGGGTGAGATTGTGAAGAGCAAACGCAATGGAGACGCGGAGATTTTTCTCGTGGTTCCGATAGGTGGTGCTATCGTCAATCCACGTTGATGGAGACTTCAACCCACGGAGGGTAACGGCTGCTTGCGAGTCCACGGAGGGCTCCACCCACGAAGGGTCCACGAAGAAGCAACCTTGTCTATGCCATCATGGCTTACGCCCACGGAGGACTAGCCTTACTCGGGGTAGATCTTCACGAAGTAGGCGATCTCCTTGCCCTTACAAACTCCTTGGTTCAACTCCACATCATGACGGAGGCTCCCAAGCGACACCTAACCAATCTAGGAGGCACCACCTCCAAAAGGTAATAGATGGGGTTGGTGATGATGAACTCCTTGCTCTTGTGCTTCAAATGATATCTCCCCAACACTCAACTCTCCTCACCGATTTGGCTGTGGTGGAGGAAGGGATTGAGTGGAAAGCAACTTGGAAAGACTAGAAATCAAGTTTCATATGGTGGGAGTGGAGCAACTTGATCTCAACACAAGGGTAGGTAGTTTTCTTCTCGAAATGTAAGGTAGGAGTGGTAGTTCTTTCGATGGCTCTCTCCACGAATGAAGAGGAGGTGGAGGGTATTTATAGCCTCCACACAAAATCCAACTGCTACACACATTTGAGCAATCTCGGTCGGACCGAAGTTGACAACTCGGTGGGACCGAAAGTTCAAATCTTGTGAACGTTGGGATTTTCGTGGGACCGAAAATACAATCTCGGTTAGACCGATTCTTCCAAAGTCTAGGGTTTGCCAATCTCGGTGGGACCGACTTTCTCATCTCGGTGACACCGATTTGAGTACAGAAGGTTACAGAAGGTTGGCAACACCAATTTCGGAATGACCGAGTTTGGAATCGGAAAATCCGAGATTCTAGGGTTTTGGCTATATGGCTGAGGTGGTTCATCTCGGTGTGACTGAGTTTGGAATCGGTGGGACCGAGATTACTTATGAGTTTATGTTGGAATGAAAGATTGCTGATTGTTTGAGAGATAAATCACTAAGCACCTTAGAGCAACCAGATCATCATCATAACCTCATCCCCTTTTAATAGTATTGGCTTTCCTATGGACTCAATGTGATCTTGGGTCACTAAACCAAAAATGGAGTCTTGAGCTTTTGCCAATCCTTTCCTTAGCATCTTAGGGGTTCACCTCACCAGTCCTTTTGCCATGCCATAGTGGTTGACTTTCCTGAAACATACTTGATAAAAGCATTAGTCCAACCACAAAGTATGTTGTCATTAATTACCAAAACCACCTAGGGAGCAAATGTGCTTTCACGGATGGAGCAGGGTGTGGGGTTTCGTCGCGGGTTTTCGCGGCCTTAGTGTACGAATGGGTGGGCATATGGGATGGCAGTGGGGAACCATGGCTTAGAGACGTGCTTGTCCGAAATGTGGGGTAAGTTAAGAAAGTACCCCCCACCGATTTGAGGCGATTCTTTCGGTTCAAGGGTACCACGGGCATTTCGCGTGTCGGGATTTCACAGGAGGTGGGAGTTTTCACGCGCGTTGTAATTTCGGAAAAGCAAGGCACGGGTTGAGATGGAGGGAGTTGTCAGAGCACAACGAGACAAAGATATATCTTAAATATTTTGGGCTAACAAGGCGCGCGTTGAAGAGGCGGGAGTTTCGCAGCACGATAGACAGAAACGCTAGCTTCAATTTTCGGCATAACAAGGCGCAGCTTGAAATTTCGGAAGAACAAGCTTAACGTGTACCAAAAAAAAGACAATTTGCACCTCAACACGCACAACACACACACACACACACAAACACCATTTAGACTAGAGTAAGGTACACGTGCATTACACGCATGAGATTTGGCAACCAAATTATGAATAAATACCACATTATAGCATGCAAGTTTTGAGTCATATATGCATGATGTAGATGTTCGTTTAATTCTTATAGTTCATTTCATTCATGCAATTATGCGTTGTAAGACATAAAGTAAAAACAAATAATGGCAAATCATGTAAAAAACATTTGGGCAATTTTGATACGGAAGATTCTAGAACAAATAAGAAGTGCTTGTGTTTTGATGTTTGTGCATTATGCTTAAGTTCAACCATGGAGTCTTCTAGATTATACATGTGGCGAAATCTGGTGGAATCTAGATGATATCCAACAGCCAATAGTGCTCAAATTTGCCATCTTTGGACCATCGGATTCGCCTCATCCGACCATCTTTCAAAGTTAAAGTTACCCGCACACAATATAAAAAAAATATATAATATAATATATATAGGGGTATAGATATAGATATGTGATGCGAAAGCCGCCCATCATCTCCAATTAGAATAGTGTGTCCACGCACGGATGCGACGTGTGCAAATGATGTCTGCCATCGGTATCTCAAATTCAAATCAGTCTGACTTTTTTCAATGTGTATACATTACAACATGCTCGTTTCCAAACCACACCGTGCAGATCTCCGTTATATTCATGCATGCATGGTTTTCAAACATCAGGATCTCTTATTCAAATATTTCAATTCAACTTTACATTGATTATGACCTCACCTATTCTTTTACACCCACACAGTAGTCTTCTTTTTATAATTGTACCACTAACTTTCTCTTGTGCATGCATGCACACACACTACCAGTCAGGATTATCCATCGCACGCATGCAATCTTTTTCTTCAGGCCGGTCTCCCATGAAGGCACACACCCACACACATCCCCCTCTCCATCATATCGGGCATTCTTTATCTCTCACGCGTGCATGCGCAACGATCGATGTTCCTCTATGTATGTGTGTATATAGCTAGGTCTTTCATAGTTTTCCACACAAACCGATCAATCGATATATCCAATGAGGTCTCACCCTCTTTCCCACGTCCACATCGACCAATCTATACCTCTCTATATAGGATTAACATATATAGCTAATACACCCACATTAATTATATATCCAATGTCCCCCTCTCATCATCCATGCCTTCCGCTTCATCTCTCAGATGCGTGCATAATGGCGAAGACAGGAGGCAGTAAGGGCCCTGCCCCCCTAACATCACTATATATCGAGGCTAATATGAATGTGATCATTATAATTGCTGCTAAAAAATGTTTAATTTAATGAATTGACCCTCCTCGTAAAGGATTAGCAATGCTTGGCCCCCTAGCTCATTTATTTTTCATGGCTCCGCCACTGCGTGCAACATCGCATGTGTTCGCCCCCTCTCTCTAAATATCGATCTCGCACTTGTGCATTCCTTCATAGTCTCCCTCCACTCGGCCCCTTGCACCATCTTATAGCCCCCCACCGGATTTTGCCACACGTACAATCTAGCAGACTCCATGGTTGAACTTAAGCATAATGCACAAACCTCAAAACAACAGTGGTTCTCTTTTGTTCTAGAATCTTCCATATCATAACTGCCCAAACTTTTTTTCTAGTTTAATTGCCATTATTTGTTTTTACTTTATGCTTTACAATGCACAATTCCATGAATCATAAAATAGATTAAGGGCTTCTTTGATTCAAAGGATTCTCAAAGGAATTTTGGAGGATTCTAATCATTAGGAATTTTTCCTATCTTGGTTGTTTGATTCGTAGGATTGTAAACCATCGGAATTTTTCCATATGATTCATTTGCACTAGATTTCATAGGAAACATCCCATCCACTCAAACATCTCATGCATATATGACTCAGTGCTTACATGCTATAGTGTGGTATTTATTCATAATTTGGTTGCAAAATCTGATGCGTGCAATGCACGTGTACCTTACTAGTACTTCGAGTATGTGCAAAACACGTAAATTAGAATACCAATGGCACGCTACACAGTGTCTCTCTTACAGTTCATGAAGCCATGTGGCACATGTGGAGGCGTTGTCGCGACCTCCTTGCGTGGATTGATCACAGTGACGTGCTGCTAGTTCCAGAAGAATGTACTCGTCCTCCCTGAGCCATACTGGCGGTACATGCACGAAGCGAAGATGTGCACGCACGCCACACACGCACTCATTCCCTCGCACGCACACAAGGGTACACGGGCGGACGCAATTTTGTACCAAGATCCACCCCATGTGATAATTTGACATGTGTAAAGTCGTTCACTTCATTGATGGTCAATTAATACAGCGCATGCAAATTGAGTGGACGTGAGGGCGGAAGAAAGACATTATTACTCCACTGCGCATGCGAGTAGTTAAATCGTGGGTTGATAGTAGTACTTCCATTGGCCTCCTTTGTATTTTGTGCCAATTTTTGACAGTAACATAATATTTACGCATTTGAGCAGTGTAGTACTTGAAATTTATGTTCCGCTAAACTCATCGGGAGCCGTTTCGGGCCTCGAAACCAAAACCATCAATTAATCTTTACCTTGTTCCATCACATTCGAAAGCCTGCTCACACCTACTAGTACATACCAAACCTAAACGTGTTCCCACTATGTAGGTATTAGTACTAGTGCTAGTACTTAGGTTATAAAAAGGGGAACTACCTGACCGAAAATTACTCTACCTTTCCTCCTCATAAGTGCTTCTTCGTTCGTCGTTGCCATGGCCGGTGAGCAGAGCTCTAGGTCGAAAACTACTCGTAACAAGGGAGCGGCAACCAAGGCTACGGAAAAACGAGAGGGCTCGCCGCCACGCAGAGACCTCGAAAGATCTCTCACAGGCAAGTGATGGCTCCCAGGAGCGCCCTAGCCGCGGAGGCGAACATGCCGAGCCAGCGGAGCTGGAGTCGTTATCTCTCGGTGGCATGCCCGATCAGCTCAATAAGCACCTCAATAAGCAGAAGGAGTTGATCCAAGGCTTGATGGAGTTGCTGAAGGAGAGCCTCGACGACATGCCCGCTGAGCTCAATCAGCAGGGGGAGTTGACCGCCGGCTTGGTGATGCTGCTGAAGAAGAGCATTGCCTCGGAGAAGAAGGCGACTAGCGAAATCCTGCGACTTCAGGAGGACAAGGCGAAGCTCTCCCACGAGATCGACCTGTTGAAGGAGAAGAACGCCGGCTGGAAGAAGCTACATGAGAATAGTAGTTCCTCGATGAAGATGCTGCAGGCCCTCGTCATGGAACAGAAGGAGGAGTTGGCGAAGCTCCGTATCGAGCACCCGGCTGGTGTGAAGGTACGTAATGCGGCCGTGGAATAGATGATGAAGGCTCGTGTCGAGAAATCCCGCGTCATGGACAGAATGAAGAAGATGGTGGAGGAGACGCGCAAGGTGATGGAGGTCGTGGAGGCGATGAAGAAGCAGTTACGACTCGACGGTGAATTAGATCATTTGGGGTGATAATCTTCCTTCTTCTTTTGCTGCTATGTTTCATCTTTTGCTTCGGGTGTTTCGCCGCACGTGTCACGTTCTCTGCGAGGCATGAATAGAACAATGGTTTTAGTTTTTTGAGGGAATGAATAGAACAATGCTAACAATGAGATGACTAGCAAATTAGATCATTTTTTATTGCCATATGGCACTGGTCTGCCATGTTTCGTGCCCTCTGTCGCAGTACTACTCCGGTGGAAAACTTGAGTATACCGCATGGTTCTTTGCTCCTCCTCGATCAGGTCGTCGGCGCATTTATACGAGCAGTCAAATCACAAGGCCCCGCCTTTGCAGCAGTAATGAGCCGTCAAATCACAAAGGCCATCGCCTCTCGTGAAACCGACCAAGCTAGTCTGCCCCGCTGAGGGAGTCCTCGACTAGGAGGTGTCTGGATAGCCGGACTATCATCATCGGCCGGACTCCAAGACTATGAAGATACAAGATTGAAGACTTCGTCCCGTGTCCGGATGGGACTTTCCTTGGCGTGGAAGGCAAGCTTGGCGGTACGGATATGTAGATCTCCTACCATTGTAACCAACTCTATGTAACCCTAGCCCTCTCCGATGTCTATATAAACCGAAGGGTTTTAGTCCGTAGGACACACAACCATTACAACAATCATACCATAGGCTAGCTTCTAGGGTTTAGCCTCCTTGATCTCGTGGTAGATCCACTCTTGTACTACCCATATCATCAATATCAATCAAGCAGGAGTAGGGTTTTACCTCCATCGAGAGGGCTCGAACCTGGGTAAAAACATCGTGTCCCTTGTCTCCTGTTACCATCCGCCTAGACGCACAGTTCGGGACCCCCTACCCGAGATCCGCCGGTTTTGACACCGACATTGGTGCTTTCATTGAGAGTTCCTCTGTGTCGTCACCGATAGGCTTGATGGCTTCTTCAATCAACAACAACGCCGTCCTGGGTGAGACTTTTCTCCCCGGACAGATCTTCGTGTTCGGCGGCTTTGCACTGCGGGCCAATTCACTTGGCCATCTGGAGCAGATCGAAGGCTACGCCCCTGGCCATCATGTCAGATTTGGAAGCCTAAACTTCACGGCTGACATCCGCGGAGACTTGATCTTCGATGGATTCGAACCACAGCCGAGCGTGCCGCACTGTCACGATGGGCATGACTTGGCTCTGCCGCCGGACAGTACCCTGGAGGCCGCACACGAGTCCGCTCTGACCCATAGTTTGGAGCCGACCGCGCAGATCGAGGACAGGTGGCTGGACACGGCCTCGGGGGCTGCAACTTCCATGGTGATGGAGCCGAATACTGACCTTGTCCCTTGCAAAGCTCGTGACTCCGAGGTGCCGGACTCCTTGCCGGACTCCGAACCTCCTGTGCCCCTGCCAATCGAATCCGATTGGGCGCCGATCATGGAGTTCACCGCTGCAGACATCTTTCAGCACTCACCCTTTGGTGATATCCTGAATTCACTAAAGTATCTCTCGTTATCAGGAGAGCCCTGGCTGGACTGCGGTCGGGATGGTTGGGATGCGGACGACGAATAAATTCAAAGCCCACCCACCACCAACTTTGTAGACACTGTCGACGATTTAACCGAAATGCTCGACTACGACTCTGAAGACATCGACGGTATGGACGACGATGCCAGAGACGACCAAGAACCAGCGCCTACGGGGCACTGGAAGACCACCTCGTCATACGACATATACATGGTGGACACCCCAAAGGATGGGGACGGCGAAGAAGCGCGGAGGCAGATTCCTCTAAGAAACAGCCCAAGCGCCAACGTCAACAAGCGCGCTTAAATCCCGCCACAAAGAAGAATGGAGATTCGGCGCCGAGATAATAACACCCGTGGAGTGCGAAGACAACCCCGTCCAGCAAGATTCAGCACAGGAGGACGGAGAAGCCAGCCCTCATGAGAGAGCGGCAGACGAGGAGATAGAGGATGATAATTACATGCCTCCCTCCGAAGATGAGGCAAGCCTCAACGACGACGAATTCGTCGTACCCGAGGATCCCATCGAACAAGAGCGTTTTAAACGCAGGCTTATGGCCACGGCAAATAGCCTAAAGTAAAAGCAGCAACAGCTTCGAGCTGATCAAGACCTGCTGGCCGATAGATGGACCGAGGTCCTCGTGGCCGAAGAGTATGAACTCGAACGCCCCTCCAAAAGCTACCCAAAACGCAAGTTGCTCCCCCGATTAGAGGAGGAGGCATATAAACCTTCATCACCAGCGCACAATACAGCAGACCGACCACCTCGTGGCCGCGACAGAGAGTCATCTAGGCCCTCCACCAGAACCGTACCCCGGCACCGCTCGAAAAGTGCGAAGCCACGGGGGAATGCGCCGGACTTGCGAGACATATTGGAGGACAAGGCAAAACAATCAAGATCTATCTACGAATCACGTGGGCGCCCCGCAATCCACGATCAGACTACCGTCGCGCCGGATACAGCAACTGCGACCGGGCCGAACACAGCAGACAAAGCTCCCTTGAGCTACGTCGTGATATTGCCCAGTATAGAGGCGCCGCACACCCACTATGCTTCACAGATGAAGTAATGGATCATCAAATCCCCGAAGGGTTTAAACCCGTGAACATTAAGTCCTACGATGGCACAACAGACCCCGCGGTTTGGATCGAAGATTATCTCCTTCACATCCATATGGCCCGCGGTGACGATCTCCACGCCATCAAGTATCTCCCACTCAAGCTTAAAGGACCAGCTCGGCATTGGCTTAACAGCTTGCCCGCAGAATCAATTGGGTGTTGGGAGGACCTGGAAGCCGCATTCCTCAACAACTTGCAGGGCACATATGTGCGACCACCAGACGCCGATGACCTAAGCCACATAATTCAGCAGCCAGACGAATCGGCCAGACAGTTCTGGACACGATTCTTAACAAAGAAAAATTAAATCGTTGACTGTCCGGATGCAGAGGCCCTCGCAGCCTTCAAACATAACATCCGCGACGAGTGGTTGGCCCGGCACCTAGGATAGGAAAAGCCGAAATCCATGGCAGCCCTCACATCACTCATGACCCGCTTCTGTGCGGGGGAGGACAGCTGGCTAGCCCGCAGTAACAACCTCAGCAAAAATTCTCGCAGTCCGGACAACAAGGACCGTAATGGCAGGTCGCGTCTTAACAAAAAAAATTGCCGCGTTAACGCGATAACACCGAGGATACGGTAGTCAACGCCCGATTCAGAGGCTCTAAACCCGGTCAGCGGAAAAAGCCATTTAAAAGAACTACTCCGGGTCCGTCCAATTTAGACCGAATACTCGATCGCTCTTGCCAGATACATGGCACCCCCGAAAAGCCAGCTAACCACACCAACAGGGATTGTTGGGTATTCAAGCAGGCATGCAAGTTAATTGCTGAAAACAATGACAGGGGGTGCATAGCGATGACGAGGAAGAGACCCGGCCGCTGAACAACAGAGGACAGAAGGGTTTCCCTCCACAAGTGCGGACGGTAAACATGATATACGCAACCCACACACCCAAGAGGGAACGGAAGCGTGCACTCAGGGACGTATATGCGATGGAGCCAGTCGCCCCGAAGTTCAATCCATGGTCCTCTTGTATGATCACTTTCGATCGAAGAGACCATCCGACTAGCATCCGCCATGGCGGATTCGCCGCATTGGTTTTAGACCCAATCGTCGATGGATTTCACCTCACGAGAGTCCTGATGGACGGCGGCAGAGCTCTAACCTGATTTATCGGGATACGGTCGCAAGATGGGCATAGACCCTCAAGGATTAAACCTACAAAGACGACCTTCAAAGGCGCCATACCAGCGCGTTGAGGCCAATTGTACAGAGCTCACCACACCGAAGTGGTCTTGGATCCCGGATAATTTCCGAGCGAGGAGTTAATCTTCGACATAGTCCCGCTCCGATGGCTATCACGCTCTGCTCGGACGAACGCGCTTGCAAAGTTCAACGCGGTGCAGCATTATGCATACCTTAAGCTCAAGATGCCAGGCCCTCGTGGAGTCATCACGGTCAACGGAAACATGAACGCTCCCTCCGAACGGAGGAACACACAGCGGCTCTCGCGGCAGAAGTACATAGCAGCCTCTTAAGTCAATTTTCGAGTCCGGCCGTTAAACGACCGGACATGGCCAAACGAGCCCGGAGTAACATACATCAAGACCACCTGGCATGTTTCGAGCACGCGTAGCAATGCGGCCCCAACCCCAGCCCTTGCATGATTGCAAGACTAGCCCTCCGCGTACATCATTATGCTCTGGAGATACCTTGGGCATGGGGGGAGGGGCACGACCACGACAGGCCCAGAGTGAGGCTCAACCACACCAGGGGCTCCCAAGTGTGTCGCTCTTTTTCTTTTTCTTTTTTTATTTTATCCACAGGACTCCGTTCACCAGAGACCCTGTCCGGTGGTGAATCTGCCGAACTCACGATGCAAAAGCCAGGGAAGGACAAAGGCTACGACGAATACTCAGGTGGTCTCCATAATGAGCATTAATTCTGTTTAAATACACCATTCCGCAGCCTACCCCTGGAGGGAGACATTTCTAATAGTCCAAACCCTTGCCTACCGCACTATTTGTATCGTTCTGCACTCATGGCAGAATTCTTTGAATAAACAATGCATCACTTTTCGCTTATAATTGCATTCCTTTTCTTTACATATATGTTCATTTATGACATCTTGCATCCATACAATTTGGTACGGCAAAATACACCAGGGGCTTACATTCCCCGCATTATGGTGTGGTAAGCCCGAACACTTTCACAAGTGAGGCACCCCGAACTTATATCACTATATGCATCGGCTCCGAATCATGTCTTGGGTCAATAGTTGGGTTTGCCCGGCTCCCATGTTTTGGTACCTTACATTCCGTTCTATCGGCTAAGGTAGCACTGGGAGAACCACTGCGATTGCGCCTCGGTTGAGCTGGGTGAGCGCCTCAGTGGAGAAAGCTAAAACTGACCGTCATGATAAGGCAAGAGCTGGTCGCTGTTCGAGAGGTATTTTCGAGTCCCTAAAGACTTATGCCGCTTAGAGCGAGGAACCGGCTGTGTCCGGCCCAGGCGTGGATAGCACCCCAAATTCGGTCTTCCGAACACTAGGGGCTTCGCCGAAATTTAAAATTATAGAATTCTATGGCTAAGTGAGAGTGTTCAAGCATTATAAGTCCAGTTGCCTTGTTCGTTGTGTTGAGCGCCTCCCTAGATGGACCCAGAAATGGGAACAAGAGCGCTCAAGTTTATCCCGAACACCCCAGCACTCGTGGCATGGGGGTTGAAGCCGACGACTTGCCATCTCTCAGATTTGATAAACGGCCGCACAGAAGGTAATATTTTAAATTAATAAGCATTGCTTAGCGCATATGAACAAAGTTTTTAGCGCACAGGATAACACATTGCGAGTCTACTCAAATATTACATCTTTGGGCACTCATCCGCAATCTTGCGGGCACTCTTCAGGACACTCTTATAATACATTTCGGCGTCGATACTCCTTGCCCGCCGGGCGCGCGTCTGTCGAAGCCTCTCAAGATCCAGCCTGCCCAAAGCACCTTTGCGCGGGCAAGGCCCGACGGCACCTTCAATGCAAAGCGGAGCGCTTGATGACTTCCACCCAAGGGCATGCATCCACCAGCCGCCAGACGAGGCCTAAGTAGCTCCTGTGCATGGCCTCTTGAGCCACAAATGACTATGAGGCCCTTCATGGCCTGCTCGGCTACCTTAGGAGCTCGACCACCGCTTCACCGGGTCGCTAAAACACTGATGTCCGCCTCAAATCTACCGAGACCGAAGACCTTCTCCGTTGAGCTCCCCTCCTCGGCCCGGTAGAATGCGGCAGCATCGGACACGCTGCGAGGCAGATTTGCAAACGCTCCTGGAGAGCTCCGAATTCGGGTAAGTAACAGGTAATTAACATTCACATGCTTGCTTTGCATGAAAAATGCCTTACCCGCCGCTATTTTCTTCACCGCCACAATCTCCTGGAGGGCCTTATGGGCCTCGGCCTTAGCGGCTTTGGCACTCTCAAGAGCCAAGGCAAGCTCGGACTCTCGAGTCTTCGAGTCACGTTCCAAACTCTCATGCTTTTCCATGAGAGCCTGGAGCTCTTGCCGCACCTCCGCCACCCACGCCTCCTGCTTTTCTCGCTCCGCTCGTTCCGCGGTCGCATTACGTTCGGCCGCGGACACGGACTCCTTCAGGGTCGCCACCTCGCTCGTGGCCCCTGCAGTGCCCACATTATCCTTGTTATTTCTATTGCAACCAAAATCCATTTCTGTAAGGTACAAATTTAATACGGTGTTCCTCACCTTCTTTGTGCTCGAGCTGCTTCTTGGCAAGGCCGAGCTCGTTCTCGGACCGCTCGAGGTCCCGCTTCAAAGCACCGACCTCCTTGATCAATCGGTCAAGCAGAGGTCAAGAGCGCAGCCTGCAATCCCATATTGACATAATTTTTAGAACTCCTGATATATCTTTTTAGATCCTCATCCGGCTTTTCTTTCTGAACACCAAACCGAGATCGGGGGTACAGTCTATGCGGGATTTCATTACATATTTTAAAACTTCTTACCTCAAAGCCTGTTAGAAGGGGCTGCGCGAGGCTTCGGTCAGCCCGCTCTTGGCGAGCTGAACCTTCTGAATCACCGCACTCATGATAGTGCGGTGTTCTTCCTTGATGGAAGCGCCGTTGAGCACCTCCAACAAGTTGTCCGGCGCCTACGGTTGGACAGAGGCTGCCGGTGTCACGGTCTTGCCCTTCTTACGAAGGGGCCGCCTGCCGGACATTGGAACCACTGCTGGTTCCGGCACGGAGTCCGACGCAAAGTCCGGGAGGCTGCCTTGCAGCGCCTCCGGAGCCTCCTCCTGATGGGTCCCCTCCTGGGACCCCACCTCGGCGTCGTTAGCATCACGAGGGGTGGAGGCGGTCGGAATGGAATCCACATCCGACGGAGCCAGGGACCCGCTCGATGAAGCGGGAAGATCATCCTCGGCCGGATTGCAAGTATTGTGCAGCATTAGAAGGACACCATGTGGCACAAAAGAGAAATTATAAGTCATTCAGGAATCCGGATACTTACGATCTTGCCGGGGGCTTGGACCTTGAGGGACACTCTTCGTCGCCGTCATTGGCGTTGGCGGAGCTGTCCGGAGGAAGGGTCCTTCCCCTCTTGGACCCTTCGGCCTCCCCCGTTGCGGAAGCCTTCCTCTTCCTCTCCCCCCTCCTGGGGAGAGTCCTCTTTCTCCTCCTCGTCTTTGGGGGAGGAGTCCGCCTCGGAGCCATCGGATGATGAGCCCGACACCACCTGGCGCCGGGAACTCCTTCGGGTTCCCGTGGCCTTCTTCTTGGCCTTCTTCTCTGGCACCACATAAAGTGCTGGGACTAGCAGCCCTGTTAAACGGGTATCCGCTGGGTCTTCGGGGAGGGGAGCCGGACAGTTAACCTGTCCGGACGTCCTCTGCCAGTCCTGTTAAAGGCATTGGGAATTTTAGATCCCACAATAGAGTCAAACTATGAAAGAAATAAATGTCCCATAAAGGATAACATATCTTACCACACCGGCCGGGCGTTTCGTGCTGAATCCGCGATCTTCAGTTGCGGATGCGGGGGCTTCTTCCCCCTTGAACAGCACCCTCTAGGCAGCTTCGTATGTTGTGTCGAAGAGCCCGCTAAGGGTCCGGTGTTGTGCCGGATCAAACTCCCACAGATTGAAGGCCCGTTGTTGGCAGGGGAGAATCCGGCGGACGAGCATGACCTGGATCACGTTGACAAGCTTGAGCTTCTTGTTCACTGTGGTCTGGAGACAGATCGAGTCCGGTCAGCTCCTCCGAACTGCCCCATAGCAAGCCCTTCTCTTTCCAGGAGGTGAGCTGCATGGGGGTACCAGATCTGAACTTGGGGGCCGCAGCCCATTTAGGGTCACGCGGCTCGGTGATATAGAACCACCCCGACTGCCACCCTTTGATGGTTTCCACGAAGGCGCCCTCGAGCCAGAGGACGTTGGGCATTTTGCCTACCATGGCGCCTCCGCACTCTGCTTGGACGCCCTTCACTACCTTCGGCTTGACGTTGAAGGTTTTTAGCCACAAGCCGAAGTGGGGCTGGATGCAGAGGAAGGCCTCGCACATGACGATAAACGCCGAGATGTTGAGGATGAAATTTGGCGCCAGATCGTGGAAGTCCAGGACGTAGTAGTACATGAGCCCCCGGACGAAGGGATGAAGTGGGAAGCCCAGTCCTCGGAGGAAGTGGGGAAGGAATACGACCCTCTCATGGGGCCTGGGGGTGGGGATGAGCCGCCCCTTGTCGGGCAGCCGGTGCGCGATGTCGCTGGATAGGTATCCGACGCCGCGCAGTTTTTCAATGTGCCCCTCCGTAACGGAGGAGGCCATCCACTTGCCTCCCGCTCCGGACATGGCTGGAGAAGGTTGAGGCGAGATGTGCAAACTTGGGCGCTGGAGCTCGAGTGCGCGGAGATGGATAAGCAAAGGAGGAAGAAGGCGTAGGTAAAAAGGTGGATCCTTATCCCCTTATATATGGGCGGACGAAGACTATGCGTCCCCACCGGCCTGGTAAAACTCGCTTATCTCCCAAGCGCCACCATCAATGGCGCAGTTGGGTTACCCACGTTCGTATTGATGGGAATCCCGGAATAACGGGAACACGATCTCTGCTTCGACAAGACGTGCCAAGGAAACCGCTTTGCTAAACGCGCTGAGGTGGTATAATAAAAAACAATTCAAGTAAAGGCTTGGTGGTGGCATGACGTCATGCCACAAAATACGTCAGCAGATCGAACTTGTGTGCATATTATTCTCTCTACGGTGGAATGTGGAATTTATTTTGCACAGCCGGACACTATCCTGGTGTTCGCAATCTTCTATGAATTATTCGGAGGAGGAACCCGCCTTGCAATGCCGAACAATATGCGCGCCGGACTCATCGTCATTGAAGCCTGGTTCAGGGGCTACTGAGGGAGTCCTGGACTAGGGGTGTCCGGATAGCCGGACTATCATCATCGGCCGGACTCCAAGACTATGAAGATACAAGATTGAAGACTTCGTCCCGTGTCCGGATGGGACTTTCCTTGGCGTGGAAGGCAAGCTTGGCGATACGGATATGTAGATCTCCTACCATTGTAACCAACTCTGTGTAGCCCTAGCCCTCTCCGGTGTCTATATAAACCGGAGGGTTTTAGTCCGTAGGACACACAACCATTACAACAATCATACCATAGGCTAGCTTCTAGGGTTTAGCCTCCTTGATCTCGTGGTAGATCCACTCTTGTACTACCCATATCATCAATATCAATCAAGCAGGAGTAGGGTTTTACCTCCATCGAGAGGGCCCGAACCTGGGTAAAAACATCGTCTCCCTTGTCTCCTGTTACCATCCGCCTAGACGCACAGTTCGGGACCCCCTACCCGAGATCCGCCGGTTTTGACACCGACACCCGCCCTCTAGCCTTTTAAAAAATGTATACTTTTGTACAACAGTAGTATCGATGGATTGCGCCATGGAGCAAAACTTGAAATTAAAAAAAAGGTGGTACATATAGAGAGCGCTCGTCGCCAAATTTTACATATAGTACTATTAAAAAGGCTAGTCACAATAATGGTGTCCAGCACAACCCACCCCTCAAATAAAACTAAGCACCCTGGAATTCTTTGACAAAACTAAGCTCCCTGTAATTCTTTGACAACTAAACTATGGCTATATGATGTTGGCCATATATATTGTACATATATAATGTGAAGAAACGAGGGGTAGTACTATACCAACTAAAAGATGAAATGTAAGAAATACTAGTATGTACGTGATGTCTACTACACAACCTTCATCTTGTAGACGTTGTTGGGCCTGCAAGTGCACAGGTTTGTAGGACAGTAGCAAATTTCCCTCAAGTGGATGACCTAAGGTTTATCAATCCGTGGGAGGCGTTGGATGAAGATGGTCTCTCTCAAGCAACCCTACAACCAAATAACAAATAGTCTCTTGTGTCCCCAACACACCCAATACAATGGCAAATTGTATAGGTGCACTAGTTCGGCGAAGAGATGGTGATACAAGTGCAATATGTATAGTAGATATAGGTTTTTGTAATCTGAAAATATAAAAACAGCAAGGTAACTAATGATAAAAGTGAGCGTAAACGGTATTGCAATGATAGGAAACAAGGCCTAGGGTTCATACTTTCACTAGTGCAAGTTCTCTCAACAATAATAACATAGATAGATCATATAACGAGCCCTCAACATGCAACAAAGAGTCACTCCAAAGCCACTAATAGCAGAGATCAAACGTAGAGATTATGGTAGGGTACGAAACCACCTCAAAGTTATTCTTTCGGATCAATCTATAAAAGAGTTCGTACTAGAATAACACCTTAAGACAAAAATCAACCAAAACCCTAATGGTACCTAGATACTCCATTGTCACTTCAAGTATCCGTGGGCTTGATTATACGATATGCATCACACAATCTCAGATTCATCCAACCAACACAAAGTACTTCAAAGAGTGCCCCAAAGTTTCTACCGGAGAGTCAATAACGTGTGCCAACCCCTATGCGTAGGTTCATGGGTGGAACCCGCAAGTTGGTCACCAAAACATACATCAAGAGGCACGTGATATCCCATTGTCACCACAGATAAACACGGCAAGACATACATCAAGTGTTCTCATAAAAGACTCAATCCGATAAGATAACTTCAAAGGGGAAACCCAATTCATCACAAGAGAGTAGAGGGGGAGAAACATCATAAGATCCAACTACAATAGCAAAGCTCGGGATACATCTAGATCGTGCCATAGAGGGAACACGAGAGAGAACACGAGAGAGAGATCAAACACATAGCTACTGGTACATACCCTCAGCCCCGAGGGTGAACTACTCCCTCCTCGTCATGGATAGCGTCGGGATGATGAAGATGGCCACCGGTGATGGATTCCCCCTTCGGCAGGGTGCCGGAACGGGCTCCCGAGAGGTTTTTGTAGGATCGAAGAAGGTGAGAGTGTCTAGAGGGGGGGTGATTAGACTACTCGACAAGATAAAAATTATGTCTTTTGACAAAGACAAGTTTTTGGCAGATTTTGCATATCACACAAGTCAAGTAGCATACTACACATGCAATTCTAGAGTATGGGCAGCGGAAAGTAAATTGCACAAGTAGTAAAGAGAAGTGGAGTAGATCAAACGCAATTTGGAGACACGGAGATTTTTCTCGTGGTTCCGATAGGTGGTGCTATCGTCAATCCACGTTGATGGAGACTTCAACCCACGAAGGGTAACGGTTGCGAGAGTCCACGGAGGGCTCCACCCACGAAGGGTCCACGAAGAAGCAACCTTGTCTATGCCATCATGGCATACGCCCACGGAGGACTAGCCTTACTCGGGGTAGATCTTCACGAAGTAGGCGATCTCCTTGCCCTTACAAACTTCTTGGTTCAACTCCACATCTTGACGGAGGCTCCCAAGCGACACCTAACCAATCTAGGAGGCACCACCCTCCAAAAGGTAATAGATGGTGTTGGTGATGATGAACTCCTTGCTCTTGTGCTTCAAATGATAATCTCCCCAACACTCAACTCTCCTCACCGATTTGGCTGTGGTGGAAGAAAGGATTGAGTGGAAAGCAACTTGGGAAGGCTAGAGATCAAGCTTCATATGGTGGGAGTGGAGCAACTTGATCTCAACACAAGGGTAGGTAGTTTTCTTCTCGAAATGTAAGGTAGGAGTGGTAGTTCTTTCGATGGCTCTCTCCACGAATGAAGAGGGGTGGAGGGTATTTATAGCCTCCACACAAAATCCAACTGCTACACACATTTGACCAATCTCGGTCGGACCGAAGTTGACAACTCGGTGAGACCGAAAGTTCAAAACATGTGAACGTTGGGATTTTCGTGGGACCGAAAATACAATCTCGGTGAGTCCGATTCGTCCAAAGACTAGGGTTTGCCAATCTCGGTGGGACCGACTTCATCATCTCGGTGACACCGATTTGATGACGTAAGGTTCTGAAGCTTGGCAACACAAGTTTCGTGATACCGAGTTCAGAATCGGAAAATCCGAGATTTCTAGGGTTTGGCTATATGGCTGAGGTGGTTCATCTTGGTGTGACTGAGTTTAGGGAATCGGTGGGACCGAGATTACTTGTGAGTGTATTATGGAAGTGAGAGTTGCTGATAGTTTAGGAGATGTATCACTAAGCACTTTGAGCAACCAGATCATTATCATAACCTCATCCCCTTTTAATAGTATTGGCTTTCCTATGGACTCAATGTGATCTTGGATCACTAAACCAAAAATGGAGTCTTGAGCTTTTGCCAATGCTTGCCTTAGTATTTTAGGGGTCCACCTCTTCAGTCCTTTTGCCATGCCAATGTGATTGACTTTCCTGAAACATACTTGATAAAAGCATTAGTCCAACCACAAAGTATGTTGTCATTAATTACCAAAACCACCCAGGGAGCAAATGTGCTTTCAATCTCCCCCTTTTTGGTAATTGATGGCAACACACAAAACAAGACATCAAAGCTTACTGAAAGAAAGACAGAATTATCACTAAAGCTTTGACAAACATGTAGTCCACAGGCTCCCCCTACAAGTGTGCAAGATTTTCATAGATTATGGTTTTGGACTACCACAAGCACACTAGAGAGAAAGGCAAGATGTGCTACATGCAGCTTGGCTATATGCATCAGAGCAGATGAAATGAAGTGAATGATAATACATATGTGCATAGTGATTTCTTGCAAACAAGTATTCACAAGCAAGCCACCATCATGCACATTCTGCAAGATGCATATACTTACCTTGAGGTTCCTTGACATTGTACCTGAAGAAATAGACTTGGGAAAACAGGGTTAGATAACACAAGGGTATTTCTTCAACCAACTGCAAGAACATCAAGAGTACCAAGCCGTGGATGACATGTATAAAGAGTGTCTCATATTGAGCACAAGCTTGAAACAGCAAACATGTCTCCGAAGCTAAAAGATTTTCAATAAACTCTGAGAGATTTTGCTTTCCATAAGATATCAATTGTGAAGATTCCTCTCCCTTTGAGGAAAAAGCAAAATCAAAAGAATGATGCCAAATGTAATATCCAATGTGAAACACGGCAAAGCTTTGATGTGATTCTCTCCCCCTTGAGATAAGATTGCTCTTCTTCCCCCCTAAATCTTCTCTTCTCCCCTTATCTCCCCCTAAATCTTCTCCCCCTTTGACATCAAGTGCCGAAAAGGACAGCAGACTAGGAAGGTCAGGAAAGATAGAAGGAAAGAGGTGGGATCCTTAAGAATCACAACTGGGCAATAAGAAATATGCACAGAAAATCATTGAGTGGAGCTGCAGAAGAAAATATCAAAGAAAAATCGGTGGCACCGAAATAAGATGGATCGGTGAGTCCGAATGTCATGGACTTAGGGCAGATCCTTTTCGGTTAGACCGAAATATTTAAGTCGGTGACGCCGAGTTTAATTCCAAGGAAACACAGAAATTATTCAGCTCACTTTGCAAGGAATGTTTCAAAGGATTTGCAATGAATTTGTAAAAGATTTTCAAGGAATTGATCAGAGCCAAAAGGATATTCACAAAAACATCAGAGTAGAAATGAAAAAGATTGCTTTTTTTTAATGAAAACTCAATGAGAGAACATAAGAGAAAATAGAAAGACTCCAAAACATATGTACTTCATCTAGATAGGGGTCGGCGACAAAGTCACCTATGTTTGAGTATATTGACTTAGGAGTCAAATGAGAACACTTGATCATAGGTCATACTCATCGTTTAAGCTCAAAATGGGGTTGCCATTTTTCGATTAAGCATTTGATGTGATCACATCTTATGAGGCTGCTTGTACTCATGTCTTTGAGCAAAGCTCCTTAAAGATGTGAAGAACATACCTTGGGCTTGTTGTTGCTTTGCTCATGTAGGTGAACTTGATGTAGGTGCTCATTGAATGTGAAGTTAGAGCGCCATTTCCACTTGTGTAGTTCATCTTCCTACATGGGTTAGGCAAGCAAGGAAATACTCAAGAATATCCAAGATGACAAGAGTGAAATGCTAGATGTATAAGGTGTCAAAAAGGATATGTGGAGTTTTGTTCCTTGAACTCAACATCCCAAAGGGCTAGATACTTGGTCAATGACAAGATTACTCAAGATTTGAGTGTGTGGTAATCTTGTGGAATGTAGATCATCCAAGTACCTGCAAGGAGTTAGATGCAATACAAGGGGGCAAATGTGTCCAAGGCATATGATCATCATCATAAGAGAAATATCAAGGATTAGTCAAGTAGGCTCATGCCTTGCATGCATCAATGGAGTTTTCACTCCAAGTTTGAAGCATCAATGATGTTCAACTCACTCCTTAAGCGAAAAAACACTTTCTCATCAAGTGGTTTTGTAAAGATATCAGCAAGTTGTTTGTCAGTTCGAACATGCTTAAGATTGATGTCACCCTTGGCAATGTGATCACGAATAAAATGGTGACGAACTTCAATATGTTTCGTACGAGAGTGTTGCACTGGATTGTGTCCAATCTTAATCGCACTCTCATTGTCACAAAGCAAGGGAACATGTCTCACATGTATCCCATAATCCTTAAGCGTTTGTGTCATCTATAGCAACTGAGTACAACATGAACCAGCAGCAATATATTCTGCTTCAGCAGTAGATAATGATACCGAATTTTGTTTCTTGGAGGACCAAGATACAAGGGATCGACCAAGGAATTGACACGCACCGAAGTTGACTTTCTATCAACCTGTCTCCGCATAGTCCGAGTCGGAATAGCCAACAAGATCGAAAGAGGCCCTCTTAGGATACCAAATGCCAAAGTTTGGTGTGTGTATCAAATATCTCACAATTCTTTTAACAGCTTTAAGATGACATTCTTTAGGGCTGCTTGATATCGAGCACACATGCATACACTCAACATTATGTCGGGACGAGAAGCACGGAGATATAGTAGAGAACCAATCATAGATCGGTAAACCTTTTGATCAACGGGTTCTCCATCTTTTGTCAAGTCATTATGTCCACTTGTAGGCATGGGGGTTTTCATACCTTTGCTTTCTTGCATGTTGAACTTCTTGAAGAGATCCTTAGTGTACTTTGTTTGTGAGACAAAGGTTCCCTCCTTAGATTGCTTGATTTGCAACCCAAGGAAGAATTTGAGTTCACTCATCATGGACATCTCATACTTCTCCGACATAAGCTTTCCAAACTTCTCGCTAAAATGAGGGTTAGTTGAACCAAAGATAATATCATCAACATATATTTGGCACACAAATAGTTCACCATCAACCCTTTTCGTGAATAGCGTTGAGTCTATTTTTCCAATCTCAAATCCTTTTTCAAGAAGAAAGCTAGTCAAGATTTGTACCAAGCTCTAGGAGCTTGTTTAAGACCATAAAGAGCTTTGTGCAACTTGTAAACATGATTAGGCTTTTGGGATTCACAAATCCGGAGGTTGTTTCACAAATACTTCCTCCTCAATTTCACCATTTAGGAAAGCACTTTTAATGTCCATTTGATAGAGAGTAATATCATGGTGATTGGCATAAGCAAGAAGAATGCTAATAGACTCAAGTCCGCAACGGGGCATAGGTCTCACCATAGTCCATACCTTCGACTTGTGTGTAACCTTGAGCTACGAGACGAGCCTTGTTGCGGATGACTTGTCCATCTTCATCTTGCTTGTTCCGAAACACCCATTTGGTTCCAATGACGTTTTGATCATCCTTGGGCTTCTCTACCAAAGTCCATACATTGTTCCTCTCGAAGTTGTGTAGCTCTTCGTGCATGGCGTTCACCCAATCTGGGTCTTCAAGTGCTTCTTCTACCTTCATAGGTTCAAGACTAGAGATAAATGAGTAATGCTCACAAAAGTTAGCTAAGCGAGTTTTAGAGCGAGTAATTCTCCCGGAGTCGATGTCATTCATCATTTGTTCCACGGGATGATTCTTCTTGACTCTTGCTCGAACTCGAGATAGCTTTTGTGGTGGTCGTGGCTGAGCTTCCTCATCATCCTCATCTTCCTCTTCTTCTTCTTCATTGTTGTTGGTGTTGTCTTGAGGCGGTGGAGAAGGAGGTTGTGGTGGATCTTCTTGTCGCACTTCCTCATCTTGGTGAGTTCCACTTGTGGAAGCCTCCATGTTGCTTTGAGGTTCATCTTGCCGTGAGGTAGGGGGCTCCACATATGTAGATGAGGTACTCTCCTTCACTTCCATGGGACGGATCTTTCCAATAGATAAATCTTGAATGGCTTCCGATGGGTCCTTGTCTCCTACATCAATAGGCATTTGCTCTACTTGCGAGCCATTAGATTCATCAAACTTCACATCTACCGTCTCTTCAACCTTTCGGGTGAAATTATTGTAGACATGGTAGGTGTGGGAGTTTGATCCATAACCGAGGAAAAAGCCTTCATGAGTTTTAGGAGCAAATTTAGACCGACGATGCTTATCAAGGATATAGCATTTCGAACCAAAGACACGAAAGTATCCCACTTGGGGTTTGTTACCGGTGAGGAGCTCGTATGAAGTCTTGCCGAGAAGCTTATGAAGGTAAAGCCTGTTAATAGCATGACAAGCTGTCTCGACGGCTTCACCCCAAAAGTGCTTCGGTGTCTTGTATTCATCAAGCATCGTTCTCGCCATCTCTATGAGCGTTCGGTTCTTTCTCTCAACAACTCCATTTTGTTGAGGAGTGTACGTAGCTGAGAACTCATGTAGAATCCCTTCCTCTTCAAGAAAAGAGTCCACATGGGCGTTCTTGAACTCCGTTCCATTGTCACTCCGAACTTTCTTGATCTTCACCTCAAATTGATTTTGGGCCTTTTTGGCAAAGGTTTTGAAGATTCTCTGAACCTGTGATTTGTCATCAAGGAAAAATACCCACGTAAATCTGGAATAATCATCAACTATAACTAGACCAAAGGAGTTACCACCAAGGCTTTTGTAAGCATTGGGACCGAAGAGATCCATATGAAGAAGCTCAAGCGGTCTCCTTGTGGTCATGACGTTCTTCACGGGATGACTTCCACCTACTTGTTTTCCTGCCTGACAAGCACTACAAAGTCTATCTTTGTCAAAGAAAACATCTTTAACACCAAGAATATGATCACCTTTGATTAGCTTGTCTAGATTACGCATACCAACATGTCCAAGCCTTCTATGCCATAACCAACCTTTAGCAGATTTAGCAATTAAGCAAGTTCTAGGTTGAGCTTTCTTAGTGAAATCAACAATATATAGATCACCTCTACGGATACCGGTAAAAACCATGTTATGATTGTCACGACGAAAGACTTGGCAATCTACTTGATGAATAGCACATTGAATCCAAAGTCAGCTAATCTAGACACGGAAAGTAAATTGTATCCAAGTGATTCAACAAGCATGACATTTTGAATAGAGCTATCATGGGATATGGCCACCTTACCAAGGCCAAGTACCTTACCCTTGGAGTTGTCTCCAAAAGTCACATACTTGCGTGGACCATCGTTCTTTGCAAGTCGTCAAACATGTCCTCATCTCCGGTCATGTGATCGGTGCATCCACTATCAAGAATCCACTCTTTTGCACCGGATATGTAGTCTCTCGATTTGCCATAAGATTGAGACTCTTCATGATCTTGTCTAGCTCGGTGTCCTAATCGAGTAATCATCATCATGCTCACGCTCATCATCATATTGACCCATAGATTGTTCATCATCAATACCTAGGTCAATTTGACAACGACTTGCATTAGTTTTGTCAATGTGACAATAATCATCGGAATGCAATACAAGAGCATTTCTAACTAGATCATTGATAAGACAAGGATCACCCTTCTTTTTCATGAGATCACGAAGCTCAAAGAAGCATTTATCAAAGTTGGGATCATTGGGGCGCATCATATCAAATTCAATAGTCTTGTATAGAATTTCATCAAGACCTCTCAAAGAGTAGTCCGGATAAAGTTCTTCCAAGAACTTCCACATGGCATGGGCGCACTCAAAGTTTGTGACAAGCTTAAGCAAGTTATCAGGCAAACCTCTAATGATAAGATTTACAGTTCTAAGATTGCGAAGCAAATCAAGCTCTTCATCCATGGTAGGGTGCAAGGGGTCAAATGGAGGTACATATGGGGTTTCAACATATTTGCGCAAGTTATACATCTTAAAGATAATAAGCATTTCAATCCTCCACGAGTTATAGGACACTCCATCAAGAATAGGCACTCTATGACTAACACTCCCAAACGTAGACACGTCCATCTTCCTCCAATGGTGTGTAAACCAAAGCAATGGAGACCAAAGCTCTGATACCAATTGTAGGATCGAAGAAGGTGAGAGTGTCTAGAGGGGGGGGGGGTATTAGACTACTCGACAAGATAAAAATTATGTTTTTTGACAAAGACAAGTTTTTGGCAGATTTTGCATATCACACAAGTCAAGTAGCATACTACACATGCAATTCTAGAGTATGGGCAGCAGAAAGTAAATTGCACATGTAGTAAAGAGAAGTGGAGTAGATCAAACGCAATTTGGAGACACGGAGATTTTTCTCGTGGTTCCGATAGGTGGTGCTATCGTCAATCCACGTTGATGGAGACTTCAACCCACGGAGGGTAACGGCTGCGAGAGTCCACGGAGGGCTCCACCCACGAAGGGTCCACGGAGAAGCAACCTTGTCTATGCCATCATGGCATACGCCCACGGAGGACTAGCCTTACTCGGGGTAGATCTTCACGAAGTAGGCGATCTCCTTGCCCTTACAAACTTCTTGGTTCAACTCCACATCTTGACGGAGGCTCCCAAGCGACACCTAACCAATCTAGGAGGCACCACCTCCAAAAGGTAATAGATGGTGTTGGTGATGATGAACTCCTTGCTCTTGTGCTTCAAATGATAATCTCCCCAACACTCAACTCTCCTCACCGATTTGGCTGTGGTGGAAGAAAGGATTGAGAGGAAAGCAACTTGGGAAGGCTAGAGATCAAGCTTCATATGGTGGGAGTGGAGCAACTTGATCTCAACACAAGGGTAGGTAGTTTTCTTCTCGTAAATGTAAGGTAGGAGTGGTAGTTCTTTCGATGGCTCTCTCCACGAATGAAGAGGGGTGGAGGGTATTTATAGCCTCCACACAAAATCCAACTGCTACACACATTTGACCAATCTCGGTCGGACCGAAGTTGACAACTCGGTGAGACCGAAAGTTCAAAACATGTGAACGTTGGGATTTTCGGTGGGACCGAAAATACAATCTCGGTGAGTCCGATTCGTCCAAAGACTAGGGTTTGCCAATCTCGGTGGGACCGACTTCATCATCTCGGTGACACCGATTTGATGATGTATGTTAAAGAAGCTTGGCACACAAGTTTCGGTGAGACCGAGTTCAGAATCAGAAAATCCGAGATTTCTAGGGTTTGGCTATATGGCTGAGGTGGTTCATCTCGGTGTGACTGAGTTTAGGGAACCGGTGGGACTGAGATTACTTGTGAGTGTATTATGGAAGTGAGAGTTGCTGATAGTTTAGGAGATGTATCGCTAAGCACTTTGAGCAACCAGATCATTATCATAACCTCATCCCCTTTTAATAGTATTGGCTTTCCTATGGACTCAATGTGATCTTGGATCACTTATCCGAAAATGGAGTCTTGAGCTTTTGCCAATGCTTGCCTTAGCATTTTAGGGGTCCACCTCTTCAGTCCTTTTGCCATGCCAATGTGATTGACTTTCCTGAAACATACTTGATAAAAGCATTAGTCCAACCACAAAGTATGTTGTCATTAATTACCAAAACCACCCAGGGAGCAAATGTGCTTTCAGTTTTTGGTGGCTACAGAGGCTTGCGGCGGCGGAACTCCCGATCTATCTTGATTTTTGATGGTTTTAGGGTACGTAGGCATATTTAGGCGAAAGAAGTCGGTCGGGAGGTGCTCGAGGGGCCCACGAGACACGGGGCCGCGCCCTGTAGGGGGGCCCTATCCCCTGGTCTCCTCGAGGACCTTCTGACACCATCTCCAAGCCTCCAGGATGATATTCTTCCGAAAAATCACGATGCCGAAGGTTTCATTCCGTTTGGACTCCGTTTGATATTCCTTTTCTTCAAATATCAAACAGTAATAAAACAACAATATGGGCTGGGCCTCCGGTTAGTAGGTTAGTCCCAAAAATGATATAAATATGTAAAATAAAGCCCATAAACATCGAAAAGGGGTAATATAATAGCATGGAACAATAAAAAATTATAGATACGTTGGAGACGTATCAAGCATCCCCAAGCTTAATTCCTGCTCGTCCTCGAGCAGGTAAATGATAAAAACAGAATTTTTGATGTGGAATGCTACGTAGCATAATTCTCAATGTAATTTTCTTTATTGTGGCATGAATATTCAGATCCAAATGATACAAAATAAAATTTCATATTGACATGAAAATGGTGATACTTCAAGCATACTAATCAAAGTAATCATGTCTTCTCAAAATAACATGGTCAAAGAAAGTTATCCCTACAAAGTCATATAGTCTGGCTGTTGCTCTATCTTCATCACACAAAGTGTTTAATCATGCACAACCCCGATGACAAGCCAAGAAATTGTTTCATACTTTAATAATCTCAAACTTTTTCAACTTTCACGCAATACATGAGCGTGAGCCATGGACATAGCACTATATGTGGAATAGAATGGTGGTTGTGGAGAAGACAAAAAGGAGAAGATAGTCTCACATCAACGGGCTATGGAGATGCCCATTAATAGATATCAATGTGAGTGAGTAGGGATTGCCATGCAACGGATGCACTAGAGCTATAAATATATGAACGATAAAGCTAAATTACAGTCGACCGGAATTTCGCAACAGATCCGGACGATGTCATCGCCGTCCGATGCGCATGCCTGGGCCTCGATCTGTTTTCCTGATTTTCCGGCAAACCTTCCTAGCACGTCGTGATCGAACTGCCATCCCGCAACTCACGCGCTCGCCTTTTTTACTAGGTGCTCCAATTTTCTGGGGCGAGAAAAAGAATTACGCGGGGATGAGGATCAAAGCCATGACCTCGTGCAATATAGTGCATCGAGCTAGCCAATTCACACCCGATTAGTGATTGTCAATAATGTCTAGTTATTTGTTATATGATTAGTTAGGTAGTTTTTTTTACCACACTGCATGTAACAGGACAAAAATATTTTATTTCTTTTCTTTTTTGTGAACCAAATTCCTTTCCCCTTGTCTGAACATTTTCTTTCCTTTTTTCTAGTTAGAAGACGCACTAAAATTCTAGATAACTTAAGCGTAAGAACACTATGGTAATTTTTTACCTGCTAATATTTTTTGTTCAAGCATATCCCAATAAATTATGTGCAAATATCATAGTAGTTTACACATCGTAGACTTGATAACTTACATTTTGACCCAGTGAAAAATGTATGTTGAAATGTAATCTGATATTTTCTGTGTAAATACGAGAAAGCTAACTTTCAGTCGACCGGAAACTCGCAATAGATCCGAACGCAGGCGACGCCGTTAATTTTTAATCGCATGGTGCGCGCGCGATCCCTTACCTCCTGGTAGATAACTGTGGCAGGTAACCTACATGCTCTACACTAAGCTTGTGTTTCCTGGAGCTCGCCTTTTTTCTTACCATTTTGGCATTTGTTTTCTAGTCCGATGACTCATCTACTCTATTACTATGGTTATATATGCACAAGATGTTTCGATCCTTTGTACCTCTTATTACTTTATGAGGTAACCCTACTAGCCAACCACCTCACCTATGTTCCCTTCTAGGTTTGCACAAAAGTTAATGTGATGTCTGATCTTTTCCGCACTTAAGTGCATTATTTTACCAACTCATCTCGAGTTGATGACACCATGGTAATTTTGGCGACTTGGAGGGAGGGGGTTGATGAAATATGTATATCGTCATTTTTTTGGTGTACAACATGGTAACTCACACATCACAAGCCTCATAACTTATGTACCCCGGTCCTGATAACTTTGGCGGCGGGGGGGGGGGGGGGTGAAATATCCCCCGGTCACTTTTGTGTCAATATCATGGTAACTCACACATCAGAAACCTGATAACTTATGTACCCCGGTCCTGATAACTTTGGCGCGGGGGGGGGGGTGATAAAATATCCCCTGGTCACTTTTGTGTGAAAATCATGTTAAGTTGGTGACTCACACATCACAAACCTAATAACTTATATATCGCGGTCCTGATAACTTTGGCATGGGGAGTGGGGGTTGATTAAATATCCCCCCGGCAACTTTTGTGTGAATAGCATGATAACTCACACATTGCAGACGTGATAACTTATGTGCACTCACACGTCACAGACATGATAACTTATGACCCCAGTCCTGGTAACTCTGGCGACAGGGGGGAGTGGGTTGATCAAATATACCCCCGGTAAATTTTTGTGTGAATAACATGATACATCACACATTGCAGACCTCATAACTTATGTGCCTCGGTCCAGGTAGCTTTGGGGGGCGGGGAGTTGACGCTGGAACGCGTCACACGAACACGTCGATGTGTACCCGCGGCGCCGAGGGAGATGCTCCGCAACTCACACCGCGGGAGGCCGACTTCCAGTAGCGACACGCAAGACAACAAGCCGGGCGCTTTTGGGACCGAAACCCCACACGCCCGGGAGGGACCCCGTCTGGGCGCGTGGCGGCTATGGGCTGCCCTAGGTCGACCTGATCGCCCCTAGGGCCTCGAGGTTCGCCGCCCTGCAATGAAGAAGAACGAACGAAGAACGAGGAAGAAGAAGAACTAGGGTTAAGGAGAAAAGATAAAAGATAAAAAGTGGTAGATTGATTGATCGATTGTGTGTTGTTCAATCGGCCGTCACCCCCAAAATATATAAGAGGCAGCTGGACTTTCCGTACAAGAAAAGGATTCATCTAGGCTTTCCTTACAATAAAATTGCATCAATTCACGTCCAAAACCCTAGTCAAATTCGGACTGGTTTTATCCGAACTTTCCAAAACGGTTCGGTTTACAACCTGGCTGCACCTTGCGGGTCATGTTTGAGGCAGTAAACGACCTCGGATGGAAACGAGTCCAAAAGCAATCTTGACCATTTCGACGAGACGAAAAACTTTCATGTTGAACGATTTTTCATCAGAGGTCATCTTGAGGGTCAAATAGCTCGTGCAAAACGGACTGTGACGCAAAACATCCGTCCCTCGCGCTACCCATTAGACATGGCGTCTGGTGGGGCGCGCCACACTTCGCCTCCTGGCAGGGCTACATTCCGATGGCTCTAACTTTTGCATACGAACTTGGGTTTGAACAATTTTTATATCGAAATCGATCGTTTCGACGAGACGAAGAACATCCGTGTAGGTCATTTTTCCATACGAGGCTGTCTTGAGGTCGTAATGAGCCGAATAGTGTTTTGAATACAAAATCTCAGTATTTCAAACACAACTTCGTCCCTCGAGATGAGATCGGATGGCGATGACCCAAACTTCAAAGATGTTCATATCGACAATACGGAACTCTTTTATGAAGATCACTTCTCCATTTGAGGCCATCTTAAATAAGTTATTGACCGTGCCAAAATCTGGTGTCAACACATGCCCCTCTGTTTTTCGGCAAAGTTTGTGTGCCGAAAAATAACTTCCGCATAGCTTGTTCTATGGACGATGTCAACACTCCATCGGCCATTTTGCATGTTCTTAGGACGACAAGTATATATCGGCCATTGCTTGTTTGAACCTCTTGATGCAAACTTGGGTGAAAACTTCTCAGCTTCTATAACAATCCGTGATAAGGTTTCATAGATCAAAACCATCCTCCGAACCATATTGTTCACCCTTTCGCTAGGATTTTGCAGATAATCAAAATGAACTTCCTTCAATCCTTACTTCGCTTTGCATAAAAGTTTCATTAGTGGTCAAGCGGTGGGCTTCGATTCAGCCTTACCTATGTTGACAAGACCTAGCATCGGCTATTGATAGAAATGCAATACACCATGGTTAACATAGTAGCGGACGCTTGTCGTGCCAACTCTTTCAATTGTCCTGCCTAGATATATGAACAATTTCAAAGCAACCCAAGGTAAATCTTGCATCTAGACATACCAAAAGATAAACTATAAGTGATCCGTCAAAATATTGATAACCCTTGGATATTTGTTGCACTACTAATAACGAATCACCGGAAGCCTCAATATGTATAGCACCTATAGCAACCAAAAGCTCCAAACCGAATAAATTTCATATTCGGCTTTGATTATTGTGTAAAAATATTTTAAGAGGCATGAGGCTTCACATAATAGCACCATATGGAGATATATAAACAACACCAACACCATGGACATTGTTATGAATTCAACTATCAAAACATAATCTCCATAGTACTTGTCTCGCTCTCCATTCGAACTAAGGACGATGTAAGAATATTACACCGGCCATGATCGGATAGTTTCTTAGGACGATAGTTAATTATCGGCCATTATCATGAGGTCCATGTAGAATTCATCCATTAAAGCATGTATAGCCGAAATAAACAAATAAAATAGCAATAAAATATTTCGGCCCCTTTGTCTTAGCAACAAAAATGTAACTAACCAAATGTATAGTGATTTGGTAATACTCTGTCATGATATGGAAAATTATGTTGCATCCATGGATCAAAATAAGTCCATGGAGGGTAACTGATCATACCTGTGGATGAATTCCATGGCAAAGGCATCAATGGCATTGTTGAAGAAAATGGATGATGTGCTAACCGAAGATTTTGATGTTGTGATGCGTACCTTCAGCTTAATTGTTTTTGGCTTTCATTATTTTCCGTCTTCACTTTTATTATACTTGTTGCAACAGAAGCATGCACATCATTTTTGTCTTGATTGATCTTCTTGGGAACCCATGCCATGTTCCTCTTTCTCAGCTCTTATGCACTAAGATTTTGTAATTCCTTCTTTTGCCAATACGATAAGCCGAGTGGGCATCTCGGCTGTGATTCTGTTTTGACCAATGGCAATTCTTTCTTGTCCTTGTGCACTCTCAACTTCTTTTCTTCAGATTTGGCACTTTGACTCTTAATAATTGGTTGCTTCATCTCATTGCCTTTAGTAGCCAATGTCAACACTTTCATTGGCTCTTTTTCATTTGAGATCAAATCTGAAGTAGCACTCTTACGACCATCTCTTTTAACGCGGTGAACTTGTTTGACCACCTGTTTCTTCTTCCTTGAGCTCTGGACTGATTCCTTATGATTGAAACGGTCTTTAACATGTGATTGTTCAGATGTTGATCTTCTTGGAGCTGCATAACATTGGTGAGATGGTCTAAAATAAGAGGGAGAATGCGCCCTTGTATCATACCTGTCCCATGATGAATATGTATCTATATGAGCATAGGGAGGCATCCACGACATTGGCATTGGCGGCCCAAAATAAGGATATGAATATGTTGCATTAAAATTCGCACTTTGCCAATACCGATCCTCATATTTGCGCCTTGGGGGTGATCTTGGTTTCTTTGCATGATTTGGCCGATAAGCATTCTTCTCTTCACTCTTCTTTTGATATTTATCCAATAGTTCAGCGAAGGTGATTTTTGATCTCTTACACTTGCGCTTATTTCGGCCTTTGTTTTCTTTTGGTTTGCTTCCATCGATCATTGGATTTGCTTGCGCCCCCAGTCCTTGGCGCTCCATTGTAGCTTCGATGGAATTTTTGCCTCAAGGTTATGTTCATTATGCTCTTCAACAAATTCTTTACTTGAAAGCTCAATCCCATCACCTGCTGTTTTTACCTTCTCTTTAAATGGATCGGCTTGAATCAGCCGATGCAAAAACTTTCTGCCATCGGGACCAATCAGAATAGACTGGTCATCTCTTGGTGTCTCAACAAATTTCAATCGTCCTTTATCAATGGCCGATTTAACTATTTGACAAAACATATTGCAATCCTCAAAATTATGTTTGAACGAATGATGCAACCTACAATACATTCGTCCTTGAATTGATGGCTTAACATGGTGATCAAGAATTCTAATGTAATTATTTTTCCACAACAAATCAAAGATTTGATCACACATGTTTGAATCAAAGGTATACATTTTGTTTTCTAGCTGATCTTGTTGTGAGAACAGCTTTGGAGTTAAGCAAACGAATGGTTCAGATTTGGCATCTTCCCATTCGGCTATGAATTCTCTTTCGCATTCTTTTTCCGATGTCCTTAAATAAGAAACTATACTAGCATCGGTTTTCCCAAAAGATTTTAACCTTGGCTTTGAATTTCTGAAACCAAAGTAGTTAGAACATACACGTCTCAATTGAGACCATGCGTAAGCCAAGTATGAAGCAAACAAAGCTACACAATTAGATATGAACTTTAAATAAAGCAATGGGAAAAGCTTTGGTTGCAATAATAAGTCACTATCGGTCTCTTTGAATGGTACAATATATTGACCGATATGCTTAGTAACAATTTTATTGCTAACAAGTATATTGCCCTTCTTCATTGGTCTTTGAAAATTACTTATTAGAATTTTTCTAATAGATGCATCAACAATAAAGTTGTGACCAAATCTGAAAATAGGTAAATTACTTGCTAGACATACCTCTTCAAATATGTCGGGAGAGCATGATGATTGCATATGATGAATAATATTGTGCTTTGCTTCTGGATGACTTCCCAACACCATGTCACAATTTTCTTCTTGATTTCGTGCATCATAAATTTGAAGATCTTTGTCAACCGAACTTTGTTCGGCTACTTGTTCTTGTCCTTGAAGCTCATCAATTTCTATGGCACGAAACTCATAGGGCAGGAAGTAGGTTCCCTTAATTTCAGAAAAATCAAGTATGGTCGTTTTGCCATGCTTTCCATGCCCGTTCTCAATACCGCTTGCCTCTTTAGATTTGATGGATTCAGAATATATACTACTTGATTCGGCTTTTTCAACCGAAGCACTTTCATGTTTCGAATTATCCATCTTTTCATTGATACTATCTATTGGCAATGCTTCTTTTATTTGAGCCAATTCTCCTTCAATTTGTTTTTGGCGGCGACGGCAAGATTGGCTTTAAGCTTTTTCTCAACGCCAGCCCACTCCGGATATGATCGCCCCAATGCTTTTAGATTCTTTCGCAATGACACATGGGTGTTGCGAAACTTTGCAATTGTGTAGGGGTGTATAATATGATGTAGTACTAGGTGAAGGCATATGCATTGTTGTAAAACCATATTTTTGCTCGCCAATTTTATCAACTGCAAAGATTCATCTTCTTGCAAAACTCTAGCTTTTATTGTGGCATAATCAGAAATAGCCCCTTTTCATGTTGTTCAAGGCAAAGAGCACTAATCCTCTTATTTTGGGCTAAACTCTTCAATGCAGCCACCACTACCTCATCTTCTACAATATTGGGCACAACCGCCCATAAAATTTACATTTATTCGGCTATGACCAGGAAGGTGTGAAGTCAATTATGAACATCTACAGTTGTGTATGGTGCTGAAAAATTGTTGTCATGAGGTGTAGCATATGACGGTTGGGAATAATCGGCGAATAGCTAGTAGTAGCATGGCCAATTCCCTCGTTCATCGGCATGGTTGGATTAGTATATTGCACATTACTTGCCGATGAATAAAAGGGTGAAACACTTTCTTGCATGGCATTGGAAATCCTAACATGAGGTGTTTCAAATTTATTAACCAAACTCACCATGTTGTTCATCGGCATATGGATTTGTGGGGTTGCCGATGCATGAGAGTTTGAATACATATGTTGTATGTTGCTAAAATCATAAGAATATGAAGCACGAAAATTGTTTTGCATCGGCCCTTGCGCATAATTAGATGCATGATTGATAAAACTAGGGTTAGCCGATACATTATGCTCATTAGGTGATCTAGCAACAACATATGGGTTATTTCCATCTACAAAGGGAAATTGGGTATTCATATTACCTTTGTAGATTGCAGCAACTTGATGACGATCTCTTCAGTAGCAAGAACGGGCGGAGACCGCTCAAGCTTCGCCCCCAATGAGTCGCCAAAAGTGTGTTGACGCTGAACGCGTCCACACGAACACGTCGATGTGTACCGCGGCTCGAGGAGATGCTCCGCAACTCACACCGCGGGAGGCCGACTTCCAGCGCGATACGCAAGACAGCAAGCCGGCGCTTTTGGGACCCGAAACCCCACACGCCCGGGAGGGACCCCGTCTGGGCGCGTGGCGGCTATGGGCTGCCCTAGGTCGACCTGATCGCCCCTAGGGCCTCGAGGTTCGCCGCCCTGCAATGAAGAAGAACGAACGAAGAACGAGGAAGAAGAAGAACTAGGGTTAAGGAGAAAAGATAAAAGATAAAAAGTGGTAGATTGATTGATCGATTGTGTGTTGTTCAATCGGCCGTCACCCCCAACATATATAAGAGGCAGCTGGACTTCCCGTACAAGAAAAGGATTCATCTAGGCTTTCCTTACAATAAAATTGCATCAATTCACGTCCAAAACCCTAGTCAAATTCGGACTGGTTTTATCCGAACTTTCCAAAACGGTTCGGTTTACAACCTGGCTGCACCTTGCGGGTCATGTTTGAGGCAGTAAACGACCTCGGATGGAAACGAGTCCAAAAGCAATCTTGACCGTTTCGACAAGACAAAAAACTTTCATGTTGAACGATTTTTCATCAGAGGTCATCTTCAGGGTCAAATAGCTCGCGCAAAACGGACTGTGACGCAAAACATCCGTCCCTCACGCTACCCATCAGACATGGCGTCTGGTGGGGCGCGCCACACTTTGCCTCCTGGCAGGGCTACATTCCGATGGCTCTAACTTTTGCATACGGACTCGGATTTGAACAATTTTTATATCGAAATCGATCATTTCGACGAGACGAAAAACATCCGTGTAGATCATTTTTCCATACGAGGCTGTCTTGAGGTCGTAATGAGCCGAATAGTGTTTTGAATACAAAATCTCAGTATTTCAAACACAACTTCGGCCTTCGAGATGAGATCGGATGGCGATGACCCAAACTTCAAAGATGTTCATATCGACAATACGGAACTCTTTTATGAAGATCACTTCTCCATTTGAGGCCATCTTAAATAAGTTATTGACCGTGCCAAAATCTGGTGTCAACACGGGGGAGGAAGGGGGTGATGAAATATACCCACGGTAACTCACACGTTGTAGACATGATAACTTATGTACCTTAGTCCTTGTAACTTTGGCGACCGGGAGGGGGGTTGATGATACCCCCCGGTAACTCACACACCACAAATCTGACAACTTTTGTACCCTAGTCTTAGTAACTTTTGCGACGGGTGTGATGCGGGAAGGTGTTTAAAAACACCCTCGGAAACTTTTTGTAAATAGCTTGGTACTGTACACACCTTATACATGATAACTTATGCATAAATACCACGGCAACTTTGATCCGGGGTGGTGGGAGGGGAGAAAGTAGTTTGAAAACATACCCCTCCCAATAACTTCCGTGCAAATGTCACGGTAACTTCCGACGCTTTGACCTATAACACATTCTAATGTTTTGAAATATGTAGAATCAAGGACACATCCATTTTTTCCCTTCTAATGCATGCATCCATGTGCATGTGAAGAGAAAATTACAAGAACTATCTTTTATGTCCCAGTAATTTCTGCATAAATAACATGATAACTTTTATACAACCGCATGATAACTCGTGTAGCATACGCGTGGTAACTTTTGACCCGAAAAAATATCGTCGAAACATACCAACATGGGATCTAGTTTCGAAGGTCTTGTCACAACGAATCTTTTATGTGAAAACAGTTACTCAATCGGACCAACGGTTTGAGCTACAAAATATTTTAAATTTTTGCATTGGGAAGAATCATTGATGACATCATCAATTTTGTTTTTTTGCATGTATATGATTAGTAGCTACTAATTAACTGCTAATGGACAGTGGACACGCACAGAAAAAATAAAGAAAATGAGATGAAGCTAATGCATGCATGCAAGTTAGGGAGGAATCGTGCGGATCCGTTGCTTAACTTCCGTACGTGTGGAAGTTAGCACAGTCCATATGTGAAAGCTCAACAAAAGAAACTAAGTGGGGTGCATCCAACTTGCTTGCTCATGAAGACCTAGGGCACTTTTGAGGAAGCCCATCATTGGAATATACAAGCCAAGTTCTATAATGAAAAATTCCCACTAGTATATGAAAGTGACAACATAGGAGACTCTCTATCATGAAGATCATGGTGCTATTTGGAAGCACAAGTGTGGAAAAAGAGATAGTAGCATTGTCCTTTCTCTCATTTTTTTCTTTTCTTCTTCTTTTCTTTTTTTCTTTTCTTTGGCCTTCTCTTTTTTTTCTTTTTTCTTTTTGGCCTTCCTCTTTTTTCTTCCTTTTTTTTGTAAAGTCCGAAGTCTCATCCCGACTAGTGGGGGAATCATAGTCTTCATCATCCTTTCCTCACTAGGACAATGCTCTAATAATGAAGATCATCACACTTTTATGGATTTACAACTCAAAGCTAGAACAAGATATGACTCTATATGAATGCCTCCGGCGGTGTACCAGGATATGAAATGAATCAAGAGACATGTATGAAAATTATGAAGGTGCCCTTGCCACAAATACAATGTCAACTACATGATCAAGCAAAAAAGCAATATGACAAAAGTAATGCGTGTCATATGAACCGAACGGTGGAAAGTTGCATGGAAATATATCTCGGAATGGCTATGCAAATGCCATAATAGGTAGGTATGGTGGCTGTTTTGAGGAAGGTAAATGGTGGGTATATGGTACCGGCGAAAGTTGCACGGTACAAGAGAGGCTAGAAATGGTGGAAGGGTGAAGGAGTGCGTATAATCCATGGACTCAACATTAATCAAAAGAACTCATGTACTTATTGCAAAAATTTAGAAGTCATCAAAAACCAAAGCACTACGCACATGCTCCTAGGGGGATAGATTGGTAGGAAAAGACCATCGCTCGTCCCCGACCGCCACTCATAAGGAAGACAATCAATAAATAAAATTGTGCTCCAACTTCATCACAAAGCGGTTCACCATACGTGCATGCTACGGGAATCACAAACTTCAACACAAGCATTCTTTAAATTCATAATCACCTCAACTAGCATGACTCTAATATCACTACCTCCATATCTCAAAACAATTATCAAGCATCAAATTGATCATAGCATCCAATTCACTTTCTATGATAGTTTTTATTATACCCAACTTGGATTCTCATCATTCTAGGACCAACTTTGTAACCATAGCAAATACCATGCTGTTCTAAAAGACTCTCAAAAAGATATAAGTGAAGCATGAGAGTTCGTTAAATTTCTACAAAATAAAACCACCGTTTGTGCTCTAAAATATATAAGTGAAGCACTAGAGCAAACGACAAACTACTCCAATAGATATAAGTGAAGATCAATGAGTAGCTAAATAATTATGTAACTATATGAAGACTCTCTCTCATTTAATAATTTCAGATCTTGGTAATCTAATCAACCAGCAAGCAAAGCAAAATAAAATGACATTGCAAGGATAGAACAACTCATGTGAAGAAGCAAAAACTTAGGCTCAACCGATACTAACCGATAGTTGTTGAAGAAGAAATGTGGGATGCCTACCGGGGCATCCCCAAGCTTAGATGCTTGAGACTTATTGAAATATTATCTTGGGGTGCCTCGGGCATCCCCAAGCTTGAACTTTTTTGTCTCCTTAATTCCTCTCATATCATGGTTTCTCTATTTCTCAAAAGCTTCATTCACACCAAACTCAACAAGAATTGTGAGATAGGTTAGTATAAACCAATGCAAAACCTTATCATTTTCTACTGTAACAAATCACTAAAATTATTATTCAACATTTAATACTAACTGCCTCTGCATATTTAATACTCCTATCCTCAAATAGAATCATTAAACAAGCAAACATATGCAAACAATGCAACCATAACAGCAATCTGCCAAAACAGTACAGTCTGTAAAGAATGCAAGAGTATCAATGCTTCCCTAACTCCAAAAATCATGAAATAAAATTCCCACTGTAGTAAATTTATCATATCTCATTATGCAAAAAGTTTAAACACTATATCATGCTCTGACTTTTCTAGGGAATTTTTACAATAGCGGTAAACTTTCTGTTTTCAAACAGCAACATGTATACTAGCAAAATAAGCATGGCAAAGGCTATCCTTGACTTTTTATTGAAACTAAAGATGCAAAACATTATTCTAAATAACAGCAAGCAAACACTAACAAAATAAAATGACGCTCCAAGCAAAACACATATCATGTGGTGAATAAAAATATAGCTCCAAGTAAAGTTACCGATGAACGAAGAAGAAAGAGGAGATGCCATCCGGGGCATCCCCAAGCTTGGGCTCTTGGTTGTCCTTGAATATTACCTTGGGTTGCCTTGGGCATCCCCAAGTTTAGGCTCTTACCACTCCTTATTCCATAGTCCATCGAGTCTTTACCCAAAACTTGAAAACTCCACAACACAAAACTCAACAGAAAACTCGTAAGCTCCATTAGTATAAGAAAATAAAACCACCACTTAGGTACTGTAATGAACTCATTCTAAATTCATATTGGTGTAATATACTGTACTTCAACTTATCTATGGTTCATACCCTCCGATACTACTCACAGATTCATCAAAATAAGCAAACAAGACATAGAAAACAGAATCTGTCAAAAACAGAACAGTCTGTAGTAATTTGTATCAAACGTATACTTCTGTAACTCCAAAAATCCTACCAAATTAGGAAGACCTAACAAATTTGTGTACCAATCTAGATCAAAAAGAATCAGATCATAAGAACGTTTCTGTGAATTAAGAAAACTAATTTACTGGGTGCAAAAGTTTCTGATTTTCAGCAGGATCAACACAACTATCACCGTAAGCTATCCTAAAGGTCTTACTTGGCATTTTATTGAAACAAAATATATAAAACATGATTACTAAAGTAGCATAATCATGTGAAAACACAAAAACAGTGAGGATAAATATTGGGTTGTCCCCCAACAAGCGCTTTTCTTTAATGCCTTTCTAGCTAGGCATGATGATGGCAATGATGCTCACATAAACGATAAGAATTGAAACATAATGGGAGCATCATGAAGCATATGACTAGAACATTTAAGTCTATCCCACTTCCTATGCATAGGGATTTTGTGAGCAAACAACTTATGGGAACAATAATCAACTAGCTTAGGAGGGTAAAACAAGCACGTAGAGAGCAAACTTGATATTATTGCAATTCCTACAAGCATATATTCCTCCCTCATAATAATTTTCAGTAGCATCATGAATGAATTCAACAATATAACCATCACCTAAAGCATTCTTTTCATAATCTACAAGCATAGAATTTTTACTACTCTCCGCATAAGCAAATTTCTTCTCATGAATAGTAGTGGGAGCAAACTCAACAAAATAATTATCATGTGAGGCATAATCCAATTGAAAACTAAAATCATGATGGCAAGTTTCATGGTTATCATTATTCCTAATAGCATACAAGTCATCACAATAATCATCATAGATATCAACTTTGTTCTCATAATCAATTGGAACCTCTTCCGAAATAGTGGAATCATCACTAATAAAGTTGACACTCTTCCAAATCCACTTTCATGTTCATCACAATAAGATTCAACATCCTCCAAAATATTGGGACCACTACTTCCTAAAGTTGACACTCTTCCAAACCCACTTTCATCAATATAATCATCATAAATAGGAGGCATGCTTTCATCATAATAAATATTCTCATCAAAACTCGAGGGACTAAAAATATCATACATAGCTTCCCCAAGCTTGTGGCTTTGCATATCATTAGCATCATGGATATTCAAGGAATTCATACTAACAACATTGCAATCATGCTCATCATTCAAAGATTCAGTACCAAGCATTTTAGTACATTCTTCTTCTAGCGCTTGAGCACAATTTTCCTTTCCATCAAACTCACAAAAGATATTAAAAAGATGAAGTGTATGAGACAAACTTAACTCCATTTTTTGTAATTTTCTTTTATAAACTAAACTAGTGATAAAACAAGAAACAAAAAGATTAGATTGCAAGATCTAAAGATATACCTTCAAGCACTCACCTCCCCGGCAACGGCGCCAGAAAAGAGCTTAGTTGACGGGGTGTGAGTGAGTGCTGCTTACCTAGCCTCCCCGGCAACGGCGCCAGAAAAGAGCTTGATGTCTACTACACAACCTTCTTCTTGTAGACGTTGTTGGGCCTGCAAGTGCACATGTTTGTAGGACAGTAGCAAATTTCCCTCAAGTGGATGACCTAAGGTTTATCAATCCGAGGGAGGTGTAGGATGAAGATGGTCTCTCTCAAGCAACCCTGCAACCAAATAACAAAGAGTCTCTTGTGTCCCCAACACACCCAAGACAATGGCAAATTGTATAGGTGCACTAGTTCAGCAAAGAGATGGTGATACAAGTGCAATATGGATAGTAGATATAGGTTTTTGTAATCTGAAAATATAAAAGCAGCAAGGTAACTAATGATAAAAGTGAGTGTAAACGGTATTGCAATGATAGCAAACAAGGCCTAGGGTTCATACTTTCACTAGTGCAAGTTCTCTCAACAATAATAACATAGATAGATCATATAACAAGCCCTCAACATGCAACAAAGAGTCACTCCAAAGCCACTAATAGCGGAGAACAAACATAGAGATTATGGTAGGGTACGAAACCACCTCAAAGTTATTCTTTCGGATCAATCTATAAAAGAGTTCATACTAGAATAACACCTTAAGACACAAATCAACCAAAACCCTAATGTCACCTAGATACTCCATTGTTACTACAAGTTGTAAGTGCATCTAGTTCCCCTTAGTGATTTTGGTGTATTGAAGACTTATAGGTTAAGGGACTGATGCGTTTGTGAGTGTACACATGTCCATAAGTCTATGAGGAGTTTGATATTTACAGAGAAAGTCGACCCCTAAAAATGAAGTTCTTCGATCAAGACTTTGATATTCAAGACTTTCTCAAGACTTTGAAAGTGAAGAAATTGGTGTGACCTTGAAGACTTGGTATTCATTTGAGGAACATGAAGCGTGAAGACTTTTGTTTTCGTAGTTTCATTTTCTCTTTCTTGAGTCATAGGAAACACCGTCTCGTTAAAGGGGTCGAGGAAATACTAAGGAAAAATTTCCAAGTGATGCTCAACTCAAAATCCTACACCTACCAATCCCTTTGAGTGAAGCCTTTGAAATCTCATACAGCTTCACCACTTTCTTCAGGACGAGAGACGAAGTTCTTCCGTCACCGATGAATTTGTTCGATCGAGGAGTTAGGAATTCGCCATCTAATTGCCTACACATGAGGAACATGATAGCCCTAAGGAATTTGAGAGTCAAATTTCCAACCGTTGCTGTGCTGCGCGCCAGCTGTCCCAAAATATCTTATCCACCTAACGGTCATATCATTGAAGGGCATTTATGTCTTATCATGTCGGGCTGCTTGCTAGGCTATAAATAGCCTCCCCCTACAACCACTAGTTGGTTGGCTGCTCCGAGAGAACTTTGCACTTGTCATTTGAGAGCAACCCATCCTCCGAGGACTTCGAGCGAAAATCATCAAGTGAGGAAAATCCCAAAACCAAACCCCCACAAACCCAAAGTGATTGAGCATCATTGAAGAAATTGATCCTGCGTGGATCCGACGCTTGATACCTTTGAAGACTGTGCTTCTTCCAGACGGTTAGGCGTCAAGGTCTAGAGCATCCAAGAGGAATTGTGGATCGCCGAGTGACCAAGTCTGTGAAGGTTTGGAAGTCACCTGAAGACTTACCACGAGTGATTGGACGAGGCCTGCGTGGTCTTAGTTCAAGGAGAATATGGTGAGGATTGGGTGTCCTGAGTTGCGGCCTAGTGACTGGGTGTCCGGGACTGCGTGTCCTCGAGTTTAAATACTCACCGCTCCAACCAGACGCATAACCGAGACAGCAGAGTTGGAACTGGTTTACCAAATCATTGTCTTCACCAACTAATCGGTTCTATCCCTCAACCCTTTCATTTCCTCATTCTTGTGTTGAGTGTTTGTTCATATCTGTGCTTGAAGACTTTGACTGAAGACTTTCTCAATTTCCTCAGTTCAATTTCTTCAGTCTGTTTGTCTTCATCTTGTGTTATCCTGTGACTACGCTTTCTATACTCTGTGCTAGTCTTCATTTCATCATGATGACCATGCTTGTATTCTGTTATGCTTACTTCTGAGTACTTATTCCGCTGCAAGTAGTTCTTCGCTAAGGAATTTCCTCACCAGCAAATTCCTCAGTGAAGAATTCATAAAAATCGCCTATTCACCCCCCTCTAGCCGATATAACACACTTTCAATTGGTATCATAGCAAGGTACTCCCTTGTTCTGTGTGATTTTGGTTTAACCGCCTGGAGTTTTAGTTATGTCGACCGCAGGTATGAAGAAAGTGACATGCCCTATCTTTGATGGTCATGATTATCCCAAGTGGAAGGCCATGACGAGGAAGCGCCTCATGGCAATGAACAACTAGCTGTGGACCGTCACTGAGATTGGTCTTACTGATCTATGCAAGATGGCGGACGCTGATGATATTCGCAAGTGCACTCGACTTGACATCATGGCGAAGGATATCATATGTTCCTGCCTATCCAGAGATCAATTCGGGCGCATTATGCATCTTGGCAATTCAAAGCTTATCTGGGACCGAATCTTTGATGTCTATGAAGGTCATCGAACCCGTCATGATCCCTGGTTTGAGGACTTCAAGGAATCTCTCAAAATGATGACTTTCGAGCCAGAATCATCATCTTCTGCATCATGTCTCATGGCAGACGGTGCTGAGGTAACCGAATGCTCCTCATCCGAGTCTTGTGACGATGAATCTGATAATGATGAATCTGATAATGATGAATCTGATGATGATATTGAATCTTGTTATACCAAACTTGTTTGCATTGCCACTAAACAACAAACGGCTTTGGAACAAGTTCAAAACATGCTAGACAAAAGTGATGATATGTTGCGTAAAGAAATGGACCAGTCAAAAGCATTGGGTGAATTTCAGAGAATTCACTCCAAGTTTGATGCCCTTCAAGATCAACATAATACTCTCTTGACTGATCACGAGAAGCTTTCTTCAGAATCTCTTCAAAGAAAGGAAGATCTTGAAAAGCTAAGAGTGTGTTATGAAGATCTTCAGAAGGAGCGTGATTCATTACTAGCTCAACAAATCAGCGCTTCTCAGGAAGAATTTGTTCATCCATGCTTAAAATGCATTGAACGTGAATCTGCTAATTCTTCACCTGAATGTTCAAATGCTTCAACTGTTACAAATTCTTCATCTGCCTCTGCTATCACTAATTCCTCATCCGAGGACATTGCTAGTATCACGACAATGCAGGGTGAAGGAATTGTACATGACAGTATGTACAAAAGCCTCAAAGGGCATTAGACTCTATGTGATGTGCTTAAAAGCGGATCCTCAACAGAAACCCTAGGAAAGAGGGTATTGCCTTTGAGAGGAAACTCAATGCCGATGGAACATATTGAAGCCCGAGCGGTACCCCAAAACCTCATGGGTTGCTGCAAAGGGACCTCCAGCTGATCCATCTAACTTATCTGCTTTACATGTGAATCTCCTCATTCTTCTGATGAGTCATTTGACTCCAACTATAAACTGTTCAAAAATCAGAATGGTGAAGTATTTGCTAGATATGTTGGCACTAACTGCAGGAGCGGTTCCCCTATGAAGAAAATCGGGGTTCCCAAAAGTTATGTTGAAAGTCTTCAGGTGAATGTCCTCATGACACCACCTGTGAAGAACAGGAAGCCCAGATCAAATTCTTCATATGGACCAAACTCTTCACATGGATCAAATTCCTCAAAAGGATCAAAGTCCTCATATGATTATCATCCTGCTAACAACTCTGTCTCGCAGGTTAGAGCTAAGGGCTATGAATATGTGCATTATTCTTCAAACCATTATGTTCATAAGTCCTCGAAGAATTTCTCTGCTTATTCATATGCTTATCCTAACCCCTCTTATGTGAAACGAAACGGTTTGGCATCTTTGCCACCCTTCTCATATGGTGCTCGCAGAGTGATGAATTCTTTGCCACCCCTCCAGATGTGGGTGGTGAAGAAAAAGAACTAATCTCTTCTGCAGGGTCAGGTCTCCATACGTGCTTTAACGTCTCAAGAATTTGTTTGGGACCTGATTTAAATGCTCGAAAGGACGCAGCGAATAATGATGAAATGAACCTTCATTTCACACGCCCTCATACCGCTATATCTGCTTTCGCTTGATGAAATTCATCGATGAAATTGATATCATATTCTTCATCGATGAAGCATATGAGATTGTAAGCTACACTAATTCATCTGCAGGATGATCAACCCAAAACTACCGAATGGGTCCTCGATAGTGGATGTACGAATCACATGACCGGTGACAAGAATCTATTGATGGATGCTCCCTTATCACCGCCACCTGAAGCATATCATCTTTGGCCGACAAAGGAAAAGTCGTATTGGGTCTTGGTAAGGTTGCAATCTCTAAGGATAAACACATGGACAAAGTCATGCTTGTTGAGTCCTTAGGATACAATCTCATGTCGATCTCAATGCTTTGTGATCTTGATATGGTTGTTGTTTTTGGCAAGTATCGCTGTGTTGTGATTATGGAAGTGACAATTCCAAAGTCTTCAAGGCTTTAGGAGAGGAGATTTGTATATTGTTGATTTCTCTACAGACCACAACCAGCCGTGTGTCTACTTGCAAAAGCTTCGTAAGGCTGGCTATGGCATCGACGACTTGGTCACGCAGCATGAGGAATTTGCACACGCTTGCGAAGAAGAAGCATGTCATTGGCATTGAGAATGTCAAATTCCTCAAGGATCACTTATGCGAGCTGTGAAGCTGGAAAATGACCAAGGCCAAGCATCCAAATAAGACTATCATGACCACTACCCGTCCATTCGAATTGCTTCACATGGACCTCTTTGGACCTAATCATTACTCAGCGGTCACTAATGATGCATCTCTATATGGTTTTGTCATTGTTGATGATTATTCTTGATATACATGGGTACACATTGTTACTTACAAACATGAAGTGCAGGAAGTCTTCAAACGATTTTCCTCGAGGGCTTCAACCAACTTTGGTGTGAAGATCAAGCACATTAGAAGTGACAATTGAACTGAGTTCAAGAATTCCGGTCTTGATGCCTATCATGATGAACTTGGTATTACTCATGAGTTATCTGCTCCCTATACTCCTCAGCAAAATGGCGTCGTGGAGTGCAAGAACAGAACTCTTGTTGAGATGGCTCGCACTATGCTTGATGAATACAAAACGCCTCAGCGTTTTTGGATTGATGCAATTGATACTGCGGGCCACATCATCAACAGAGTATATCTTCACAAATTCTTCAAGAAGATAGCCTATGAACTCCTCACTGGCAAGAAACCCAATGTGAGTTATTTCAAAGTCTTCGGTGCTAAATGTTGGATTAGAGATCCTCAGCACAACTCTAAACTTGCTCCGAAAGCACATGAAGGTTTTATTCTTGGTTACGGAAAGGACTCGCAAACCTACAGAGTCTTCAACATTGTTCTTCACAAGATTGTTGACACTATAGATGTGCGGTTCGATGAAACTAATGGCTCGCAAAGAGAGCACCTACCTTCTGTGTTAGATGAACCAACACCTGAGGATTCTATCAAGTTCAAGGCAACTGAGGATGTCATTCCTACTGAAGAATCTGCTGAAGAATTCATTCCTGTTCATGAAGAACGTCGAGCTGATGCACCTGAAGAACATGATGAGGAAAATGGTGCTGAAGAAAATGCTGATCAAATTCCTCAGGAACAACCAGCTCATCCTCGCGTAGACCAAGAAATGCAAGTGGAGAAGATCATCAATGACATTAGCGCACCAGGTCCTCTCACACGCTCGAAAGCTTCACATTTATCTAACTTTTGTGGGCACTATGCTTTTGTCTCTATCACAGAGCCCACTAAGGTAGATGAAGCATTTCTGGAGCCGGAGTGGATTCAGGCCATGCAAGAAGAATTACATCGATTCGAGCTTAACAATGTCCGGAATTGGTCAATCGCCTGATCCTCGCAAGCATAATATCATTGGCACAAAGTGGATCTACCGCAACAAGCAAGATGAAAATGGCCTCGTGGTGAGGAATAAGGCACGACTTGTAGCTCAAGGCTACACAGTTGAAGGAATTGATTTCGATGAAACTTTTGCACTGTTGCTAGACTTGAGGCTATTTGTATATTACTTGCTTACGCTAACTATCATGATATCATCTTATATCAAATGGATGTGAAAAGTGCATTCCTCAATGGTAAGCTTGAGGAAGAAGTATATGTTGCTCAACCCCGTGTTTTGAAGATCCAAAGAATCGACAAAGTCTTCAGACTCAATAAGGCCCTCTATGGCCTCAAGCAAGCCCCTCGGCGTGGTATGATACATTGAAGGAATTCTTCATGAAGAATGGCTTCACACCGGTTCACTCGACCCTACTCTCTTTACAAAATCTTATGATGGTGAACTGTTTGTGTGCCAAATATATGTTGATGATATTATCTTTGGCTGTCTCGACCAACGTTATAGTGATGAATTTGCCTATATGATGAGTGAAGAATATCAAATGTCTATGATGGGAGAGTTGAAATTCTTCTTAGGTCTTCAAATTAAATCAAGCAACGCAAATGGCATATTCATATCTCAGAGAAATACCTCAAAGATGTACTGAGGAAATTCGGCATGCAAGATTGCAAAGGCGTCAAAATTCCTATGCCCACAAATGGCCATGTATGCACTTATGAAAATGGTATTGACTTCGATCACAAGGTATACCGCTCCATGATTGGTTCCTTATTGTACCTATGTGCATCTAGGCCAGATATAATGCTTAGTGTTTGCATGTGTGCCCGATTTCAAGCTGCACCGAAGGAATCACACCATAAGGCTGTGAAGCATATTCTTCGATATCTAGATCACACACCAACGCTAGGATTATGGTACCCCAAGGGCTCTGCTTTTGATCTCATTGGATATTCTGACTCTGACTATGCTGGTGATCGTATGGACCGCAAGTCAACATCTCGCACTTGTCATTTCCTCAGACGATCTTTGGTCTGTTGGTCCGCGAAGAAACAGAACTGCGTATCACTGTCAACTGCTGAAGCTGAATACATTTCTGCTGGCTCTTGCTGTGCTCAACTGCTTTGGATGAAGCAAACCCTCAAGGACTACGGCGTCAACGTGAAGAATGTGCCTCTCCTCTACGACAATGAGAGTGCCATCAAGATTGCACACAACCCAGTTCAGCACTCGAAGACAATGCACATTCAGATTCGTCATCATTTTCTTTGTGATCATGTGTTGAAGACCGACTTCTCCATTGAACATGTGAAGATTGAAGAACAACTAGCTGATATCTTCACTAAGCCCTTGGATGAGAAGAGATTTAGCAAGTTGCAGTGTGAGCTAAATATCTTAGAATCTTCGAATGTTCTTTGAAAAGGACACACATCCTAACACTTATGCAAAATTGAAGACTTAGATGTGCAACACATGAAGAAACGTTTTTCTTCAATCAATGAAGAACAACACTCTAAGTGTGAAGAAATTAATGAAGAATTTGATTCTCAGAACCCTACGACAATTGTACGCGGTGTCTGAAATCATCATTCTTATACGGTGGGTTACGCCACCACAAAAAGTTGAAAATCTTCAATTTGAGTTTTTCCTCAGTTTTTAAAATTCTTCAGTTTTTCAAATTCTTCAACTTTACAAAATCTTCACTGTTTCCGTCATTTTTCTTCATTGGATATATATATATGTATGTATATATATATGAGTTTATGTCCTCTACAATATTCACTTATGGCTATTTCTTCATGTTGCGTTTTTCTGCTAAGTGAATGTGATCGGACCCTTCCCCCTCTATTCTATACTCAACCCAATCTATTCACGAATTCTTCATGTGCATTCTATTTGAAACTCGTTCAAAGTCTTCAGTGTGTCCTTGTCAGCTGAAGAAATTGCGAACAAAACTTTAAAACAAATCTTATCCAGATTTTCGGTTTTCCCGCTCAAACCGTTCCGCATCCCACGATGCATTATTATAATCACCCACGATCTTACATGATCTCATCTACACAGTACGTGGGTGACACATGTCACGTGAAGGAGAAAGGGCAGGGGCATGTTCGTCCCAAAATCTTTGGGTGAACAGTTTTTCACCGTGGCTATAAATACCCCTCTCCCCTTCCTCACTTCATTTACTCCGCTCGGTCGCTGCCTCTCGCCGAGCTCCTCAAACCCTAGCGCCGCTTACTCCATCGTCGCCGGTGAGGAAGAGCTTCACTGCCTCGACCTCGTCGCCGTCGTACTCGTGCCGGTTATGAAATCTTCACTCCGCCGCCAGTAGCTGTCTCCCTCTCGCCAAGTTAGGGCGTGGGAGATCTAACTTGACAAACTTCACCTCTGTTCATCTCAGTTCGTCGTGTTCTTCAGTTCGGGTAATTAAAAGTTACTTTTATTTCTCGCTTTGATTCTCAAACCTTCTTGAAAATCTTCAAAGGTGTTTTATTCTTCAAATCTTCACACATATGAACACCTCACACACTGTATGCTCTTGATCCATTTCTCTAAGCAATCATTTTCTTCAAGATCCCTCAATTGTGTGGATTTTCGATCTGTACAACTCTGGAACCTAAGACAAAGAACGCTTAGTGAAATTCCTCAAGGCTTAACTGGTCAAATTCCTCAAAACTTGTCTTTTCGAAAAACCTTCCGAGAACGCATATGACCTCTCCAAATTCCTCGCACCTACACTCTGCTCACAGTACTCATGTCCGCCTTTGAATCACTAGGTTCTCATCAACTTAACTCATTTGCAGCGCCTCGAAGAAAAACTGCATACTTCTTCGAGTGTTCAATTGTTCAAATTCCTCATCCAAGAATATGGTCAAGGAAAGAGACCGCAGAAAGGAGGAAAGAAGCCCGAGGTCATGATCTTTCGAGATCCCCGATGACATATACAAGGATTATTGCACACCGATGAAGCCAAATTTGGCAAAGAGAACAAAACTCAGCGCAAGGTGCGCATTCAGAGGATTGAACGGAGATGGGCAAGAGAATGGAGGGAGTACAGATATGTAACTCCGAAGTATATGAAGAAATTTGCTTTAAATCCTCCATGCCCAAGAGCTCCATTGGCACCTGCCAAGTAGCCGATCCCACCAAAGATCAAGCGTGGTGAGGACTTTCCCAAGAATGGGCTAGGCGCCAAGCTAAATTGGCAAGACAAGCCAAGGAGGCGAGGAGGAAATTCAATGAGGATTCTGCTGCTGCTGCATTATCGAGGCCTCGGTCAAGCCGAGGAAATCAATGCCAAAGAAGCCTGCTCGAAGCCAAGTGCTTCACCAACAGCGCCCTCGCGCCAAGTTCTCGGCTATGCCCTCACGGCAAATTCCTCGAACGCCATCGCTCCACCAAAGTCCTCAACTCCTGTGCATCCGCTACATGTCAAAGGACTACGGGTTTTCAATTGCTTCGTGTCTCAAAGAAGTTCCTCACCGCACCAATGTCCTCATCAGCCCCACACCGTTGAAGACTAAAGCAATAGTCGGACGCGGTCCTCGCCAAGTCCAAGGAAGAAACAGTTGCATTCCAAGTGCCCTCGATGATGAAGCTTCTGATGATGAACTTGCAGAAATCATCAGAGATAGGCAAGTGAAGGCCGCTAGAGCCAAAGGCATATCGGTGCCACTGCTTTTGGATCCGAGGAAAATCCTCGACTACATTGACCTCTGGCACAAGGATCCGAACACCCCCATGCCTGATTTTCACCGACTCTGGTCAAAGTCACATGTCGACCCATTTCATCACTCAAGAGAAATGGAAGTTTGAAAAGGCCAGAGAGATCAAGAGAGCACAATACAGGAAGGAGAAGCTCCTGAAGAAAAATGTTGTCAGAATGACACCTAAGGAACTTCTCCAGCACGATCTGAATCCAAGCCCTCAAAGAAAGACTTCGATGCATACTATGCTTATTGGCAAGGAGCCAAAGTAAGATTCACAACTCGACGAAGAAAATGACAACTGTTGCAGCCCCATCGCAATAAGAAAATCTTCAGGCTGCAGACTCTGCTCAACCTGCTGAAGAACATGCCAGCACCGCTGATGACTTTCAGCGTGCTGAAGAAAATGTAAGTTCCAGGGCTGATGACTCCATACCAGCCGCTGGAGAAATTGCTAGGGCATCCACTAGTGGTGCGCCTAAAGAAACTAAAGAGATCAGGGCAAGTGCATCAGTTGCGCCTGAAGAAAATCAACCAGATTCCTCAGCTCCTCCCGCGCCTACACCAACTCCATTTTTTCCTTCTGCCTATGAAGTGAAGAAGACCAAGGCTGCAGAGCGAGCTGCAGTGAAGAAAAGGAAGGCATCAGCTGAATCAAATTCTTCGGCTGCGAAGAAAATGAAGCCAATGACCAGCTCACTTGAACATCCAATTGATGCCGTTCCGATTTCCTCCATGTCGTCAAAGGAAATTGTTCCTTTTGGAGAAGACTACAAGATTCCAAGCGGATCTGATGAAGAAAATCATTCTGCTGCTTCATCAGAGCAGATTAATGAAGAAATTGAAGTGGATACCATCCCTTCAACGACAGTCAATTCCTCACCTATGCCTCAGTTCACAGCTGAAGAGGCTGGTGTTGAGGAAATTGAAGATGAAGATGTGGATATCGGATGCACCACACCTGTGATGAATGATGACTTCTGGGAAAGTCAGCATCCCAATACTCCTCTCTTCACTCCTATTCAACAGATTCCCCAGTCCCTGGCAACCACTGTACAAATGGGCTCTGAAGAAACTCATCCCACTTCCTCTGTTTATGAAGAAATTCCAGCCACTAGTGTCAAGAACCCGCTTCTTCTGATCCATAGATTGCACAAGAAGAGGAACCAGAAATTCTCACCAAGAACCCGAGCTCGCGATTCTGAGGTAGTGATGCAACTCATCGACATTCCTCTACCGAAGCCAAAGAATCCGCTCTCAAGCAAATGCAAGTTCAAGGTCAAGACTTCTTTTCCGAGCATGTGTTCTTCATCGACTACAACCCATATGACTCTGCTCACATAAGGAAGAGGCGTTTACGACTGCTAGTCAAGCCAACTTCTATTCCTCAGTGTTGTTTGACAAGGACAAAATCTTCGATCATGAACATATTCCTCACGTGGATATGGAATCTCCGCCATGCTTCGAGCCAGTCCTCGGTGTTCTTCACGATGCAGATTACTCAATTTCGCAATGACATCTGTGATTGGAATGAAGAACTCATTCTTCGCTTCTACGCCACACCGCATATCATCGAGATGCCGACGATGTCAATTCATGGGTGTTGGATTGATGACCGAAAACACTCACTACAAGGCACCGCAACTCAATTGCTTCGTGTCCTTCCTCTTGATCCTCCCCATGACAAAGGCATGTTGCATCTACAATGACCCCGAATCGACAAATCACTATATGCAAGTGCTCATGAAGCCTTTGAAGCTTCGGGCAGGCCCCACGAACCAAATTCCTCGTCAAGGAATTGCTTTATGTGCCTCGGACCGTCTATCGCATTCTCGACGAAGACAATGAGTCCTATCAAAGGCCACGACTCAAATGATGAAGATGTCGCTGGCATCATGAAGAACATGCTTTTCAACATCATTCATGGCGCTCCGTCAACTTCCATGATTTCTTCATGAGGACTCGCAAATGTTGCTATGTCACCTTTTGAGTCAAGCCCTATGCGCCTTGGATTATGAAATTCATAAGGGCAAGATCTTCATCAATTACAAAGTCGACACTCAACCATGGTAGCTACTTGCCTCCCATTGAAGTCCTCAAACGCCAATTTCATCATCGATGATAAAGGCAAGGCAGCTGCTGTGATCGATGAAGGCATTCGTCCATTGATGGTCCATTTCTCCTGCTACATCTTACTCTACTAATGACGACTCACTCATGACACCGCCAAGAAATACCTCAGCTAAGCAAAATCCTCAAGCCACAAAGACCTGTGGTGATGATCGATCGTGAGTTACTCCTCGCCTTCATCGGAAGGTTGATCGCAATCACAAATGGGTAAATCGTCGGTTTGGTGCAATTCTTCACAACATGACTTCAACACATAATGCAAAGAAGAAAACCACTACTACCTTCATGAAACCCTCAACCGCACTGGGCTGTCCTCACTCATGTCTATAGCGCCAAGAATCAAGACTATGGGTCTCAAGGAAGAATTTGACTGGTCTGCACCTCCTCCGAAGAAATTCAAAAGGGTCAAAGTTCCTGATCTAGTGGCCAGCTCTTATTCTTCATCACGTGACACTGATGAGTATGAAGATTTGGACGACATTGCGGCAGGCCCTGCTACAACAAACAACCCCGACAACACTGGCGCTCCTTCATCAACTTGAAATTCTTCAGGGGCGTTAGTCCTCAGTTTCAATCCTTTTGGTCATTTGATGACAAAGGGGGAGAAATCTGAGTTAGTCTTCAAGCGGGTCTATATTATGGGCGTTTTTTTTAAGTTGCAACTCTCGTTCTTCCGAAACTTTTATTAGATCGAGTTGTAATCTTAAACCCGATGGTGCTCTGATACTTTTGGATGGTGCTTTTGATGCACTATGCTCCGATACTTTTGATGCTTTCGGCATGCTTATTCCTTGTTAACATTATTGCACGCATGCTGCATTTCATCAGGCACCATATTTCATCATGCATTTCAAATTCTTCATATTATATATCAAATGCGTGAATGAATTACAAGATATAGGGGGAGATCTCCATGATTCAACTCGTCAAATGTGCATTGCCTCAAATGCAAATTCCTCACTATGCACATCTTCAGGGGGAGTTCTTCTATATCTTGAAATCAAATTCCTCAATATCAGTATTTACACTTCATATGTTTATCCCCATTGAAAACTTAACCTATGTTGTCATCAATCACCAAAAAGGGGGAGATTGTAAGTGCATCTAGTGCCCCTTAGTGATTTTGGTGTATTGAAGACTTATAGGTTAAGGGACTGATGCGTTTGTGAGTGTACACAGGTCCATAAGTCTATGAGGAGTTTGATATTTACAGAGAAAGTCGACCCTAAAATGAAGTTCTTCGATCAAGACTTTGATATTCAAGACTTTCTGAAGACTTTGAAAGTGAAGAAATTGGTGTGACCTTGAAGACTTGGTATTCATTTGAGGAACGTGAAGCGTGAAGACTTATGTTTTCATAGTTTCATTTTCTCTTTCTTGAGTCATAGGAAACACCGTACTGTTAAAGGGTGTCGAGGAAATACTAAGGAAAAATTTCCAAGTGATGCTCAACTCAAAATCCTACACCTACCAATCCCTTCGAGTGAAGCCTTTGGAAATCTCATACAGTTCAGTCACTTTCTTCAGGGACAGAGACGAAGTTCTTCTGGTCGCTGATGAATTTGTTCTGACTGAGGAGTTAGGAATTCGCCAGTGCGAATTGCCTACACAGTGAGGAACATGATAGCCCTGAGGAATTTGAGAGTCAAATTTCCGACCATTGCTGTGATGCGCGCCAGCTGTCCCAAAATATCTTATCCACCTAACGGTCATATCATTGAAGGGCATTTATTTCTTATCATGTCGGGATGCTCCCTAGGCTATAAATAGCCGCCCCCTACAACCACTAGTTGGTTGGCTGCTCCGGGAGAACTTGACACTTGTCATTTGAGAGCAACCCATCCTCCGAGGACTTTGAGCGAAAATCATCAAGTGAGGAAAATCCCAAAACCAAACCCCCACAAACCCAAAGTGATTGAGCATCACTGAAAAAATTGATCCTGCGTGGATCCGACGCTTGTTACCTTTGAAGACTGTGCTTCTTGCAGACGGTTAGGCGTCAAGGTCTAGAGCATCCAAGAGGAATTGTGGATCGCCGAGTGACCAAGTCTGTGAAGGTTTGGAAGTCACCTGAAGACTTACCACGAGTGATTGGACGAGGCCTGTGGTCTTAGTTCAAGGAGAATACGGTGGGGACTCGGTGTCCCGAGTCGCGCTCGATGATCGGGTGTCCGGATCTGCGTGTCCTCGAAGTTTAAATACTCACCGCTCAAACCAGACGCATAACCGAGACAGCAGTTGGAACTGGTTTACCAAATCATTGTCTTCACCAACTAATCGGTTCTATCCCTCAACCCTTTCATTTCATCATTATCGTGTTGAGTGTTTATTCATATCGTGCTTGAAGACTTTGATCAAGACTTTCTCAATTTCCTCGCTTCAATTTCTTCACCGCTTTGTCTTCATCTTGTGTTATCCTGTGACTACGCTTTCTGTACTCTGTGCTAGTCTTCATTTCATCATGATGACCATGCTTGTATTCTGTTATGCTTACTTCTGAGTACTTATTCCGCTGCAAGTAGTTCTTCGCTAAGGAATTTCCTCACCAGCAAATTCGTCAGTGAAGAATTCATAAAAATCACCTATTCACCCCCCCCTCTAGTCGATATAACGCACTTTCACAAGTATCCGTGGGCATGATTATACGATATTCATCACACAATCTCAGATTCATCCAACCAACACAAAGTACTTCAAAGAGTGCCCCAAAGTTTCTAGCGAAGAGTCAAGAACGTGTGCCAACCCCTATGTGTAGGTTCATGGGTGGAACCCGCAAGTTGGTCACCAAAACATACATCAAGAGGCACGTGATATCCCATTGTCACCACAGATAAACACGTCAAGACATACATCAAGTGTTCTCATAAAAGACTCAATCCGATAAGATAACTTCAAAGGGGAAACTCAGTTCATCACAAGAGAGTAGAAGGGGAGAAACATCATAAGATCCAACTACAATAGCAAAGCTCGGGATACATCAAGATCGTGCCATAGAGGGAACACGAGAGAGAGATCAAACACATAGCTACTAGTACATACCCTCAGCCCTGAGGGTGAACTACTCCCTCCTCGTCATGGATAGCACCGGGATGATGAATATGGCCACCGGTGATGGATTCCCCCTCCGACAGGGTGCCGGAACGGGCTCCCGAGAGGTTTTTGGTGGCTACAGAGGCTTGCGGTGGCGGAATTCCCGATCTATCTTGATTTTTGATGGTTTTAGGGTACGTAGGCATATATAGGTGAAAGAATTCGGTCAGGAGGTGCTCGAGGGGCCCACGAGACAGGGGGCCGTGCCCTGTAGGGGGGGTGTCACCCTATCTCCTGGGCTCTTCGAGGACCTTTTGACTTGATCTCCAAGCCTCCAGGATGATATTCTTCCGAAAAATCACGATGCCGAAGGTTTCATTCTGTTTGGACTCCGTTTGATATTCCTTTTCTTCGAAATACTGAAAAAGGCAATTAAACAGCAATATGGCTGGGCCTCCGGTTAGTAGGTTAGTCCCAAAAATGATATAAATATGTAAAATAAAGCCCATAAACATCCAAAAGGGGTAATATAATAGCATGGAACAATCAAAAATTATAGATATGTTGGAGACGTACCAGTACATACTGAAGAGTTAAAGTAACAAGAAGAAACATAACATAGTTCTGCTGGGGGCTCAGCACAACACACCCCTCAAATTAAATTAAGCACACCTGAAATTAAACTTTCAACTATTCTGGTAGACACTGCATTAGAACCACCATGAGCAACGACACTGCCACCTTACTTAGAGTCCTCGTCCACGTCCTCGACTTCGTCCTTGTCCCTCTTACTCTTGGCTCATACTTCTTTGCTTGAACCGCCAACTTGGTTGTTTCTCTTCATCCAACCCTTGTAGATATTGAAACAAAGGTAGCCATCCATTGCAGCATAGTGGATGTGGTCTATATCTAGTACATTCCTCTGCCATACATGACGATGAAACGTGTATGGAGGTTTCTCCAGCCATCGTCATTTAGGATGAACCATGGCTCCTGCCAGGGTCAGCATTGAAGGCTGACGAGAGGACACCAGCCGATTCTTTTGGATGTTGAAGGTGTTACCTACAGCGAGGCCTATCCAACGCAGGACTTCTTTGTCGTTACCCAAGTCTACAGTAACGAATTTGACTAGGTTGCTCTTGAGGAAGTCCTTAAAATCCTGGCACTCAACATCGGCATGGCATATGTGGTAGACCAAGCATAAGTCATGCACGCAAACCTGGATCACGGCGGGCTTCTTCCTCTCTTTGTCCTTTAGATCCTTCTCTTGTCCCACGACTGTCGTGTACTCAACATCTAGCCCAGCGACCCACTCATCATCTGAGTCTTCGAACATGCGTCTGAAGCGAGAAAGGCATCCTTTCACCGTCGCGGAAGAACGGGTGTAGATGACATCAAACTCATCGCTAGTGATGGTTCTATCCTTGTGCTCACTGCCGATCGGGGAGATTTGGGACACCATGGATTTGGGAGGAGGGTTTGGATTAGTGGAACTGCCGTAATGTGAATGGACGGAACGACTAGGAGCGAACCACCGTAGTATTAAAGGACGTGCGGGGACGAGTAGGAGCGAACTACCAGCGTGCGAACGGCAGTAGTGGCTTTGCATTCCCCCATGATACGGGCTTCCGAGAGCCCTTGGATCTGAGATCGAACGGTTGCATGGCGTGATTCTAGACCTATGGGTGAATATCCTATCCTGGAGGGTTATTCTGCAAATTTTCAGCAACTTAGCATGCGACCGTTTCATCTCAGATCCAAGGGCTGCCAGCACCCCGTATCTTGGTCGCAACTACCACGACCGTCGCGTTGCATGCGCGGTCGCGCCCTTGGAGATTTAACATGGTGCGTTAGGCTATCTGATGTTGGCATGTGATACATTGTCATCACTTAGTCACTCATACTACAACAAGGTTAGCTATAAGGTTAGTCATCACTTAGGAGAAAATTTTACTACTCCCTCCGTTTACTCCTCGTCCCTACTACGTACTTTGGTTAGTACTCCCTCCATTTACTTATACTAGGACACTATAAAAAAATACATTTTGCATCTATACAAGGCCACAAATAGTAATCGAGACAAAAGTTACTACTCCCTCCTTTCAAGTTTATGGCTCAATTTCAAAATCTCTCCAACCAAGGTAGACGGTGAGTGGTCGAATTAATTTCATAGTTTGCACAGTACGCTCGTTTTTCTCAAGAAGTTACGTTTACTGAGGCATTAATTAGAACGAATGCATGAATGACCACTAAATTTCCATGAACTTGTACATGCATTGGTTAGTTTCCTCTTGACACTTCTTGCGTCGGGTGATCTAACGCACCTCGAAATCCAACATGTAATGGTACTACTAGTAGTATAGTAGAATTGAGACTTATCAAATGGAAAAGCGAATGTTTTTTAGATGGGCCCTATAAACCCTAGTGGGTACGTGTAAGTGCATCTAGTGGCCCTTAGTGATTTTGGTGTATTGAAGACTTATAGGTTAAGGGACTGATGCGTTTGTGAGTGTACACAGGTCTATAAGTCTATGAGGAGTTTGATATTTACAGAGAAAGTCGACCCTAAAATGAAGTTCTTCGATCAAGACTTTGATATTCTCAAGACTTTCAAGACATTGAAAGTGAAGAAATTGGTGTGACCTTGAAGACTTGGCATTCATTTGAGGAACATGAAGCGTGAAGACTTTTGTTTTCGTAGTTTCATTTTCTCTTTCTTGAGTCATAGGAAACACCATCTTCGTTAAAGAGGGTCGAGGAATACTAAGGAAAAATTTCCATGTGATGCTCAACTCAAAATCCTACACCTACCAATCCTTCGAGTGAAGCCTTTGAAATCTCATACGCTTCACCACTTTCTTTAGTGACAGAGACGAAGTTCTTCCGTCACCGATGAATTTGTTCGATCGAGGAGTTAGGAATTCGCCAAAGTCGAATTACCTACACCGTGAGAAACATGATAGCCCTGAGGAATTTGAGAGTCAAAATTCCGACCGCTGCTAAAGCTTCTTGCGCCACCGTCCCAAAATATCCTATCCACCTAACGGTCATATCATTGAAGGGCATTTATGTCTTATCATGTCGGGCTGCTCCCTAGGCTATAAATAGTCGCCCCCTACAACCACTAGCTGGTTGGCTGCTCCGAGAGAACTTGACACTTGTCATTTGAGAGCAACCCATCCTCCGAGGACTTTGAGCGAAAATCATCAAGTGAGGATAACCCAAAACCAAACCCCCACAAACCCAAAGTGATTGAGCATCACTGAAGAAATTGATCCTGCGTGGATCCGATGCTTGTTACCTTTGAAGACTGTGCTTCTTCCAGACGGTTAGGCGTCATGGTCTAGAGCATCCAAGAGGAATTGTGGATCGCCGAGTGACCAAGTCTGTGAAGGTTTGGAAGTCGCTCAAGACTTACCACGAGTGATTGAACGAGGTCTGCATGTGGCCTTAGTTCAAGGAGAATACGGTGAGGATCGGGTGTCCCGAGCTGCGTGCTCAAGTGAGTGGGTGTCCGGACTGCGTGTCCTCGAGTTTAAATACTCACCGCTCTAACCGACGCATAACCGAGACAGCAGTTGGAACTGGTTTACCAAATCATTGTCTTCACCAACTAATCGGTTCTATTTCCTCAACCCTTCCAATTCCTCATTACGTGTTGAGTGTTTGTTCATATCTGTGCTTGAAGACTTTGATCAAGACTTTCTCAATTTCCTCAAGACAATTTCTTCACTGTTTGTCTTCATCTTGTGTATCCTGTGATTACGCTTTCAGACTCTATGCTAGTCTTCATTTCATCATGATGACCATGCCTGTATCCTGTTATGCTTACTTCTGGGTACTTATTCCGCTGCTAGTAGTTCTTCGCTAAGGAATTTCCTCACCGCAAATTCCTCGCTGAAGAATTCATAAAATCGCCTATTCACCCCCTCTAGTCGATATAACGACTTTCAATTGGTATCGAGCAAGGTACTCCTTGTTCGTGTGATTTTGGTTTAACCGCCGAGTTTTAGTTATGTCGACCGCTGGTATGATCAAGGTCTCGGCTGGGTGTCCTACCATTGATGGGACGGACTACCCCTACTGGAAGAACAAGATGCGAATGCATCTTGAGGCAATTGACAATGATCTCTGGTATGTTGTGCAAAATGGTGTTCCCTCTTCCTCACCCTCACTGAACGCTACCGATATGAAGAGATTCAAGCAACTCGATTCTCAAGCGAAGAATATCATATGTGGCCATCTGAGTAAAGGACAGTATGGAAGAGTGAGTGCTTTGGAAACTGCTAAGCTTATGTGGGATAGGCTGTCCAAAGTGAATGAAGGAGTCTCAACTCAGCGTGACTCTCGAGTTGATGTTCTTCGGAATCTCTTCAACCGCTTCAAAAGACTCGATAATGAAAATGTCCAAAAAAACCTTCGATCGCCTCACTGACATCTCAAATGAGCTTCAAGCCCTCGGTGCCACTGACATCACTGACCATGAAGTGGTGAAGAAACTGTTGAGATCGCTTGATTCCTCATTTGATACTCTGGGACTGATGATACAAGAACGGGCTGACTACAAGTCTCTTGATCCCGCCGATATCCTCGAAAGGCTAAATACTCACGAAGTTCCACTTTTTGAAAAGAGAGATCTCTATGGTTCGAGCTATGGCAAACCACGTGCCTCAAGGCCAAGGCTGTGTCGACTCAATGTGAGGATTCGGTAGTAGCCATGGTGATCTCAAGAATTGAGCCAGAGCTAGCACCGCCGTGAAGAAATTCCAAGTTCTCAAGACGTGGTCGCTGGAAAATCCTCAAGAAGCAATGATTCCTCATCCAAAGGACTATAAGAGAAGGCTGTGCCACAAATGCAAGAAACCTGGTCACTATATTCAAGATTGTCCTTAGTGGGAAAAGGAAATGAAGAAGAAGAAATACAAGGATTACAGCTTCGATGATGCAAAGAAGAAGAAGAAATCGTCAAAATCTTCGCCATCAAAATCCTCAAGTCTTCATCTCACAAGAAGAGTAGCTCCAAGAAGGCTCGGGCATTCATTGGCAAGGAAATGGACTCAAGCTGAATCTGAGGAAAATGATGAAGAGGAGGCGTCAAGAATCTGAATCTGTGTGGCGAAGTTTGGCCTTTGCTATCGCTTTAGTTAGCAAGTCCATCTTCAACATCAAGAAACTGACCCCACCGACAAGCCTCGATGAAGATAATGATGACTACGCCCCACCTATTGCTTCATGGCGAAAGGTGCAAAGGTACTCAAATACACCTCCTCTGAATCTAGTGAAAATGAATCGATGAGGATCTCAAGCCCAGCTACTCTAAACTTGCTAAGATTGTCAAAACAACAAAGGGCTTTTGATAAGGTTCAAAACATGCTAGACAAAAGTGATGATATGTTGGGTGAAGAAATGGATCGCACCAAAGCCCTGACTGAAAATCTTCAGAGACTTTAGTCTAGGTTTGATAACATTCAAGGTCATCATAACACTCTCTTATCTGATCATGAGAAACTTTCTTTTGAATTTCTTCAAAGAAAGCAAGATCTTGAAAAGCTAAGAGTGTGTTATGAAGATCTTGAGAAGGAGCGCGATTCATTACTAGCTCAACAAATCAGCGCTTCCCAGGAAGAATTTGTTCCTCCATGCTTAAAGTGCATTGAACGTGAATCTGCTAATTCTTCACCTGAATGTTCAAATGCTTCAACTGTTACAAATTCTTCACCTGCCTCTGCTATCACTAATACCTCATCTGAGGACATTGCTAGTATCACTGACAATGCAGGGCTGAAGGAATTGTGCATGACAGGCATTTACAAAAGCCTCAAAGGGCATTAGACTCTTTGTGATGTGCTTAAAAAGCAGATCCTCAACAGAAACCCTAGGAAAGAGGGTATTGCCTTTGAGAGGAAACTCAATGTTGATGGAACATATTGAAGCCCGAGCAAGACCCCAAAACCTCATGGGTTGTCAAAGGAACCTCCAGCTAATCCATCTAACTTATCCGGCTTTACATGTGAATCTCCTCATTCTTCCGATGAGTCATTTGACTCCAACTATAAACTGTTCAAAAATTAGAATGGTGAAGTATTTGCTAGATATGTTGGCACTAATCGCAGAATGGTTCTCCTATGAAGAAAATCTGGTACCCAAGAAGTGCCTTGAAAGTCTTCAGTGAATGTCCTCATGACACCACCTGTGAAGAACAGGAACCTCAGATCAAATTCTTCATATGGACCAAATTCTTCATATGGATCCAAGTCCTCATACAGACCAAATTCCTCACATGGATCAAATTCCTCAAAAGGATCAAAGTCGTCATATGACTATCAACGTGCTAACAACTCTGTCTCGCAGGGTAGAGGCAAGGGCTATAAATATGTGCATTATTCTTCAAACCATTATGTTCATAAGTCCTCGAAGAATTTCTCTGCTTATTCATATGCTTACCCTAACCCCTCTTATGTGAAACGAAATGGTTTGGCATCTTTGCCACCTTTCTCATATGGTGCTCGCAGAGTGATGAATTCTTTGCCACCCCTCGAGATGTGGGTGGTGAAGAAAAGGAACTAATCTCTTCTACAGGGTCAGGTCTCCAGACGTGCTTTAACGTCTGAAGAATTTGCTGGGGACCTGACGAAAATGCCTGAAACGACGCAGGCGAATCATGATGAAACGAACCTTCATTTCACACGTCCTCATTTACTGTTATATCTGTTTACTGCTTGGTGAAATTCATCTGATGAACTTGATATCATATTCTTCACTGATAAAGCATATGAGATTGTAAGCTACACTAATTCATCTGCAGGATGATCAACCCAAAACTACTGAATGGGTCCTCGATAGTGGATGTACGAATCACATGACTGGTGAAAAGAATCTATTGATGGATGCTCCCTTATCACCATCACATCTGAAGCATATCATCTTTGCTGACAAAGGCAAAAGTCAGGTATTGGGTCTTGGTAAGGTTGCAATCTCTAAGGATAAACACATGGACAAAGTCATGCTTGTTGAGTCCTTAGGATACAATCTCATGCCAGTCTCAATGCTTTGTGATCTTGATATGGTTGTTCTCTTTGGCAAGTATCACTGTGTTGTGATTATGGAAGCTGACAATTCCAAAGTCTTCGAAGGCTTTAGGAGAGGAGATCTGTATATTGTTGATTTCTCTACAGGACCACAACCAGCCGTGTGTTTACTTGCAAAAGCTTGAGAAGGTTGGCTATGGCATCGACGACTTGGTCGTGCAGGCATGAGGAATTTGCACACGCTTGCGAAGAAGAAGCATGTCATTGGCATTGAGAATGTCAAATTCCTCAAGGATCACTTATGCGGAGCCTGTGAAGCTGGAAAAATGACCAAGCCCAAGCATCCAACAAAGACTATCATGACCACTACTCGTCCATTCGAATTGCTTCACATGGACCTCTTCGACCTAACCATTACTCAAAGAGTCACTAATGATGCATCTCTATATGGTTTTGTCATTGTTGATGATTACTCTCGATATACATGGGTACACATTGTTACTTACAAACATGAATTGCGGAAGTCTTCAAACGATTTTCCTCGGGGCTTCAACCAACTTTGGTGTGAAGATCAAGCACATCGAAGTGACAATGGAACCGAGTTCAAGAATTCTGGTCTTGATGCCTATCTTGATGAACTTGGTATTACTCATGAGTTATCTGCTCCCTATACTCCTCAGCAAAATGGCGTCGTGGACCGCAAGAACATAACTCTTGTTGAGATGGCTCGCACTATGCTTGATGAATACAAAACGCCTCAGCGTTTTTGGATTTATGCAATCGATACTGCGTGCCACATCATCAACATAGTATATCTTCACAAATTCTTCAAGAAGACGGCCTATGAACTCCTCACTGACAAGAAACCCAATGTGAGTTATTTCAAAGTCTTCGGTGCTAAATGTTGGATTAGAGATCCTCACCACAACTCTAAATTTGCACCGAAAGCACATGAAGGTTTTATGGTTGGCTACAGAAAGGACTCACACACCTACAGAGTCTTCAACATTGTTCTTCACAAGATTGTTGACACTGTAGATGTGCGGTTCGATGAAACTAATGGCTCGCAAAGAGAGCACCTACCTTCTGTGTTAGATGAACCAGCACCTGAGGATTCTATCAAGTTCAAGGCAATTGAGGATGTAATTCCTACTGAAGAATCTGCTGAAGAATTCATTCCAGTTCATGAAGAACGTCGAGCTGATGCACCTGAAGAAAATCCTGAGGAAAATGGAGTTGAAGAAAATGCTGATCAAATTCCTCAGCGACAACCAGCTCATCCTCGCATTGCAAAAGAAGTGCAAGTGGAGAAGATCATCGGTGACATTAGCGCACCAGGTCCTCTCACACGCTCAAAAGTTTCACATTTATCTAACTTTTGTGGGCACTATGCTTTTGTCTCTATCACAGAGCCCACTAAGGTAGATGAAGCATTTATGGAGCTGGAGTGGATTCAGGCTATGCAAGAAGAATTACATCAGTTCGAGCTTAACAATGTCCGAACCGGTCAATCATCCGATCCTCGCAAGCATAATATAATTGGCACAAAGTGGATCTACCGCAACAAGCAAGATGAAAATGGCCTTGTGGTGAGGAATAAGGCACGACTAGTAGCTCAAGGCTACACACAGTCAAGGAATTGATTTCGATGAAACTTTTGCACCTGTTGCTAGACTTGAGGCTATTCATGATATTACTTGCTTATGCTAACCATCATGATATCATCTTATATCAAATGGATGTGAAAAGTGCATTCCTCAATGGTAAGCTTGAGGAAGAAGTATATGTTGCTCAACCCCTGTGTTTTAAAGATCCAAAGAATCTCGACAAAGTCTTCAGACTTAATAAGGCCCTCTATGGCCTCAAGCAAGCCCCTCAAGCGTGGTATGATACATTGAAGGAATTCTTCGTGAAGAATGGCTTCACACCCGTTCACTCGACCCTACTCTCTTTACTAAATCTTATGATGGTGAACTGTTTGTGTGCCAAATATATGTTGATGATATTATCTTTGGCTGTATCGACCAACGTTATAGTGATGAATTTGCCTATATGATGAGTGAAGAATATCAAATGTCTATGATGGGAGAGTTGAAATACTTCTTAGGTCTTCAAATTCGTGAGCAGCGCAATGGCATATTCATATCTCAGAGAAATACCTCAAAGATGTATCGAGGAAATTCGCATGCAAGATTGCAAAGGCGCTAAAATTCCTATGCCCACAAATGGCCATCTATGCACTTATGAAAATGGTATTGACTTCGATCACAAGGTATACCGCTCCATGATTGGTTCTTCATTGTACTTATGTGCATATAGGCCAGATATAATGCTTAGTGTTTGCATGTGTGTCCGATTTCAAGCTGCACCAAGGAATCACACCATAAGGTCAGAAGCATATTCTTCGATATCTAGCTCACACACCAACACTAGGATTATGGTACCCCAAGGGCTCGCTTTTGATCTCATTGATATTCGACTCTGACTATGCCGGTGATTGTGTGGACCGCAAGTCAACATCCGCACTTGTCATTTCTCGACGATCTTTGGTCCGTTGGTCCTCGAAGAAACAGAATCTGCAGATCACCGCTTCATCGCGAAGCTGAATACATTGCTGCTGGCTCTTGCTGTGCTCAACTACTTTGGATGAAGCAAACACTCAAGGACTATGGCGTCAACGTGAAGAATGTGCCTCTCCTTTGTGACAATGAGAGTGCCTTCAAGATTGCTCACAACCCAGCTTCAGACTCAAGACAAAGCACATTCAGATTCGCCATCATTTTCTTCGTGATCATGTGTTGAAGGCGACATCTCCATCGAAAGCACGTGAAGATCAAGAACAGCTAGCTGATATCTTCACTAAGCCCTTGGATGAGAAGAGATTTAGCAAGTTGCGGTGTGAGCTAAATATCTTAGAATCTTCGAATGTTCTTTGAAAAGGACACACATGCTAACACTTATGCAAAATTGATAACTTAGATGTGCAACACATGAAGAAACGTTTTTCTTCATTCAATGAAGAATAACACTCTAAGTGTGAAGAAATTAATGAAGAATTTGATTCTCAGAACCCTACAACAATTGTACGCGGTGTCTGAAATCATCATTCTTATACGGTGGATCACGCCACCACAAAAAGTTGAAAATCTTCAATTTGAGTTTTTCCTCATTTTTGAAATTCTTCAGTTTTTCAAATTCTTCAACTTTGCAAAATCTTCACTGTTTCCGTCGTTTTTCTTCATTGGCTATATATATGAGTTTATGTCCTCTACATCATTCACTTATGGCTATTTCTTCAAGTTGCGTTTTCTGCTAAGTGAATGTGATCGGACCCTTCCCCCTCTATGCTATACTCAATCAAATCTATTCACAAATTCTTCATGTGCGTTCTATTTGAAACTCGTTCAAAATCTTCACTGTGTCCTTGTTAGCGGAAGAAATTGCGAACGAAACTTTAAAACAAATCTTATCCAGATTTTCGGTTTTGCCGCTCAAACCGTTCCGCATCCCACGATGCATTATTCTATTCACCCACGATCTTACACGATCTCAACTACACTGTACATGCGTGACACATGTCGCGAGAAGGAGAAAGGGCAGGGGCATGTTCGTCCCAAAATCTTTGGGCGAACAGTTTTTCACCGTGTCTATAAATACCCCTCTCCCCTTCCTCACTTCATTTACTTCGCTGGACCGCTGTCTCTCGCTCGAGCTCCTCAAACCCTAGCGCCGCCGCTACTCCATCGTCGCCGGTGAGGAAGAGCTTCGCTGCCTCGACCTCGTCACCGTCGTACTCGCGCCGGTTGTGGAAATCTTCACTCCGCCGCCGCCGTAGCTGTCTCCCTCTGCCAAGTTAGGGCATGGGAGATCTAACCTGACGAACTTCACAACTGTTCTCAGTTCATCGTGTTCTTCACTTCGGGTAATTAAAAGTTACTTTTATTACTCACTTTGATTCTCAAACTTTCCTGAAAATCTTCAAAGGTGTTTATTCTTCAAATCTTCACACATATGAACACCTCACGCATCATATGATCTTGAACTGTTTCTCTAAGCAATCATTTTCTTCAAGATTCCCTAATTGTGTGGATCTTCGATCTGCATAACTCGAACCTAAGACAAGAACGCTTAGTGAAATTCCTCAAGGTTTACTCCGGTCAAATTCCTCAAAACTTGTTCTTTTGAAAAATCTTCCGAGAACGATATGACCTCTCCAAATTCCTCGCACCTATACTCTGCTCACAGTACTCATGTCCGCCGCTGAATCACAAGGTTCTCATCAACTTAACTCATTTGCAGCGCTCCTCAAGAAAAATTGCATACTTCTTTAGAGTGTTCAATTGTTCAAATTCCTCATCCAAGAATATGGTCAAGGTAAGAGACCGCAGAAAGGAGGAAAGAAGCCTGAGGTCATGACTGCTTTCGAGATCCCTGATGAAATTTATGCTGGCCATTGCAGATCTGATGAAGCAAAATTTGGCAAAGAAACTAAAAATCAGCGCAAGGTGCACATACAGAAGATTGAACGAAGATGGGCAAGGGAATGGAGGGAGTACAGATATGTGACTCCAAAGTACATGAAGAAATTCGCCCTCAATCCTCCGTGCCCAAGAGCTCCATTGGCACCTGGCCAAGTAGCTGACCCCACAAGCATCAAGAGTGGTGAGGACTTTCCTGAAGAATGGGCTAAGCGCCAAGCTAAATTGGCAAGGCAAGCTAAGGAGGCAGTGAAGAAATTCAATGAGGATTGTGTGCTGCTGCTACCGAGGCCTCGGTCAGGCTGAGGAAATCCATGCCAAAGAAGCCTGCTCGTAAGCCAAGTGCTTCACCAACAGCGCCCTCACAGCCAAGTTCCTTAGCTATGCCCTCACGGCAAATTCCTCGATCGCCATCGCTCCACCAAAGTCCTCAAGAGCTCCTTCAAAGTCCTCACCCCTGTGCATCCGCTACATGTCAAAGGACTACGGGTTTCTCGATTGCCTCTGTGTCTCAAATGAGTTCCTCACCGCACCTATTTCCTCATCAGCCCCACACTGTTGAAGACTAAAGCAACAATGGACGCGGTCCTCGCCAAGTCCAAGGAAGAAACATGTCGATTCCATGTGCCCTCGATGATGAAGCTTCGATGATGAACTTGCTGAAATCATCGAGATAGACAGTGAAGGCCGCTAGAGCCAAAGGCACATCTGTACATCGCTTTTGGATCCAAGAAAATCCTCGATTACATTGATCTCGCACAAGGATCCAAACACCCCAATGCCTGATTTTCCTCCGACTCTGGTCAAGTCACATGTCAACCCATTTCATCACTCAAGAGAAATGGAAATTTGAAAAGGCAAGAGAGATCAAGAAAGCTCAATACAGAAAGGAGAAGCTCCTGAAGAAAAATGTTGTCAGAATGACACCTGAGGAACTTCTCAAGGCTCAGTCTGAGATTCAAGCCCTTAGCAAAGACTTTGATGCCTACTATGCTGATTGGCAAGGAGCCAAAGTGAGATTCGTCAATCTGACAAAGAAATTGACAAATGTTGTAGCCCCATCGCAACAAGAAAACCCTCAGGCTGCAGACTCTGCTCAGCCTGCTGAAGAACATTTCAGCACCGCTGATGACTTTCAGCCTACTAAAGAAAATGCTAGTTCCAAGGCTGATGACTCCATTCCAGCCGCTGAAGAAATTGCCAGGGCATCCACTAGTGGTGCGCCTGAAGAAACTGAAGAGATCAGGGCAACTACATCAGTTGCACATGAAGAAAATGAACCAGATTCCTCAGCTCCTCCCGCGCCTACACCAACTCCAATTCTTCCATCTGCCTATGAGGTGAAGAAGACCAAGGCTGCAGAATGAGCTGTAGTGAAGAAAAGGAAGGCATCAGCTGCGTCAAATTCTTCGGCTGCGAAGAAAAGGAAGCCAATGACCAGCTCACTTGAAAATCCAATCGATGTTGTTCCAATTTCCTCCATGCCATCAAAGGACCTTGTTCCTTTTGGAGAAGACTATGTGATCCCAAGCGGATCTGATGAAGAAAATCATTCTGTTGCTTCGTTAGAGCAGATTGTTAAAGAAATTGAAGTGGACGCAAACCCTTCAACACCAGTCATTTCCTCACCTATGCCTCAGTTCACAGCTGAAGAGGCTGGTGTTGAGGAAATTGAAGATGAAGGTGTGGATATACGATGCACCACACCTGTGATGAATGATGACTTTTGGGAAAGTCAGCATCCCAATACTCCTCTATTCACACCTATCCAACAGATTCCTCAGTCTCCTGCACCAACAGTTCAACTGGGCTTTGAAGAAACTCATCCCACTCCCTCTGTTCATGAAGATATTCCAGCCGCTAGTGTTGAAGAACCTGCTGCTGCTGATCATCAGGTTGCACAAGAAGAGGAACCAGAAATTCCTCACCAAGAACCCGAGCTCGCGATTCCCGAGGTGGAACTGCAACTCACCGACACCCTCTCGCCAAAGCCAAGAATCCGCTCAAGCAAACAGAAGTTCAAGGCTGAAGACTTCTTTCCGAGCATGTATTCTTCATCGACTACAACCCCTATGACTCGCCGCATAAGGAAGAGGTGTTTCGGACTGCTAGTCAAGCCAACTTCTATTCCTCGCTGTTTGACAAAGACAAAATCTTCGATCATGAACATATTCCTCACGTGGATATGGAATCTCGCCATGCTTCGAGCCAGTCCTCGGTGTTCTTCACGATGCAGATTACTCAATTTCTACATCGACATTGCGATTGGAATGAAGAACTCATTCTTCGCCCTACGCTACATCGCATATCACCGAGACGCCAAGATGTCAACTCATGGGTGTTGATTGATGACTGAAAACACTCACTAGAAGGCACCGCAACTGAATTGCTTCGTGTCCTTCCTCTCGATCCTCCCCATGACAAAGGCACGTTGCATCTACAATGACCCCGAATCGACAAATCACTATATGCAAGTGCTTATGAAGACTTTGAAGCTCGGCAGGCCCCACTAACCAAATTCCTCGTCAAGGAATTGCTCTATGTGCCTCGGACTCGTCTATCGATTCGACGAAGACAATGAGTCCTATCAAAGGCCACGACTCAAATGATGAAGAAGTCGTTGGCATCATGAAGAATATGCTTTTCAACATCATTCATGGCGTTCCCGTCAACTTTCATGATTTCTTCATGAGGACTCTGGCAAATGTTGCTATGTCACCATTCGAGCTGAAGCCCTATGCACCTTGGATTATGAGATTCATAAGGGCAAGATCTTTCACTGAATTACAAAGCTGACACTCTGAACCACGGTAGCTACTTGCCTCCCATTGAAGTCCTCAAACGGCCAGTTTCATCATCTGATGATAAAGACAAGGCCGCTGCTGTGATCAATGAAGGCATTCGTCCATTGGATGGTCAATTTCGCCTTGCTGCATCTTACTCCACCAATGATGACTCTGCCACACATGACACTGCCGCAAATACCTCAGCCAAGCAAAATCCTCAAGCCACAAAGACCTGTGGTGATGATGACCATGAGTTACTCCTCGCCTTCATCGGAAGGTTGATCGCAATCACAAATGGGTAAAGCGCCGCTTGGTGCAATTCTTCACAATATGACCTCAACACACAATGCAGTGAAGAAGAACCATTACTACCTTCATGAAACCCTCAACCGCACCTGGGCTGTCCTCACTCATGTCTATAGCGCTGAAGAACTGAAGACTATGGGTCTCAACGAAGAATTTGACTGGTCTGCACCTCCTCCGAAGAAATTCAAGAGGGTCAAAGTTCCTCCACTGGTGGCCAGCTCTTATTCTTCATCGCATGACACTGATGAGTATGAAGATTTGGACGACATTGTGGCAGGCCCTGCTACAACAAACAACCCCAACAACACTGGCGCTCCTCCATCAACTTGAAATTCTTCAGGGGCGTTAGTCCTCAGTTTCAATCATTTTGGTCATTTGATGACAAAGGGGGAGAATTCTGAGTTAGTCTTCAAGCGGGTCTATATGAAGGGCATTTTGTTAAGTTACAACTCTCGATCTTCTGAAACTTTTATTTGGATCGAGTTGTAATCTTAAACCCGATGGTGTGCTGATACTTTTGTTGCACTATGCTCCGATACTTTTGATGCTTTCGGCATGCTTATTCCTCGTTAATGACATTGCACGCATGCTGAATTTCATCAGGCACCATATTTCATCATGCATTTCAAATTCTTCATATTATATATCAAATGCGTGTATGAATTACAAAGATATAGGGGGAGATCTCCATGATTCAACTCTTCAAATGTGCATTGCCTCAAACGCACATTCCTCACTATGCACAACTTCAGGGGGAGTTCTTCTATATCTTGCAATCAAATTCCTCAATATCAGTATTTCACTTCATATGTTTATCCCCGTTGAAAACTTAACCTATATTGTCATCAATCACCAAAAAGGGGGAGATTGTAAGTGCATCTAGTGCCCCTTAGTGATTTTGGTGTATTGAAGACTTATAGGTTAAGGGACTGATGCGTTTGTGAGTGTACACAGGTCTATAAGTCTATGAGGAGTTTGATATTTACAGAGAAAGTCGACCCTCTAAAATGAAGTTCTTCGATCAAGACTTTGATATTCTCAAGACTTTCAAGACTTTGAAAGTGAAGAAATTGGTGTGACCTTGAAGACTTGGTATTCATTTGAGGAACATGAAGCGTGAAGACTTTTGTTTTCGTAGTTTCATTTTCTCTTTCTTGAGTCATAGGAAACATCGTCTTCGTTAAAGAGGGTCGAGGAAATACTAAGGAAAAATTTCCATGTGATGCTCAACTCAAAATCCTACACCTACCAATCCCTTCGAGTGAAGCCTTTGAAATCTCATACACTTCACCACTTTCTTCCGTGATGAGACGAAGTTCTTCCGTCACGATGAATTTGTTCTCGATCGAGGAGTTAGGAATTCGCTAGTGCGAATTGCCTACACTGTGAGGAACATGATAGCCCTGAGGAATTTGAGAGTCAGAATTCCGACCGTTGCTGTGCTGCGCGCCAGCTGTCCCAAAATATCCTATCCACCTAACGGTCATATCATTGAAGGGCATTTATGTCTTATCATGTCGGGATGCTCCCTAGGCTATAAATAGCCGCCCCTACAACCACTAGCTGGTTGGTTGCTCCGAGAGAACTTGACACTTGTCATTTGAGAGCAACCCATCCTCCGAGGACTTTGAGCGAAAATCATCAAGTGAGGAAAACCCAAAACCAAACCCCCACAAACCCAAAGTGATTGAGCATCACTGAAGAAATTGATCCTGCGTGGATCCGACGCTTGTTACCTTTGAAGACTGTGCTTCTTCCAGACGGTTAGGCATCATGGTCTAGAGCATCCAAGAGGAATTGTGGATCACCGAGTGACAAAGTCTGTGAAGGTTTGGAAGTCGCCTGAACACTTACCACGAGTGATTGAACGAGGTCTGCGTGGCCTTAGTTCAAGGAGAATACGGTGAGGACTGGGTGTCCTGAGCTGCGTGCTCAGTGACTGGGTGTCCGGGACTGTGTGTCCTCGAGTTTAAATACTCAGCCGCTCCAACCAGACGTACAACTGAGACAACAGTTGGAACTGGTTTACCAAATCATTGTCTTCACCAACTAACTGGTTCTATTTCCTCAACCCATCCATTCCTCATTACTGTGTTGAGTGTTTGTTCATATCTGTGCTTGAAGACTTTGACTGAAGACTTTCTCAATTTCCTCAGTACAATTTCTTCAGTCTGTTTGTCTTCATATTGTGTATCCTGTGATTACGCTTTCTGTACTCTGTGCTAGTCTTCATTTCGTCATGATGACCATGCCTGTATCCTGTTATGCTTACTTCTAAGTACTTATTCCGCTGCTAGTAGTTCTTCGCTAAGGAATTTCCTCACCGGCAAATTCCTCAGTGAAGAATTCAAAAAAATCGCCTATTCACCCCCCCTCTAGTCGATATAACGCACTTTCAGTACGTACTCCGTGAAAACAGATTTTTCCAAAACTAAGTCACTCCCTTTCATGAATTTCAGAGTATACCTCCGCCGACGCCCCTTTCATGAATTTCAGACTTCGTCACGACATGTGGGACATATAGAAACCGGTCGACGTGTCAAGCACCAAATAACAAAGGTAAAACAGCAGGGGGACACACCCCACTGCATCGCCCAATGAGTAGTAATGAGAAATGAGACGTCAAATCATAATGCCACACCTTCCTGCATTTAACGGCAACCATTATTTCACACTTCGGTTCGACATCATCTCAAACCACGTACTAGTATTGCTTCTGCCTCAAGAGGGACACGTGCATCACCTTGGTACATCATGACACGTGGGACCGCATGACAGGCCATGCTCCCTCGCCGATCGCTCGGTAAAATCACCTCATTTTTACTATACTTCCTCCGTATCAGTTTACTACATGGCATGCACGTCATTCTAGGTTGAGAATTTAACTGGCTATATATATATATGATGAACAATACTCTAGCCTTTTAAAAAATGTATACTTTTGTACAGTAGTACTATCGATGGATTGCGCCATGGAGCAAAAATTGAAATTAAAAAAAGGTGGTACATATAGAGAGCACTAAATGCCGCCAAATTATGCATATAGTACTATTAAAAAAGCTAGTACGTGCTTAATTGGGGTGCTAAATTCTATTAAAGAAATACTAGTAGTATGTACATACTGAAGAGTTAAAGTAACGAGAAGAAACATAACATAGTTTTGCTGGGGGCTCACCACAACACACCCCTCAAATTAAACTAAGCACACCTGAAATTAGACTATGCAACTAATCTGGTAGACACTGCATTAGAAGTTTAGAACCACCATGAGCAACGACACTGCCACCTTACTCGGAGTCCACGTCCACGTCCTCGACTTCATCCTTGTCCCTCTTCCTCTTGGCCGATACTTCTTTGCTTGAACTGCCAATTTGGTTGTTGCTCTTCACCCAACCCTTGTAGATATTGAAACAAATGTAGCCATCCATTGCAGCATAGTGGATGTGGTCTATATGTAGTACATTCCGCTGCCATGCATGACGATGAAACGTGTAACGAGGTTTCTCCAGTTTACGGTACGAAGGATGAACCATGGCTCCTGCCAGGGTCAGCATTGAGGGCTGACGAGAGGGCACGAGCCGATTCTTCTGGAGGTTGAAGGGGTTGCCTACAAAGAGGCCTATCTGACCCAGGACTTCTTTGTCGTTCTTAAAGTCTACAGTAAAGAATTTCACTATTTTTTCCTCGAGGAAGTTCTTAAAATCCTGGCACTCAACATCGGTATGGCATATGTGGTAGACCAAGCAAACGTTATGTATGCAAACCTGGATCACGGCCGGCTTCTTCCTCTCTTTGTCCTTTAGATCCTTCTCTCGTCCCACGATTGTGGTGTACTCAACATCGAGCCCAGTGACCCACTCATCATCTGAGTTTTCGAGCATGCTCCTGAAGTGAGAAAGGCGTCCTTTCACCGTCGCGTAAGTACGGGTGTAGATGACGTCGAACTCATCCTCGGTGATGGTTCTAAGCTTGTACTTTCACAGCCGATCGGGGAGATTTGGGATGCCATGGATTTGGGAGGAGGGTTAGGATTAGTGGAACTGCCGTAATGTGAATGGACGGGACGACGAGGAGCGAACCGCCATAGTATTAAAGGACGTGCGGGGACGAGTAGGAGCCAACTGCCAGCGTGCGAACGGCAGGGTAGTGGCTTTCCATTCTCCCATGATACAGGCTTCCGAGAGCCCTTGGATCTGAGATCGAACAGTTGCATGGCGTGATTCTAGACCTATGGGTGAATATCCTATCATGGAGGGTTATTCTGCAAATTTTCAGCAACATAGCATGCGACCGTTTGATCTCAGATCCAAGGCTGCCAAGAGTTCAGATCATGGTCGCGCTTACCACGACTGTCAGCGCTCGCTCATGGTCGCGCCCTTGGAGATTTAACACGGTGCGTTAGGCTATCTGATGTTGGCATGTCATACATAGTCATCACTTAGTCACTCATACTACAACAAGGTTGGCTATAAGGTTGGCTATAAGTGTATTTTTTCACTCCTCTATCTCTTTCTTTGTACTCCCTCTGTCCCATAATATAAGAACGTTTTTGACACTAGTGTAGTGTCAAAAACATTCTTATATAATGGGACACACGGAGTACTAGTATTTATTGCATTTGCCAAGGAGTGACCTCTTCCAATGAAATGGTGTTGCTAAGTTTGCTTCATTTAATTAGCTATAGACTCAAAATTGTCTTTTCACCTAGGTACAAGCGCTTAGCACCGTTTCTTCCTTAGGCCACCAAACTAGTCTCTCTCTTCCTGATTAACTTGCCACATCAGACTTTATGCCTATGTGGTAAGCTTAAGCACCTGTAGGAGCAAGTATGTACAATAGTGCGCTTTACATGGCATTTTTGCATATGTGGAGGAAAGAGAGGCAAGGAAAAAGTGGAGAAGTGGGCTCTCATGCAAGAGCCAGCCTCTACTACATGGTGGAGCATTGGGAGAGGAACATGTATGGTGGTGGTCAGGAATCAGGAGACTCACGCCGGTCGTAGCGCCGCAGTTAAAATGATAATGGCAAGTCAAATCACGGGGCCCCACCTGTCCAACAAGAATCATCATTGTCAAATCACACAGCCCTCGCTTGTAGAAGCCTACTCCCTCGCCTTCTCGCTCGTGTCGAACCGACAAGGCGGAATCGCCCGCCGCCACCACAGCAGAGAAAAGCCCCACCCTTGACTTTTAAATAGTATACATTATACTATTTTTGTATCCATGGATTGCGTCCGCGCCATGGAGCAAAGCGTCTAGAAAACGGCGGTACACATGTACGGAGTATACAGCACGCACGTCGCGTTCGCGTCGCACCCCAGATGGTCGGTCGGTCTGGCACGCAGCTCTCCGAATGGAACGCGCGTCATATTGCGTTCGCACACACATGTGGGACGACAATTGAGAACCGACCATAGGCACACTCCCCGGCCCCGCAAGTCGGGTGACTTAATAGAAGAGGGAGACGAGCGATAGTACTAGAGAAGTGTTGTACTACGTTGGTGTCTGGACGATCCCTGCAAGACACGGAAGATCAGTTCGTCCATGCATGTGACCCGACTCCAGCAGACACGCCTGGATTGGCTATCGTCTACATATCGTGCAGGCTGTGTTGTACATGGCTGTAGTTGTGATGAGAAATCTAAAAAAGTTTTCTTGTCATCTCACAAAATTAGGTGTCATGTGCTTCGGATCACTGTGAGGGTTAAACAGCAACAACTGAGTTGGGCTAGTCATTGGGGGCACATGCACGAATAGTGACTACTCGGCTGCCATCTAGGTCAAGCCGGCTATGTTAATTAGGACATCTATCGACGGACCCCTTTTCTACGAGTTTATCTTTAATTTGAGCTTTGTTCCTCGTCTAGTTTGTCCGTCGGGATTCATGTTGTCTCCTTTGGGCAGTGAGGTTATGATTTCTTGTCATGTGGCATTTTTTCGTGTTATATGTCATAATCCGGCGCTTCAGATCAAAATGACGACAACTGCGCCTCCGGGCCACGTGCATGAAGACTTCTCGACAGTCATTGACGAGGTCAAGCTGGCTCCGGTAGACAAAACAAAACTAAGTACTACTCCACTATATAGGTAGGAGCCTCCGCGCTTGCTTGCTAGTGTTGCTCTCTTCACACTATCTCGGCCTCTCCAGATCTAAACACGACAGCAGTGGCCACACTCTCTCTCTCTCTCTCTGCTCACCGCTGGTCACAGATCCAGCCGAATCCTCTCCGCTGGGGAAGGTGAGAAGGTGCAATGTTCACGCGGTCGTCCTCGGCGACGGCTCTTACCCATCACTGGCGCGTCGATCAGCTGCTTTGTCGTTTCTCCCAAGCACTGCTGGCGAGGGAGGGCCTTCGAACCCTTCTTCCTCGCTGCCGTAGCGTGGGCAGATCCGGCTCCCGCCGCCCACCTAGCGACATCCCGGCGACCATCAGGTATAACTTCCTTCGAAACTGGCCTTGCTCTACTTCCCGGGCTCCTGACATCGCTGCATTTGTATCTTTTACTATTTCTCAGGCCCCCTCGTAGATAGGATCGATCGGCTGTTCGAAAACCACCTATTTTTTACGTTTAAGAGGTAAAACTAGTTCATGCACTCAAATTTAGTACTACTTGGTTCAGACAAGGAAGAAAGGGTGTGGGGGTGTGGGAGGATTTGTTACCTGAATCTAGGACTTGGTCGAAAGAGGAAATAATGGGGGCGAAAAGTAGCAAAGACTGGCTATCCAACTGGTCTCTAGGTCTAATAGGGAAATAAAGGGCAACGCAGTACAAACTCAATATAAACCCGATCTATTAGTTGAAAAAGGAAAGAAAGTGGGGACTAGGGGACAAGTCAACAGAGTAAGTCCAACACTAGATTTGCTAGCCTCACACAAATAAGGTGGCTATATCAACAAAAATGGGACCAACCCAAATATCCTGCTCGATGTTTGTTGCCCCGAGCCACTCTTATGTAATGCCACTGGTAAAATGTAGCAGTCGCACTGTTAAAAGTAAGGACATGTTAAACCAATGTTGTTTTCAATGTAATGCCTCCAGTAATATGAATCAATGGCACTTCTTTACATGTCCTACTAAAATTTCCCATTAAGATAAGTTGGTTCTTTTCGTTAGAAATGCAACTGTCCTGGTCCGCCTACTCTCCCGTGCCCAAAGTAATGTCGTATTTAACGGTTGTCATAGTTAATCCTAATGCCCACACTAATATCTAGCAATGCCACTGCTTTAGAAATTGCTACTGTCCCTGTAGGATTGCCATTCAGATAAGGAACATGCTTCTTTTCATTTGATGCATGTTTCGTCACTTGTTAGTCACCCTCCTCTCCACATTTTTTGTGCAAACAGAGATATACATTTCTTGCTTGATCTTAGTTGAACTGCACAAATGGTATCCAAATTATAGTTGAGCATTCCAGGAGCTTCACAACCAACCTTGATGTTGCTCAATTTTATTGCAACTAATGAATAAGAAGCTCTGTGGGTTTCGTTTTCTGATGGAAATGGAACCAGGGCTGGAGCCCTTTTCTTAAAAAAAATTGAAGAAGAAGCTGCTAGCTCACGGGACATTGCTTCATTTTAGGTGAACTGTACCAAAAGGTCCCTGTCGGTGTCAAAACCGGCGGATCTCGGGTAGGGGGTCCCAAACTGTGCGTCTAGGCGGATGGTAACAGGAGACAAGGGACACGATGTTTTTACCCAGGTTCGGGCCCTCTCGATGGAGGTAAAACCCTACTCCTGCTTGATTGATATTGATGATATGGGTAGTACAAGAGTGGATCTACCACGAGATCAAGGAGGCTAAACCCTAGAAGCTAGCCTATGGTATGATTGTTGTAATGGTTGTTCGCCCCACGGATTAAAACCGTCCGGTGTATATAGACACCGGAGAGGGCTAGGGTTACACAGAGTCGGTTACAAGGGTAGGAGATCTACATATCCAGATTGCAAGCTTGCCTTCCACGCCAAGGAAAGTCCCATCCGACACGGGACGAAGTCTTCAATCTTGTATCTTCATAGTCTTGGAGTCCGCCGATGATGATAGTCCGGCTATCCGGACACCCCTAGTCCAGACTCCTCAAGAGCTCTCTAACCAGGCTTCAATGACGATGAGTCCGGCGCGCATATTGTTCGGAATTGCAAGGCGGGTTCCTCGTCCGAATAATTCATAGAAGATTGTGAACTCCAGGATAGTGTCCGGCTCTGCAAAATAAATTCCACATACCACCGTAGAAAGAATAATATGCACACAAGTTTAATCTGCTAACGTATTTCGTGGCATGACGTCACGCCACTACCAAGCCTTTACTTGAATCGTTTTTATTATACCACCTCAGCGTGTTTAGCGAAGCGGTTTCCTTGGCATGTCTTGTCGAAGCAGAGATCGTGTTCCCCTTATTCCGGGATTCCCATCAATACGGACGTGGGTAACCCAACCGTGCTCGTTGCCACGCCTCCGCTATCGAAGGTGAGTCCCAAACGGTCACGGGGACGGCTCTTGGTATTCTCCCTCTTTATAATGGGACCAAGGCACGTTTCTTTTCTTCAACCCTCAATCGAATCTGCCTCTTGCCCCAAGCTCCAACACCCAGAGCCCTAGATTCGAGCGTCTCGGACTTTCAACAATTTCCGGCTTTGGCCTACAGGGCCGGTGGATGCCCTCTTCCGTCACGGAAGAGGACGTGCTAAAGCTGAGAGAAGCCAGGTACCTGACCTGCGAGATTTCGCACAGGTTGCCCGTCAAAGGGCAAGTTATTCCTACTCCCGAGCCCGGCGAGAGCGTCGTGTTTGTGTCTCACCTCCGTCGGGGTTTAGGCTTCCCGATGGATCCTTTTGTGAGAGGGCTCATGTTTTACTACAGGTTGGAATTCCATGACCTGGCTCCGGAGTCCATCCTCCACATCTCATCATTCATCGTCGTCTGCGAAGCCTCCTCCGCACTACTCCCCACTTTGGTTTGTGGCTCAAGACCTTCAATGTGGAGCCGAAGATGATCGAGGGGCGTCAAGTAGAGTGCGACGGGGCGGTTGTAAGCAGAAGGGCCGATGCTCCATGGCCTGAGGCTCTTTCCCGGAGGAGCTCGGCTTGTGGCAACATGAGTGGTTCTATATTACTGCTCCTAGGGGTAGCAGGCAGAAGCCGCCGCCCATCTTTCGCTCGGGCCCTCCACAGCGGCTGATGTCGTGGGTCAACCAAGGGCTCAACTGGGGGCCGTCAAAGGACGTACCCCTATTGCAGGGCCGGATTTGAGACCTCCAAGAGAGGGAGATCAATCTGGTCGTAGTGATGCAGGTTATGCTGATTCGGCGACTTCTGCCCTGCAAGCGTCGCCCCCTCCGCCTGTGGGAATTCAATCCAGAGGGGCCACGATCTGTCCAACACTTCATGGGTACGACACCCGTGGAGATGTATAAATCGTTCTTCGGATCACAAGAAGTGTGTCCGGAATTGACCGAGGATGCCGGCCTAAGCTGCAATCGCCCGGATGCTAAGGTAAGTAGCCCTGTGTCCAGACACACCGTTTGTTTGCGCCTTCTTGAATTTGCCTTTTAACCAATCGTCCCTTGAATAGGAGTGGATAGCGCAAGCGAAACTAATCTGGTGTCCGCCCTCCCCGGAGACCGCGCGGATCCCAGTCTTGGTCGATGTTGGAGGTTGCGCCTTGAGAGGAAGGCGAAGGGGAAAACAGAGAACTACCGCCTACCAAGGAGGCTTTTGAGAAAGGGGGATCAAAAATCCCTCCTTCCAAGGGGAGAAGAGGACCGCTTCCGAAAACCCGGAGGCCAAGGCCTCGAAGCGGGGGAAGAGATCTTCACCAGAGGGTCCTGCGTCTGGGGAGGCCCCGGCCGCACTTTCTCCCTTGAGGAATCAGCCCTCCAGCGAGCCATAAGTAGAAAAAGGGGAGTTTTGTAGTAAGGGACATCCCTATTTGTGCTTCTGAGGATAACTGAAGTTTTTACCTTGTAGTTCAGATCTCCGTCCTTCTCAGATGAGCTCGTCTTCGGGGGACCTTCATCCGGAGATGATGGAGAGCGACACGCCCATCTCGCTGCACTGTCAGTGGGGCGGACGACCACGAGGTGTCATCACGAGGGGTATCTCAGTCCGGCAGGCCGGAGAGTTCAAAGACCAACCGTGTACGGCCAAGGAGCCAAGGATCTGCTTGGGAGGGCGTCTATCTCAGAAGGTCACCGTACATTGATGAGTATGTTGATTGGAAGAATTTCATCCGCTGAAGGCGGGTTGCATGATGCCGTCAGAAGTTTGCTGGCAGGGTTTGAGGTACGTAAAAATGACATACCTTTTGACAGTTTTGCACATAAAGCGCGCCCTGTATAGATAGTAGCCCCTGAGACTTGATATGTTGTCGAACGCGACAGCGTGCCGAGGATCATAATCTCAGGTATTAATTCTCGCCGTTCCTACACAGGTGGCGGATAATCTGGTGGCCAGCCGGACTGATGGAGTTGCCGAACTAAAGCGGCAACTCGACGTTGCGGATGCGGACATCGCGCTGGTCAATAAGCGACTTGACGAATCACAAGGTAGGTTGTTTCTCCATGGTCACCTAGTAAGGGAACTGAAGCCCACTCCTTACAACATGTGTGCTTAATGCAGATGGTGCCGCTTCTGTGGAGGACCTTCGCGTAACTTACTCGAGCCAAGGAGCAGGCCGAAGGAGTGATGCGGTTGCCTCGAGGGCGGCCAAGAGCTAGAAGCCGAAGGGCTGCTCAAAGGCCGGGCAGGAGGAGATGGCCGAAATGGCCGTGAAGCTGAAATATGTTACCGACCGCTATGAGGTTCTTGAAAAAGAACGCCGAGCGGAGCAAGAAGACCTGAGAAAGGGCACCGCCAAAGCCAAGGATGCCCGTTCTGCAATGAGGGCTATAAAGGAGGAGCTGCGCCAGGCTGGAGATATTGCGGCTGGCAAGCCCTTTCTATTGTGCAGGAGGTTTACGGATCCGAAGTATGCTCAGCTTGGCCAGCTGTGGGGTCCGGAGGATCCTTATATGGATTTAGCGGCGAGTGCGGCAGAAGCTGTTGTGCACTTCCGAAGTCAAAAGGATCACGAGACGGAAGAGCTTTTTTGGTCTCAATTCCACAGTTCGGAGCGTTCACTTCCGCTGACCGATCGGGGCGGTGCCGCATATAAAGGCGATGAAGCGGTCGGCCTGCATAGAGGGTGCACGGATGGCCCTCGCCCGTGTGAAGACATACTGGACGGAGATGGATGCCACCGATGTTGCAACCCGGGGTTCGGACGAGAGCCGGTTACCCGCCGAGCACTATTTTGGGGAAGTTCTGCGTGGTGCTCGTGTAATAGAGTCACAGTGCTCAAAAAATGTCATGTTCAAATGATCTTTATGGTTTGTAAAACGACATTTATAATATAAGCGCTTTTTGTACTTGTGCGTTCAAGTATGGAAATATCTCCTGTGCGGCCGTTAATGTATACTTGTGTATAACCTGAAAGATGGCAGTCTTCGGCTTCAGCCCCCACGCACATGGTGTGGGGGTGTTTGTGAAATAGCGCATTTTCACACTTAATCCAACGTCTTGGTCCTGTGAAGGAGGTGGTAGCGTAGCAAACGAGGCAACTGGACTATAATGCTTTATCACTTTCACTTAGCCATAGGAGTTCGAAGGCGGGGCTACGATATAGCCCCTAGGGGCACCGCGCTCTCCGGATTTGGGGCGCGTGTGTGCCTGACCGGGAAGCGGTCCTTCGTCAAAGCAGAGGAATTCTAAACATTCCGGTAGTCGATCGAGTGGTTGACCAGTCTCTCGCTATATCATGACAGTTTTCCGCTTTCATCGAGGTGCTCGCCGGCAACCGGGCACAATCGCAGAGTTCTCCGGTGCCGCGTTAGCCGATGATACGGAACGAAGGCAGCAAAACACGTGGAGCCGGGCAAACCCAACATTTGACCAAAGACATGATTCGGAGCTGATGCATATAAGGCCTAACTCGAGACGCCGAACACTCCCTAAGGTATTCGGTCTTTATGATGACGGGCAGATCAATGCCCTAAGCCCCTAGTGTCCAGGTACACGCGAGATCCTCTGACGCGGCCGATGCCAAAACGTCAGCCTCCTCTCTGGTTATGGTGAGAAACCAGGGATGTATAGCAACAAGAGACAGAAAAAGGTTTACGCAGGTCTTAATCAAAAGAATCCTTGCAACGGGTCCCTACCGCACGCCTGCTACCGTGTCTCCGTTGTCAGATCCTCGACGGTGTAACACGCTGTTCATCTGTAAAAGAGAGGAACTTAGTTTGAAAAGAAATCGTAAAAAATGTATGTAAAACAGAGTATGAATAAATGAATAAAGTTGAGCTTTTGTTGGCTCTTTATTGCTCATACGCACAGCCCCTTGTGAAGGGGTGAGCGGCTAGGGAGCCCCTAGTTTATTTATGCCGGACTCGCCTAGCCGTGTCCGGGGTCTTAAACGACCTTTTAATGAGATGATGCCGCATGGCCGGGCATTTTAAGTGTAAGAGACGCGTAGTGCAGTATTGTGTTAAAGCGGACAAAAGCTTCACGTCCCAAAAGTGCTTGATGGCTACTTGTGAATGGGGCGACATGAAAGATTAGCTTTTCGCGTCGGAAGTTGTCGGGTGATCCAAACACAACTTCTAGTAGTAAGGAGCCCGTGCAGTTGGCGTAAGGGCCTCGCGTCACTCCTTTGAAGGAAGTGCAGCTATTTCAAATTTTAGTAGGGTCTATCCCCAACTTGCGGATTGTGTCCGGATATAGTAGGTTTAAATCGCTGCCGCCATCCATTAGGACTTGTGTAAATTGTAGTCCGTCGATTATAGGGTCCAATATCAGAGCAGTCCATCCTGCGTTTCGAATACTTCTGGAATAGTCCAAGTGGTCGAAAGTAATTGGTTTTGACATCCAATCTCGAGGTTCCACTGGGTGGACCGTATGACACGATTTTGGCGGTGCCGCACTATTGTTCTCAGACATCACATGAAGTGAGTTTACTGTTTTGACTTCTTGTGGGAAAGTCTTTTGTTTTCCCACTCTAGTGGTGGGGTTCGTCATCCTCCTCGCCATGCGTGCCGAGCCCTTTGTGTTCGGCGTTGAGTCGGCCGGACTGTTTGAAGACCCAACAATCTCGGTGTGTGTGGTTTGCGTGCTTCCTGAGCTATCGTGGATTTGACATATCCGATCCAAAATTTTGTTTAGGTTGGATAGCTCGTCCTTTGTTGTCCTTAAGAGGCAAGTGTTTTGTTGTTTGGCGCATGAAGCTTTTGAATCAAGGCGCCGACCGCCGTGTTCTTTGGGCTCTTTTCTTTATTTCTAAAAGTACGTTATGTCGACAAGAGGGAGGGGGTGAATAGGCGATTTTTACGAATTCTTCACTGAGGAATTTGCCGGTGAGGAAATTCCTTAGCGAAGAACTACTTGCAGCGGAATAAGTACTCAGAAGTAAGCACAATAGAATACAAGCATGGTCATCATGATGAAATGAAGACAAGCACGGAGTACAGAAAGCGTAATCACAGGATAACACAAGATGAAGACAAACAGACTGAAGAAATTGAACTGAGGAATTTGAGAAAGTCTTCAGTTAAAGTCTTCAAGCACAGTTATGAGGAAATGAAAGGGTTGAGGAAATAGAACCAGTTAGTTGGTGAAGACAATGATTTGGTAACCAGTTCCAACTGCTGTCTCAGTTGTACGTCTGGTTGGAGTGGCTGAGTATTTAAACTCGAGGACACGCAGTCCCGGACACCCACCATCGAAAGCACGCAGCTCAGACACCCAGTCCTCACCGTATTCTCCTTGAACTAAGGCCACGCAGACCTCGTCCAATCACTCGTGGTAAGTCTTCAGGTGACTTCCAAACCTTCACAGACTTGGTCACTCGGTGATCCAACATTCCTCTTGGATGCTCTAGACCATGACGCCTAACCGTCTGGAAGAAGCACAGTCTTCAAAGGTAACAAGCGTCGGATCCACGCAGGATCAATTTCTTCAGTTATGCTCAAGCACTTTGGGTTTGTGGGGTTTGGTTTTGGGTTTTCTCACTTGATGATTTTCGCCAAAGTCCTCGAGGATGGGTTGCTCTCAAATGACAAGTGTCAAGTTCTTCGAGCAGCCAACCAGCTAGTGGTTGTAGGAGGCGGCTATTTATAGCCTAGGGAGCAGACCGACATGATAAGACATAAATGCCCTTCAATGATATGACCGTTAGGTGGATAAGATATTTTGGGACAGCCGCGCAAGAAGATAAAGAACGGTCGGAAATTTGACTCTCAAATTCCTCGTATTATCATGTTCCTCATCGGTAGGCAATTCGCACTAGCGAATTCCTAACTCCTCACTCGAGCAAAGTCCTCAAGAACTGTAAGAATCGTCTACATCACATCAAGAAATTGATGAATCTGTATGAGATTTCCAATGGCTTCACTCGAAGGGATTGGTAGGTGTAGGATTTTGAGTTGAGCATCACATGGAAATTTTTCCTTAGTATTTCCTCGACCCCCTTTAACAGTACGGTGTTTCCTATGACTCAAGAAAGAGAAAATGAAACTACGAAAACAAAAGTCTTCACGCTTCATGTTCCTCAAATGAATACCAAGTCTTCAAGGTCACACCAATTTCTTCACTTTCAAAGTCTTTAGAAAGTCTTCAGAATATCAAAGTCTTCAGTCGAAGAACTTCATTTTTAGGGGTCGACTTTCTCTATAAATATCAAACTCCTCATAGACTTATAGACCTGTGTACACTCACAAACGCATCAGTCCCTTAACCTATAAGTCTTCAATACACCAAAATCACTAAGGGGCACTAGATGCACTTACAATCTCCCCCTTTTTGGTGATTGATGACAACATAGGTTAAGTTTTCAACGGGAAATACTGATATTGAGAAATTTGATTGCAAGATATAGAAGAACTCCCCCTGAAGATGTGCATAGTGAGGAATTTGCGTTTGAGGCAATGCACATTTGAAGAGTTGAATCATGGAGATCTCCCCCTATATCTTGTAATTCATACACGCATTTGATATATAATATGAAGAATTTGAAATGCATGATGAAATATGGTGCCTGATGAGATTCAGCATGCGTGCAATAATATTAACAAGGAATAAGCATGCAGAATAGCACATCAAAAGTATCGGAGCACAGTGCATTAAAAGTATTAGAGCACCATCCAAAAGTATCAGGACACCATCGGGTTTAAGATTACAACTCGATCCAATAAAAGTTTCGGAAGAACGAGAGTTGTAACTTAAAAAAAACGCCCTTAATACAGACCCGCTTGAAGACTAACTCAGATTTCTCCCCCTTTGTCATCAAATGACCAATAGGATTAAAACTGAGGACTAACGCCCCTGAAGAATTTCAAGTCGATGGAGGAGCGCCAGCGTTGTCGGGTTGTTTGTTGTAGCAGGCTCGCCGCAGTTTTCGTCCAAATCTTCATACTCATCAAGATCACGCGATGAAGAATAAGAGCTGGTCACCGATCAGAACTTTGACCCTTTTGAATTTCTTCTGAGGAGGTGCGACCACCAAATTCTTCCTTGAGACCCATAGTCTTCGATTCTTCATGCTATAGACATGAGTGAGGACAGCCCAAAGTGGGTTGAGGGTTTCATGAAGGTAGTAGTGGTTTTTCTTCATCGCATTATGTGTTGAGGTCATGTTGTGAAGAATTGCACCAAATCGACGCTTTACCCATTTGTGATTGCGATCAACCTTCCGATGAAGACCGAGGAGTAACTCACGGTCGATCATCACCACAGGTGCCGTGGCTTGAGGATTTTGCTTAGCTGAGGTATTTGGCGGCAAGGTCATGTGTGGCGTAGTCGGCTCTTGTCTGTGCTCAACTGCTTTGGATGAAGCAAACCTCAAGGACTACGGCGTCAACGTGAAGAATGTGCCTCTCCTCACGACAATGAGAGTGCCATCAAGATTGCACACAACCCGCCAAAGACTCAAAGACAATGCACATTCAGATTCGCCATCATTTTCTTCGTGATCATGTGTTGAAGGGCGACATCTCCATTGAACATGTGAAGATTGAAGAATAGCTAGCTGATATCTTCACTAAGCCCTTGGATGAGAAGAGATTTAGCAAGTTGCGGTGTGAGCTAAATATCTTAGAATCTTCGAATGTTCTTTGAAAAGGACACACATCCTAACACTTATGCAAAATTGATACTTAGATGTGCAACACATGAAGAAACGTTTTTCTTCAATCAATGAAGAATAACACTCTAAGTGTGAAGAAATTAATGAAGAATTTGATTCTCGTAACCCTCGACAATTGCACGCGTGTCCAAAATCATCATTCTTATACGGTGGGTTACGCCACCACAAAAAGTTGAAAATCTTCAATTTGAGTTTTTCCTCGCTTTTGAAATTCTTCGTTTTTCAAATTCTTCAACTTTACAAAATCTTCACTGCTTCCGCTATTTTTCTTCATTGATATATATATATATATATATATATATATATATATATATATATATATATATATGAGTTTATGTCCTCTACAAAGATTCACTTATGGCTATTTCTTCATGTTGCGTTTTCGCTAAGTGAATGTGATCGGACCCTTCCCTCTATGCTATACTCAACCCAATCTATTCACAAATTCTTCATGTGCATTCTATTTGAAACTCGCTCAAAGTCTTCACTGTCCTTGTCACCAAGAAATTGCGAATCTAAACTTTAAAACAAATCTTATCCAGATTTTCGGTTTTCCCGCTCAAACCGTTCCGCATCCCACGATGCATTATTATAATCACCCACGATCTTACACGATCTCATCTACACAGTACGTGGGTGACACATGTCGCGTGAAGGAGAAAGGGTAGGGGCATGTTCGTCCCAAAATCTTCGGGTGAACAGTTTTTCACCGTGGCTATAAATACCCCTCTCCCCTTCCTCACTTCATTTACTACGCTCGGTCGCTGTCTCTCGCTCGAGCTCCTCAAACCCTAGCGCCGCCGCTACTCCATCATCGCCGGTGAGGAAGAGCTTGCTGCTCGACCTCGTCAGCCGTCAGACTCAAGGCCGGTTGTGGAAATCTTCACTCCGCCAACCAGAAGTTGTCTCCCTCTGCCAAGTTAGGGCGTGGGAGATCTAACTTGACAAACTTCACCTCTATTCATCTCAGTTCATTGTGTTCTTCAGTTCGGGTAATTAAAAGTTACTTTTATTACTTGCTTTGATTCCCAAACCTTCTTGAAAATCTTCAAAGGTGTTTTATTCTTCAAATCTTCACACATATGAACACCTCACACATCAGATGTTTTGATCCATTTCTCTAAGCAATCATTTTCTTCAAGATTCCTCAATTGTGTGGATTTTCGATCCGCATAACTCGAACCTAAGACAAAGAACGCTTAGTGAAATTCCTCAAGGCTCAACTGGTCAAATTCTCAAAACTTGTCTTTTCGAAAACCTTTTGAGAACGATATGACCTCTCCAAATTCCTCGCACCTACACTCTGCTCACAGTACTCATGTCCGCCGCTGAATCACTAGGTTCTCATCAACTTAACTCATTTGCAACGTTCCTCGAAGAAAAACTGCATACTTCTTCAGAGTGTTCAATTGTTCAAATTCCTCATCTGAAGAATATGGGTGAAGGAAAGAGACCGCAGAAAGGAGGAAAGAAGCCTGAGGTCATGACTGCTTTCGAGATCCTTGATGACATATACAAGGATTATTGCACACCTGATGAAGCCAAATTTGGCAAAGAGAACAAAAATCAGCGATGGTGCGATTCAGAGGATTGAACGGAGATGGGCAAGAGAATGGAGGAGTACAGATATGTAACTCAAGTATATGAAGAAATTCGCTTAAATCCTCCATGCCCAAGAGCTCCATTGGCACTGCCAAGTAGCTGATCCCACCAAAGATCAAGCGTGGTGAGGACTTTCTCAAGAATGGGCTAGGCGCCAAGCTAAATTGGCAAGACAAGCCAAGGAGGCAAGGAGGAAATTCAATGAGGATTCTGCTGCTGCAGTATCGAGGCCTCGGTCAAGCCGAGGAAATCAATGCCAAAGAAGCCTGCTCGTAAGCCAATTGCTTTACCAACAGCGCCCTCACGGCCAAGTTCCTCAGCTATGCCCTCACGACAAATTACTCAGAACGCTACTGCTCCACCAAAGTCCTCAACTCCTGTGCATCCGCTACATGTCAAAGGACTACGGGTTTTCAATTGCTTCGTGTCTCAAAGAAGTTCCTCACCGCACTAATGTCCTCATCAGCCCCACACTATTGAAGACTAAAGCAATAGTCGGGCGCGGTCCTCGCCAAGTCCAAGGAAGAAACAGGTTGCATTCCAAGTGCCCTCTGATGATGAAGCTTCTGATGATGAACTTGCAAAAATCATCAGAGACAGGCAAGTGAAGGCCGCTAGAGCCAAAGGCATATCGGTGCCACTGCTTTTGGATCCGAGGAAAATCCTCGACTACATTGACCTCTGGCACAAGGATCCGAACACCCCCATGCCTGATTTTCAACTGACTCCTGGTCAAAGTCACATGCTGACCCATTTCATCACTCAAGAGAAATGGAAGTTTGAAAAGGCCAGAGAGATCAAGAGAGCACAATACAGGAAGGAGAAGCTCCTGAAGGAAAATGTTGTCAGAATGACACCTGAGGAACTTCTCCAGGCTTAGTCTGAAATCCAAGCCCTCAGCAAAGACTTCGATGCATACTATGCTGATTGGCAAGGAGCCAAAGTAAGATTCATCAACCTGACGAAGAAAATGACAACTGTTGCAGCCCCATCACAATAAGAAAATCTTCAGTCGAGACTCGCCACCATTGAAGAACATGCCAAGATCACTGATGACTTTCAGCCTGCTGAAGAAAATGTAAGTTCCAGGGCTGATGACTCTATACCAGCCGCTGAAGAAATTGCTAGGGCATCCACTAGTGGTGTGCCTAAAGAAACTGAAGAGATCAGGGCAACTGCATCAGTTGCGCCTGAAGAAAATCAACCAGATTCCTCAGCTCCTCCCGCGCCTACACCAACTCCAATTTTTCCTTCTGCCTATGAAGTGAAGAAGATCAAGGCTGCCGAGCGAGCTGCAGTGAAGAAAAGGAAGGCATCAGCCTAATCAAATTCTTCAGCTGCAAAGAAAATGAAGCCAATGACCAGCTCACTTGAACATCCAATTGATGTCGTTCCGATTTCCTCCATGTCGTCAAAAGAAATTGTTCCTTTTGGAGAAGACTACAAGATTCCAAGCGGATCTGATGAAGAAAATCATTCTGCTGCTTCATCAGAGCAGATTGATGAAGAAATTTAAGTGGATACCATCCCTTCAACGACAGTCAATTCCTCACCTATGCCTCAGTTCACAGCTGAAGAGGCTGGTGTTGAGGAAATTGAAGATGAAGATGTGGATATCGGATGCACCACACCTGTGATGAACGATGACTTCTGGGAAAGTCAGCATCCCAATACTCCTCTCTTCACTCCTATTCAACAGATTCCCCAGTCCCCGGCAACCACTGTACAAATGGGCTCTGAAGAAAATCATCCCACTTCCTCTGTTCATGAAGAAATTCCAGCCACTAGTGCTGAAGAACCTGCTCCTGCTGATCCATAGATTGCACAAGAAGAGGAACCAGAAATTCCTCAGCCTGAAGAACCTGAGCTCGCGATTCCTGAGGTAGTGATGCAACTCACTGACATTCCTCTACCGATGCCAAAGAATCCGTTCTCAAGCAAACATAAGTTCAAGGCTGAAGACTTCTTTTCCGAGCATGTGTTCTTCACTGACTACAACCCATATGACTCTGCTCGCATAAGGAAGAGGCGTTTCTGGACTGCTAGTCAAGCCAACTTCTATTCCTTAGTGTTGTTTGACAAGGACAAAATCTTCGATCATGAACATATTCCTCACGTGGATATGGAATCTCTGCCATGCTTTGAGCCAGTCCTCAGTGTTCTTCACGATGCAGGATTACTCAATTTCTGCAATGACATCTGTGATTGGAATGAAGAACTCATTCTTCAGTTCTACGTCACACCGCATATCACTGGAGACGCTGACGATGTCAATTCATGGGTGTTGGATTGGATGACCGAAAACACTCACTACAAGGCACCGGCAACTGAATTGCTTCGTGTCCTTCCTCTTGATCCTCCCCATGACAGTGCATGTTGCATCTACAATGACCCTGAACTGACAAATTGAAAGTGCGTTATATCGACTAGAGGGGGGGTGAATAGGCGATTTTTATGAAATTCTTCACTGAGGAATTTGCCGGTGAGGAAATTCCTTAGCGAAGAACTACTTGCAGCGGAATATGTACTCAGAGGTAAACAAAGTAGGATACACACATAGTCAAGATGATGAAATGAAGACTAAGAACAGAGTACGGAAGCGAAACACAGGATAACAAGATGAAGACAAACAGATCAAGAAATTGAACGAGGAATTTGTGAAAGTCTTCATCAAAGTCTTCAAGCACGCTTATGAACAACATGCAACATGAATGAGGAAATATATGAGTTGAGGAAATAGAACCAGGTCGGTTGGTGAAGACAATGATTTGGTAAACCAGTTCCAACAGCTGTCTCGGCTTGTACGTCTGGTTGGAGCGGCCGAGTATTTAAACTCGAGGACACACAATCCCGACACCCATCTGAGCCGCAACTTAGGACACCCACCCTCATCAGATTCTCCTTGAACTAAGACCACGCAGGCCTCGTCCAATCACTGTGGTAAGTCTTCAGTGACTTCCAAACCTTCACAGACTTGGTCACCGGCGATCCACAATTCCTCTTGATGCTCTAGACCTTGACGCCTAACCGTCTGGAAGAAGCACAGCCTTCAAAGGTAACAAGCGCCGATCCACGCAGATCAATTTCTTCATGATGCTCAATCACTTGGGGTTTTGTGGGTTTGGTTTTGGGATTTTCCTCACTTGATGATTTTCGCTCAAAGTCCTCGGAGGATGGGTTGCTCTCAAATGACAAGTGTCTAGTTCTCTCGGAGCAGCCAACCAACTAGTGGTTGTAGGGGGCGGCTATTTATAGCCTAGGGAGCAGCCCGACATGATAAGACATAAATGCCCTTCAATGATATGACCGTTAGGTGGATAAGATATTTTGGTCCGCCGGCGCGCAGCATAGCAACGGTCGGAAATTTGACTCTCAAAGTCTTCGTGGCTATCATGTTCCTCCTCAGTGTAGGCAATTCAAGACTAGCGAATTCCTAACTCTCGCCGAGCAAAGTCCTCAAGGAATGTAAGAACTGCGTCTCACATCGATGAATTTGATCAATCTGTATGAGATTTCCAATGGCTTCACTCAAGGGATTGGTAGGTGTAGGATTTTGAGTTGAGCATCACATGGAAATTTTTCCTTAGTATTTCCTCGACCCCTTTAACGACGGTGTTTCCTATGACTCAAGAAAGAGAAATGAAACTACGAAAACAAAAGTCTTCACGCTTCATATTCCTCGAAAGAATATCAAGTCTTCATGGTCACACCAATTTCTTCACTTTCAAAATCTTCAGAAAGTCTTCAGAATATCAAAGTCTTAAGTTGAAGAACTTCATTTTTAGGGGTCGACTTTCTCTGTAAATATCAAACTCCTCATAGACTTATAGACCTGTGTACACTCACAAACGCATCAGTTGCTTAACCTATAAGTCTTCAATACACCAAAATCACTAAGGGGCACTAGATGCACTTACACAAATCACTATATGCAAGTGCTCATGAAGCTTTTGAAGCTTGGGCAGGCCCCACGAACCAAATTCCTCGTCAAGGAATTGCTTTATGTGCCTCGGACTGTCTATCGCATTCTGACGAAGACAATGAGTCCTATCAAAGGCCATGACTCAAATGATGAAGATGTCGTTGGCATCATAAAGAACATGCTTTTCAACATCATTCATGGCGTTCCCATCAACTTCCATGATTTCTTCATGAGGACTCTGGCAAATGTTGCTATGTCACCTTTTGAGCTGAAGCCCTATGCGCCTTGGATTATGAAATTCATAAGGGCAAGATCTTCACTGAATTATAAAGCTGACACTCTGAACCATGGTAGCTACTTGCCTCCCATTGAAGTCCTCAAACGGCCAATTTCATCATCTGATGATAAAGGCAAGGCAGCTGCTATGATCGATGAAGGCATTCGTCCATTGGATGGTCAATTTCTCCTGGCTACATCTTACTCTACCAATGACGACTCTGCTACTCATGACACTGCCGCAAATGCCTCAGCTAAGCAAAATCCTCAAGCCACAACACCCAGGGTGATGACTGACCGTGAGTTACTCCTCAGTCTTCATTAGAAAGTTGATCGCAATCACAAATGGGTAAATCGTCAGTTTGGTGCAATTCTTCACAACATGACTTCAACACATAATGCAGTGAAGAAAAACCACTACTACCTTCATGAAACCCTCAACCGCACCTGGGCTGTCCTCACTCATGTCTATAGCGCTGAAGAACTGAAGACTATGGGTCTCAAGGAAGAATTTGACTGTCCGCACCTCCTCCAAGAAATTCAAAAGGGTCAAAGTTCCTGATCCGTGGCCAGCTCTTATTCTTTATCACGTGACACCGATGAGTATGAAGATTTGAAGACATCTGCGGCAGGCCCCGCTACAACAAACAACCCCAACAATGTCAAGCGCCTCCATTAACTTGAAATTCTTCAGGGCGTTAGTCCTCGCTTTGAATCCTTTGGTCATTTGATGACAAAGGGGAGAAATCTGAGTTAGTCTTCAAGCGGGTCTATATTATGGGCGTTTTTTTAGTTGCAACTCTCGTTCTTCCGAAACTTTTATTGGATCGAGTTGTAATCTTAAACCCAATGGTGCTCTGATACTTTTGGATGGTGCTTTTGATGCACTATGCTCCGATACTTTTGATGCTTTCGGCATGCTTATTCCTTGTTAATATTATTGCACGCATGCTAAATTTCATCAGGCACCATATTTCATCATGCATTTCAAATTCTTCATATTATATATCAAATGCGTGTATGAATTACAAGAAATAGGGGGAGATCTCCATGATTCAACTCGTCAAATCTGCATTGCCTCAAACGCAAATTACTCACTATGCACATCTTCAGGGGGAGTTCTTCTATATCTTGCAATCAAATCCTCAATATCAGTATTTACACTTCATATGTTTATCCCCGTTGAAAACTTAACCTATGTTGTCATCAATCACCAAAAAGGGGGAGATTGTAAGTGCATCTAGTGCCCCTTAGTGATTTTGGTGTATTGAAGACTTATAGGTTAAGGGACTGATGCGTTTGTGAGTGTACACAGGTCCATAAGTCTATGAGGAGTTTGATATTTACAAAGAAAGTCGACCCCTAAAAATGAAGTTCTTCGACTGAAGACTTTGATATTCTGAAGACTTTCTTAAGACTTTGAAAGTGAAGAAATTGGTGTGACCTTGAAGACTTGGTATTCATTTGAGGAACGTGAAGCGTGAAGACTTTTCTTTTCGTAGTTTCATTTTCTATTTCTTGAGTCATAGGAAACACCGTACTGTTAAAGGGGGTCAAGGAAATACTAAGGAAAAATTTCCAAGTGATGCTCAACTCAAAATCCTACACCTACCAATCCCTTCGAGTGAAGCCTTCGGAAATCTCATACAGATTCACCACTTTCTTCAGGATGAGACGGTTCTTCCGTCACGATGAATTTGTTCTCGATCGAGGAGTTAGGAATTCGCCAGTCGAATTGCCTACACAAAGGAGGAACATGATAGCCCCGAGGAATTTGAGAGTCAAATTTCCTACCATTGTTGTCTTCTTGCCACCTGTCCCAAAATATCTTATCCACCTAACGGTCATATCATTGAAGGGCATTTATGTCTTATCATGTCGGGCTGCTCCCTAGGCTATAAATAGCCGCCTCTACAACCACTAGTTGGTTGGCTGCTCCAGAGAACTTGACACTTGTCATTTGAGAGCAACCCATCCTCCGAGGACTTTGAGCGAAAATCATCAAGTGAGGAAAATCCCAAAACCAAACCCCCACAAACCCAAAGTGATTGAGCATCACTGAGGAAATTGATCCTGCGTGGATCCGACGCTTGTTACCTTTGAAGACTGTGCTTCTTCCAAACGGTTAGGCGTCAAGGTCTAGAGCATCCAAGAGGAATTGTGGATCGCCGAGTGACCAAGTCTGTGAAGGTTTGGAAGTCACCTGAAGACTTACCATTAGTGATTGGAAGAGGCCTGCGTGGTCTTAGTTCAAGGAGAATACGGTGAGGACTCGGTGTCCCGAGTCGCGCTCGCTGATCGGGTGTCCGGATCATGCGTGTCCTCGAGTTTAAATACTCGGCCGCTCAACCGGATATACAACCGAGACAGCGAGTTGAACTGGTTTACCAAATCATTGTCTTCACCAACTAATCGGTTCTATCCCTCAACCCTTTCATTTCCTCATTACTGTGTTGAGTGTTTGTTCATATCTCGTGCTTGAAGACTTTGATCAAGACTTTCTCAATTTCCTCGCTCAATTTCTTTAGTCTGCTTTGTCTTCATCTTGTGTTATCCTCGTGTCACGCTTTCGTACTCTGTGCTAGTCTTCATTTCATCATGATGACCATGCTTGTATTCTGTTATGCTTACTTCTGAGTACTTATTCCACTGCAAGTAGTTCTTCGCTAAGGAATTTTCTCACCAGCAAATTCGTCAGTGAAGAATTCATAAAAATCACCTATTCACCCCCCTTCACAAGTATCCGTGGGCATGATTATACGATATTCATCACACAATCTCAGATTCATCCAACCAACACAAAGTACTTCAAAGAGTGCCCCAAAGTTTCTACCGGAGAGTCAAGAACGTGTGCCAACCCCTATGCGTAGGTTCATGGGTGGAACCCGCAAGTTGGTCACCAAAACATACATCAAGAGGCACGTGATATCCCATTGTCACCACAGATAAACACGACAAGACATACATCAAGTGTTCTCATAAAAGACTCAATCCGATAAGATAACTTCAAAGGGGAAACTCAGTTCATCACAAGAGAGTAGAGGGGGAGAAACATCATAAGATCCAACTACAATAGCAAAGCTCAGGATACATCAAGATCGTGCCATAGAGGGAACACGAGAGAGAGATCAAACACATAGCTACTAGTACATACCCTTAGCCACGAGGGTGAACTACTCCCTCCTCGTCATGGATAGCACCGGGATGATGAAGATGGCCACCGGTGATGGATTCCTCCCCAGGTGCCGTGCGACGGGCTCCTGAGAGGTTTTTGGTGGCTACAGAGGCTTGCGGTGGCGGAACTCCCGATCTATCTTGATTTTTGATGGTTTTAGGGTACGTAGGCATATATAGGCGAAAGAATTCGGTCAGGAGGTGCTCGAGGGGCTCACGAGACAGGGGGCGCGCCCTGTAGGGGGGGTGCCACCCTATCTCCTGGGCTCCTCGAGGACCTTCTGACTTGATCTCCAAGCCTCCAGGATGATATTCTTCCGAAAAATCATGATGCCGAAGGTTTCATTCTGTTTGGACTCCGTTTGATAGTCCTTTTCTTCAAATAATTGAAAAGGCAATTAAACGACAATATGGGCTGGGCTCATGTTAGTAGGTTAGTCCCAAAAATGATATAAATATGTAAAATAAAGTCCATAAACATCCAAAAGGGGTAATATAATAGCATGGAACAATCAAAAATTATAGATATGTTGGAGACGTATCAGTACGTACTGAAGAGTTAAAGTAACAAGAAGAAACATAACATAGTTTTGCTGGGGGCTCAGCCCAACACACCCCTCAAATTAAATTAAGCACACCTGAAATTAAACTTTCAACTATTCTGGTAGACACTGCATTAGAACCACCATGAGCAACGACACTGCCACCTTACTCGGAGTCCTCGTCCACGTCCTCGACTTCGTCCTTGTCCCTCTTCCTCTTGGCTCATACTTCTTTGCTTCAACCGCCAACTTGGTTGTTGCTCTTCATCCAACCCTTGTAGATATTGAAACAAAGGTAGCCATCCATTGCAGCATAGTGGATGCGGTCTATATCTAGTACATTCCTCTGCCATGCATGATGATGAAACGTGTATGGAGGTTTCTCCAGTTTACCGTATGAAGGATGAACCATGGCTCCTGCCTGGGTCAGCATTGAAGGCTGACGACAGGACACCAGCCGATTCTTTTGGATGTTGAAGGTGTTGCCTACAGCGAGGCCTATCCGACGCAGGACTTCTTTGTCGTTACCCAAGTCTACAGTAACGAATTTGACTAGGTTTCTCTCGAGGAAGTCCTTAAAATCCTGGCACTCAACATCGGCATGGGATATGTGGTAGACCAAGCATAAGTCATGCACGCAAACCTGGATCACGGCGGGCTTCTTCCTCTCTTCGTCCTTTAGATCCTTCTCTCGTTCCACGACTGTCGTGTACTCAACATCTAGCTGAGTGACCCACTCATCATCTAAGTCTTCGAACATGCGTCTGAAGCGAGAAAGGCATCCTTTCACCGTCGCGGAAGAACGGGTGTAGATGACATCAAACTTATCGCTAGTGATGGTTCTAACCTTGTGCTCACTGCCGATCGGGGAGATTTGGGACGCCATGGATTTGGGGGCAGGGTTAGGATTAGTGGAACTGCCGTAATGTGAATGGACGGAACGACTAGGAGCGAACCGCCGTAGTATTAATGGACGTGCGGGGACGAGTAGGAGCGAACTACCAGCGTGCGAACGGCAGTAGTGGCTTTGCATTCTCCCATGATACGGGCTTCCGAGAGCCCTTGGATCTGAGATCAAACGGTTGCATGGCGTGATTCTAGACCTATGGGTGAATATCCTATCCTGGAGGGTTATTCTGCAAATTTTCAAGAACTTAGCATGCACTGCTTTCATCTCAGATCCAAGGGCTGCCAAGACTCCGTATCTTGGTCGCAATTCTACCACGACTGTCATACGTCGACGCCTTGGTCGCGCTTTTGGAGATTTAACATGGTGCGTTAGGCTATCTGATGTTGGCATGTCATGCATTGTCATCACTTAGTCACTCATACTACAACAAGGTTAGCTACAAGGTTAGTCATCACTTAGGAGAAAATTTTACTACTCCCTCCGTTTACTCCTCGTCCCTACTACGTACTTTGGTTAGTACTCCCTCCATTTACTTATACAAGGACACTATAAAAAAATACATTTTGCATCTATACAAGGCCACAAATAGTAATCGAGACAAAAGTTACTACTCCCTCCTTTCCAGTTTATGGCTCAACTTCAAAATCTCTCCAACCAAGGTAGACGGTGAGTGGTCGATTTAATTTCATAGTTTGCACAGTACGCTCGTTTTTCTCAAGAAGTTACGTTTACCAAGGCATTAATTAGAACGAATGCATGAATGACCACTAAATTTCCATGAACTTGTACATGCATTGGTTAGTTTCCTCTTGACACTTCTTGCATCGGGTGATCTAACGCACCTCGAAATCCAACAGGTAATGGTACTACTACTAGTATAGTAGAATAGAGACTTATCAAATGGAAAAGCGAATGTTTTTTAGATGGGCCCTATAAACCCTAGTGGGTACGTGTAAGTGCATCTAGTGCCCCTTAGTGATTTTGGTGTATTGAAGACTTATAGGTTAAGGGACTGATGCGTTTGTGAGTGTACACAGGTCTATAAGTCTATGAGGAGTTTGATATTTACAGAGAAAGTCGACCCCTAAAAATGAAGTTCTTCGACTGAAGACTTTGATATTCTGAAGATTTGAAAGTGAAGAAATTGGTGTGACCTTGAAGACTTGGCATTCATTTGAGGAACATGAAACGTGAAGACTTTGTTTTCGTAGTTTCATTTTCTCTTTCTTGAGTCATAGGAAACACCATACTATTAAAGAGGGTCGAGGAAATACTAAGGAAAAATTTCCATGTGATGCGCAACTCAAAATCCTACACCTACCAATCCCTTCGAGTGAAGCATTTGGAAATCTCATACAGTTCAGTCACTTTCTTCAGTGATAGAGACGAAGTTCTTCTGGTCGCTGATGAATTTGTTCTGACTGAGGAGTTAGGAATTCGCCAGTGCGAATTACCTACACTGTGAGAAACATGATAGCCCTAAGGAATTTGAGAGTCAAAATTCCGACCGTTGTTGTGCTGCACGCCAGCTGTCCCAAAATATCCTATCCACCTAACGGTCATATCATTGAAGGGCATTTATGTCTTATCATGTCGGGCTGCTCCCTAGGCTATAAATAGCCGCCCCCTACAACCACTAGCTGGTTGGCTGCTCGAGAGAACTTGACACTTGTCATTTGAGAGCAACCCATCCTCCGAGGACTTTGAGCGAAAATCATCAAGTGAGGAAAACCCAAAACCAAACCCCCACAAACCCAAAGTGATTGAGCATCATCAAGAAATTGATCTGCGTGGATCCGACGCTTGTTACCTTTGAAGACTGTGCTTCTTCCAGACGGTTAGGCGTCATGGTCTAGAGCATCCAAGAGGAATTGTGGATCGCCGAGTGACCAAGTCTGTGAAGGTTTGGAAGTCGCTCAAGACTTACCACGAGTGATTGAACGAGGTCTGTGTGCCTTAGTTCAAGGAGAATACAATGAGGATCGGGTGTCCCGAGCTGCGTGCTTCAAGGATCGGGTGTCCGGATCGCGTGTCCTCGAGTTTAAATACTCAGCCGTTCCAACCAGACGTACAACTGAGACAGGAGTTGGAACTGGTTTACCAAATCATTGTCTTCACCAACTAACTGGTTCTATTTCCTCAACCCTTCCAATTCCTCATTACAGTGTTGAGTGTTTGTTCATATCTGTGCTTGAAGACTTTGACTGAAGACTTTCTCAATTTCCTCAGTACAATTTCTTCAGTCTGTTTGTCTTCATCTTGTGTATCCTGTGATTACGCTTTCTGTACTCTGTGCTAGTCTTCATTTCATCATGATGACCATGCCTGTATCCTGTTATGCTTACTTCTGGGTACTTATTCCGCTGCTAGTATTTCTTCGCTAAGGAATTTCCTCACCGGCAAATTCCTCAGTGAAGAATTCATAAAAATCGCCTATTCACCCCCCTCTAGTCGATATAACGCACTTTCAATTGGTATCAGAGCAAGGTACTCCCTTGTTCTGTGTGATTTTGGTTTAACCGCCTGGAGTTTTAGTTATGTCGACCGCAGGTATGATCAAGGTCTCGGCTGGGTGTCCTACCTTTGATGGGACGGACTACCCCTCTTCGGAAGAACAAGATGCGAATGCATCTTGAGGCAATTGACAACGATCTCTCGTATGTTGTGGAAAATGGTGTTCCTCCGCCTCACCCTCACCGAACGCTACCGATGTGAAGAGATTCAAGCAACTCGATTCTCAAGCGAAGAATATCATATGTGGCCATCCGAGTAAAGGACAAGATGGAAGAGTGAGTGCTTTGGAAACCGCTAAGCTTATCCGGGATAGGCTGTCCAAAGTGAATGAAGGAGTCTCAACTCAGCGTGACTCTCGAGTTGATGTTCTTGGAATCTCTTCAACCGCTTCAAAAGACTCAATAATGAAAATGTCCAACAAACCTTCGATCGCCTCATCGACATCTCAAATGAGCTTCAAGCCCTCGGTGCCATCGACATCATCGACCATGAAGTGGTGAAGAAACTGTTGAGATCGCTGATTCCTCATTTGATACTCTGGGACCGATGATACAAGAACGGGCTGACTACAAGTCTCTTGATCCCGCCGATATCCTCGAAAGGCTAAATACTCACGAGTTCCACTTTGTCAAAAGAGAGATCTCTATGGTTCGAGCTATGGCAAACCACGTGCCTCAAGGCCAAGGCTGTGTCGACTCTCAATGTGAGGATTCGGTAGTAGCCATGGTGATCCTCAAGAATTGAGCCAGAGCTAGCACCGCCGTGAAGAAATTCGAAGTTCTCAAGACGTGGTCGCTTTGGAAAATCCTCAAGAAGCAGTGATTCCTCATCCAGTGACTATAAGAGAAGGCTGCGCCACAAATGCAAGAAATCAAGATTGTCCTCAGTGGGAAAAGGAAATGAAGAAGAAGAAATACAAGGATTACAGTTTTGATGATGTGAAGAAGAAGAAGAAATCGTCAAAATCTTCGTCATCAAAATCCTCGAAATCTTCATCTCACAAGAAGAGTAGCTCCAAGAAGGCTCGGGCATTAATTGGCAAGGAAATGGACTCTGAAGCTGAATCTGAGGAAAATGATAAAGAGGAGGCGTCTGAAGAATCTGAATCTGGTGTGGCGAGTTTGGCCTTCGCTACTGCTTTCATTAGCAAGTCCATCTTCAACACTGAAGAAACTGACCCCACCGACTAGCCTGATGAAGATAATGATGACTACGCTCCCACCTATTGCTTCATGGCGAAAGGTGCAAAGGTACTCAAATACACCTCCTCTGAATCTAGTGAAAATGAATCTGATGAGGATCTCAAGCCCAGCTACTCTAAAATTGCTAAGATTGCTGTAAAACAACAAAGGGCTTTTGATAAGGTTCAAAACATGCTAGACAAAAGTGATGATATGTTGGGTGAAGAAATGGATCGCACCAAAGCCCTGACTGAAAATCTTCAGAGACTTCAGTCTAGGTTTGATAACATTCAAGGTCATCATAACACTCTCTTATCTGATCATGAGAAACTTTCTTATGAATTTCTTCAAAGAAAGCAAGATCTTGAAAAGCTAAGAGTGTGTTATGAAGATCTTGAGAAGGAGCGCGATTCATTACTAGCTCAACAAATCAGCGCTTCTCAGGAAGAATTTGTTCCTCCATGCTTAAAGTGCATTGAACGTGTATCTGCTAATTCTTCACCTGAATGTTCAAATTCTTCAACTGTTACAAATTCTTCACCTGCCTCTGCTATCAATAATTCCTCATCTGAGAACATTGCTAGTATCACTGACAATGCAGGGCTGAAGGAATTGTGCATGACAGGCATTTACAAAAGCCTCAAAGGACATCAGACTCTTTGTGATGTGCTTAAAAAGCAGATCCTCAACAAAAACCCTAGGAAAGAGGGTATTGCCTTTGAGAGGAAATTCAATGCTAATGGAACATATTGGAAGCCTGAGCAGCACCCCAAAACCTCATGGGTTGCTGCAAAGGAACCTCCAGTTGATCCATCTAACTTATCTGGCTTTACATGTGAATCTCCTCATTCTTCTGATGAGTCATTTGACTCAACTATAAACTGTTCAAAAATCAGAATGGTGAAGTATTTGCTAGATATGTTGGCACTAATCTGCAGAATGGTTCTCCTATGAAGAAAATCTGGTTCCCAAGAAGTGCCTTGAAAGTCTTCAGGTGAATGTCCTCATGACACCACCTGTGAAGAACAGGAACCTCAGATCAAATTCTTCATATGGACCAAATTCTTCATATGGATCCAAGTCCTCATACAGACCAAATTCGTCACATGGATCAAATTCCTCAAAAGGATCAAAGTCCTCATATGACTATCAACGTGCTAACAACTCTGTCTCGCAGGGTAGAGGTAAGGGCTATAAATATGTGCATTATTCTTCAAACCATTATGTTCATAAGTCCTCGAAGAATTTCTCTGCTTATTCATATGCTTACCCTAACCCCTCTTATGTGAAACGAAATGGTTTGGCATCTTTGCCACCTTTCTCATATGGTGCTCGCAGAGTGATGAATTCTTTGCCACCCCTCCAGATGTGGGTGGTGAAGAAAAGGAACTAATCTGTTCTACAGGGTCAGGTCTCGTGGCGTGCTTTAATGTCTCAAGAATTTGTCGGGACCGACAAAATGCTCGAAAGGACGCAGCGAATCATGATGAAACGAACCTTCATTTCACACGTCCTCATTTACTATTATATCTGTTTACTGCTTGATGAAATTCATCTGATGAACTTGATATCATATTCTTCACTGATAAAGCATATGAGATTGTAAGCTAAACTAATTCATCTGCAGGATGATCAACCCAAAACTACTGAATGGGTCCTCGATAGTGGATGTACGAATCACATGACTGGTGACAAGAATCTATTGATGGATGCGCCCTTATCACCGTCACATTTGAAGCATATCATCTTTGCTGACAAAGGCAAAAGTCAGGTATTGGGTCTTGGTAAGGTTGCAATCTCTAAGGATAAACACATGGACAAAGTCATGCTTGTTGAGTCCTTAGGATACAATCTCATGTCAGTCTCAATGCTTTGTGATCTTGATATGGTTGTTGTCTTTGGCAAGTATCACTGTGTTGTGATTATGGAAGTTGACAATTCCAAAGTCTTCGAAGGCTTTAGGAGCGGAGATCTGTATATTGTTGATTTCTCTACAGGACCACAACCAGCCGTGTGTCTACTTGCAAAAGATTCAGAAGGCTGGCTATGGCATCGACGACTTGGTCACGCAGGCATGAGGAATTTGCACACGCTTGCGAAGAAGAAGCATGTCATTGGCATTGAGAATGTCAAATTCCTCAAGGATCACTTATGCGGAGCCTATGAAGCTGGAAAAATGACCAAGGCCAAGCATCCAGCAAAGACTATCATGACCACTACTCGTCCATTCGAATTGCTTCACATGGACCTCTTCGGACCTAACCATTACTCAGCAGTCACTAATGATGCATCTCTATATGGTTTTGTCATTGTTGATGATTACTCTCGATATACATGGGTACACATTGTTACTTACAAACATGAAGTGCAGGAAGTCTTCAAACGATTTTCCTCGAGGGCTTCAACCAACTTTGGTGTGAAGATCAAGCACATCAGAAGTGACAATGGGCCGAGTTCAAGAATTCGGTCTTGATGCCTATCTTGATGAACTTGGTATTACTCATGAGTTATCTGCTCCCTATACTCCTCGGCAAAATGGCGTCGTGGAGCGCAAGAACAGAACTCTTGTTGAGATGGCTCGCACTATGCTTGATGAATACAAAACGCCTCGCTTTTTGGATTGATGCAATCGATCTCGCGTGCCACATCATCAACATAGTATATCTTCACAAATTCTTCAAGAAGACGACCTATGAACTCCTCAACGACAAGAAACCCAATGTGAGTTATTTCAAAGTCTTGATGCTAAATGTTGGATTAGAGATCCTCACCACAACTCTAAATTTGCACGAAAGCACATGAAGGTTTTATGGTTGGTTACGAAAGGACTCGCACACCTCTGAGTCTTCAACATTGTTCTTCACAAGATTGTTGACACCGAGATGTGCGGTTCGATGAAACTAATGGCTCGCAAAGAGAGCACCTACCTACATGTTAGATGAACCAGACCGAGGATTCTATCAAGTTCAAGGCAACTGAGGATGTCATTCCTACTGAAGAATCTGCTGAAGAATTCATTCCAGTTCATGAAGAATGTTGAGCTGATGCACCTGAAGAAAATCCTGAGGAAAATGGAGTTGAAGAAAATGCTGATCAAATTCCTCAGTGACAACCAGCTCATCCTCGCGTTGCAAAAGAAGTGCAAGTGGAGAAGATCATCGGTGACATTAGCGCACTAGGTCCTCTCACATGCTCAAAAGCTTCACATTTATCTAACTTTTGTGGGCACTATGCTTTTGTCTCTATCACAGAGCCCACTAAGGTAGATGAAGCATTTATGGAGCCGGAGTGGATTCAGGCTATGCAAGAAGAATTACATCAGTTCGAGCTTAACAATGTCTGGGAACTGGTCAATCGTCCAGATCCTCGCAAGCATAATATCATTGGCACAAAGTGGATCTACCGCAACAAGCAAGATGAAAATGGCCTTGTGGTGAGGAATAAGGCACAACTAGTAGCTCAAGGCTACACACAGTTGAAGGAATTGATTTTGATGAAACTTTTGCACTGTTGCTAGACTTGAGGCTATTCAGATATTACTTGCTTATGCTAACAATCATGATATCATCTTATATCAAATGGATGTGAAAAGTGCATTCCTCAATGGTAAGCTTGAGGAAGAAGTATATGTTGCTCAACCCCCAGGTTTTGAAGATCCAAAGAATCCTGACAAAGTCTTCAAACTTAATTAGGCCCTCTATGGCCTCAAGCAAGCCCCTCAAGGTGGTATGATACATTGAAGGAATTCTTCATGAAGAATGGCTTCACACCCGGTTCACTCGACCCTACTCTCTTTACTAAATCTTATGATGGTGAACTGTTTGTGTGCCAAATATATGTTGATGATATTATCTTTGGCTGTCTTGACCAATGTTATAGTGATGAATTTGCCTATATGATGAGTGAAGAATATCAAATGTCTATGATGGGAGAGTTGAAATACTTCTTAGGTCTTCAAATTCAATCAAAGACAATGGCATATTCATATCTCAGAGAAATACCTCAAAGATGTATTGAGGAAATTCGCATGCAAGATTGCAAAGGCGTCAAAATTCCTATGCCCACAAATGGCCATCTATGCACCGATGAAAATGGTATTGACTTGATCACAAGGTATACCGCCCATGATTGGTTCTTTATTGTACTTATGTGCATCTAGGCCAGATATAATGCTTAGTGTTTGCATGTGTGCCCGATTTCAAGCTGCACCAAGGAATCACACCATAAGGTCAGAAGCATATTCTTCGATATCTAGCTCACACACCAACACTAGGATTATGGTACCCCAAGGGCTCTGCTTTTGATCTCATTGATATTCTCGACTCGACTATGCCGGTGATCGTGTGGACCGCAAGTCAACATCCGCACTTGTCATTCCTCGGATGATCTTTGGTCCATTGGTCCTCGAAGAAATGAATCGTATCACCGCTTCATCATGAAGCTGAATACATTGCTCTTGGCTCTTCTTTGTGCTCAACTGCTGGATGAAGCAAACACTCAAGGACTATGGCGTCAACGTGAAGAATGTGCCTCTCCTCTGTGACAATGAGAGTGCCATCAAGATTGCTCACAACCCAGTTCAGCACTTGAAGACAAAGCACATTCAGATTCGTCATCATTTTCTTCGTGATCATGTGTTGAAGGCGACATCTCCATCGAGCACGTGAAGACTGAAGAACAGCTAGCTGAAATCTTCACTAAGCCCTTGGATGAGAAGAGATTTAGCAAGTTGCGGTGTGAGCTAAATATCTTAGAATCTTCGAATGTTCTTTGAAAAGGACACACATCCTAACACTTATGAAAAATTGATAATTTAGATGTGCAACACATGAAGAAACGTTTTTCTTCATTCAATGAAGAATAACACTCTAAGTGTGAAGAAATTAATGAAGAATTTGATTCTCAGAACCCTACGACAATTGTACGCGGTGTCTGAAATCATCATTCTTATACGGTGGATCACGCCACCACAAAAGTTGAAAATCTTCAATTTGAGTTTTTCCTCATTTTTGAAATTCTTCTGTTTTTCAAATTCTTCAACTTTGCAAAATCTTCACTGTTTCCGCCGTTTTTCTTCATTGGATATATATATATATATATATATATATATATATATATATATATATTTATGTCCTCTACAGCATTCACTTATGGCTATTTCTTCAAGTTGCGTTTTCTGCTAAGTGAATGTGATCGGACCCTTCCCCCTCTATGCTATACTCAACCAAATCTATTCACAAATTCTTCATGTGTGTTCTATTTGAAACTCGTTCAAAATCTTCACCGTGTCCTTGTCAGCTGAAGAAATTGCGAACGAAACTTTAAAACAAATCTTATCCAGATTTTCGGTTTTGCCGCTCAAACCGTTCCGCATCTCACGATTTATTATTCTATTCACCCACGATCTTACACGATCTCAACTACACTGTACGTGCGTGACACATGTCACGAGAAGGAGAAAGGGCAGGGGCATGTTTGTCCCAAAATCTTGGTAACAGTTTTTCACCGTGTCTATAAATACCCTCTCCCTTCCTCACTTCATTTACTCCGCCGACCGTTGTCTCTCGCCGAGCTCCTCAAACCCTAAGCGCCGCCGCTTCTCCATCGTCATTTGTGAGGAA